>CM036762.1:34297974-34785474 GCA_020796225.1 Arion vulgaris | reverse complement strand
AGAAGATCTAGAGCTATAAATATATCATCATCTTCAAGTGCCATGCCAACAAGAGTAGGCTGTCATGTTCTTCCACGATTCTCGCTCTCTCTCGTGTTCTAGCTATGAGCACTGTTTTAGCGCCGGGTCATGATTTGAAGCTATCTAGAATCTTTTCCGATCTCTCAGACGCAATGAGACAGATATCACAAACTTGCTAACAACTACGACAGAGTGTAACAACCCACTTTGTTTCATTTGGAGCAAAGAACAATAGGAAAAAAGGAAAAGATTGATTGAGTGATTGATTGATTGGATTGTCGTCATTGCACTTCGTTGAATAACCATGTGTTTTTCTATCTTTTTCTTACACGGAAAGATCTAAGCGACAGTGCACGAACTGCTTGGCACCGGCGAGGGTTCCCGTTGTAATTTTGAAGGTGGTGAACATTTTTTTAATAATTTGATTTGACCAACAGCACCCGGTGAAGTGTTAGAATCACACCACCGCCTTTATTTGTCAGTATTTCTCTGGTATCTATTATGGCAGGGTGGAACTGAGAGACGTTTACAGTCTATTTCCTCATCAACAGGGAATTTTGAACTTGGAGGAAAGGAATCTGCCTAAGTAGAAAACGCACTGAACACTTTGCTAGCGCGGCTGTTATGGGTAATAGAAATTAACACGGCGAAGACTGGCTCGTCTGTATCTTAATGGGATCTGATAGAAGAGTGGAGAGGATCAAACAGACCAAAGATAGCTTTAGATTATCGGTATGATTGTAGTAGAAAGTTAGATTTACTCTCAGATCTCTCTTCTCGCTCTATCTCAGCTCTCTTTCTTTCCTTTTAGTGGAGTCTCTGCGGCAAATCAGTTAATGGTTTACTTTGCGTTATGGAGGTCGAGGGTTCGAAGACGGACCGTGTATTTGTGTTCGTAAGTGCATTTGTTTCTAGGATATCCCTTAGAATTGTTGCCGGAGCTACGCAGTTCGTGATTTATGCAATAGTCTTGTCAAGTCAAACCAGGCAATGAAGAAGAATTATTCTTCTTCTGCGTCACTAGATTGGATTCATTCTCTAAGGCATCTCTGCTGATTATCAGCCACCTAGTTTGTCTCTGCGTTCACTAGATTGGGATTTCGGATTCTCTAATAAAGGCATCCTTCTGCCTCAGATTATCAGCCACGCCATACAGTTTGTCTTCTGCGTTCTCACTAGATTGGGATTTCGGATTCTCTAATAAAGACAGCCGTCTGCCTCAGATTATCAGCCACGCCATACAGTTTGTCTTGGACGCTAGTGTAAGTGGGCCACCTCTTTCTTCTCAAGTCTGCATACTGGGGGCAGTTCTGTAGGATATAATTCCTATGATTTCTGCTTCCCTGTTTCTGCCAACCTCTTACCGCAGTAAGTTTTGGCCACCCTAGTGATGGTAGATTTGACATTCTTGCTGCGTGGCTAAATCTCGAGGCAGACTTGACGACCGCAGAATCCGTTATCCCATTCCACACTGTGAGGGGTCGTTGCACCATGGGGTGCGCCTTACGGCCTGGTGCATCCGTTTTCTGCAAGCATTTGTTTCGGGTTAGCATTCCTAGCGGACACGTGCATCCGATTTCAGCCAAACCTCCTTAGTCGCCTCTTACGACATGCTTGGCAGGTAACAGTGGTTCTATTCTTTACACCTCAAATTTGGGCCCCGGTAACCACTCGGGCGGGAAAAGAATTCAAAATTCACTATTAGTCACAATGAAAATAGTACAAACTTCACTATTCACAAGAAACAAAAGTACAAACTTCACTGTACAAAAATTGTGCAAACTTCACTATCAGTCACAAGCAAAAGAACACAAACTTCACTATCAATCGCAAGCAAAACAATACACTTCACTATTAGCCACAAGAAAAATAATACAAACTTCGCTATCAGCCACAAGAAAACTAGTACAAACTTCGCTAATCACAAGAAGAGTTCAAACTTCACTATCAGTCACACACAAAATTAGTACAAACTCATATACTCGTTTTTTAAACTCAAATAAAACAGTTTAAGTGTAAATACATTCCTACCAGTTAGTTGTGCTGCAACTATTTATTGTTGGCATATGTTGCACATTGTTTGTGACACAACACCTGGCACTTGTTGCATAATGTATGAGCAACACCTGCGCTGTTCGGTGAGCTGTTCTAAACGCTTCAATACCAACAATGATTTGCATAAATGCATCAGATCCCTAACATGTGGCGCATCGGGTCACATATATTACTGTACTGTAAAACACCTGCAACATCGGATACTTTGATCTATGCAGATATTCACGGAGATCTAAAGTGGTATGGGACTTGTCTCTGTGGCTAAGTGGTTAAGCTGTTGCCTTACGTACGATCCGTAGGTCGTTGGTTCGAATCCGGACCGCGCCGTTCTGTTCACTAGTGTAGTTTTTTTTCAGAGACTCCTAGGATTGTTGCCAGAGCTACGTAGTTTATGCTCTGTGCAATACTTCGGCAGGTGGCATGTCATTTCTGCGGAAGTTTACCCAGCCATATGGGGTAAAACCTGGTGCAATGAAGTTAGTCGTTAGAATTTAGACCCTTTAGATAAATAATGTAATTTCAGATTACTTTCAAATCCTCCCTTTTTACATTGATCTTGTTGGAAATTTATTTAAATACCAAAAGGGCCCCCATACTCCAGAACATATTCTGAAAACGTGCGCCCTCCCTTCAATGGTTTGAGGTCTTAAGCAAGCCTATATGAAACTAATTTGAAGAAGAACTTGTAGGGGCTCATAATAAAATATAATAAGAAACCCGTTAGGGAGGTCGTAGGGAGACATCAGCACAAAAAGCACGCCACGAGTCTCTGTCTTCAACTCCTCGAGCAAGTGTGGAGAAACTCTGTCCTGATCAGCTCTTGAGGTTGTCAAACCAGGATATCTCTGTGCGCCCCTCCCATCCTTCCTTCTTCCACCCTCAACTGCTCCCTGTAAGATAATCTTGGAGAGTGAGCCATGTCTCATCACATGCACGAACCACACACGTTTACGCCTTTTCACGATTGTCAAGAGTGGTACTTGTCGACCTGCAAGGTTGTTTATTTGGTCTCTTACATAAATGTTCGTCTTATGTTCTATGTAACTAATGCGCAGTACCCGTCTGTAACACTTATATTGTAGGGCCTCATGCGGACAACTGGATTCATGGAAGCAACATATCTCGTTGTTTAAACATCTGAGCATAGGAAACTTACCTCCTTACTCCCAAACATATTCTGAAAACGTGCCCCTCTTTCAGTGACTTAATGTCTCAAACAAGTCTCTGTGAAACTAATTCGAAGGAGAAATTTTAGGGCTTCATGGGGACAACTAAATTCATGTGGGCAACCCATCTCGCAAAGCAAATCTTTAAACCACTAAAGCAAATCATTAAAGCAAATCTCATAACGATTTTCTGGCCAACACTATGTTACCAGTGTCAAACATGGCCAATAACAGCAGCTAATGGGCTGAAAATAATAACGACAGAGATGAGGTGTCTTAGAAGAGCTGCAGGTATGACAATAAGAGACAAAATTAGAAATGAAGAAATCAGAAGAAGACTGGATGTGAAACCAGTCATGCAATTCATAAAAGAACAACATATTAAATGGTTTGAACACCTGACAAGAATGCCCTGGCATTGCCTACCACAGAGAGCCACACATAAAATGTATAATGAGCACAAAGCAAGAGGAAGACCACGCAAAAGATGGAGCGACCGCACCAAGAGCAGCCTTACGAAAATGAATATCAACTTACAAAGCGCCTTAAAACAAGCACACACAAGATCACACCAAAACCCCTCACCCAAATACATATACATATATAGAGAAGTAAATGGTGGAAGAAAAGAAGAAAACCCCATCTGGTTGTTTAAACTGAGCATAGGAAACTGATCGCAGAAGAGAAAGAAGAAGAAGAAGAAGAAGAAAAGGTTTACAATGTCTAACACTCTAGACATTTATATCTTCAATCTTCTTAGAGAATCTATGTAGTTTAGGATTTATTCAGCAACGCTCAATTCCAGGGACGGTCGATACCATAGTTTGCTGGATTGAAAATGGGTTGATCGCTTCAATCAGAAAGATACCAGTACTAACACAAGACGACTACCATGATATGAGCAGGTTAGAAGTTGTAATTCTGTGCCTCAGAACAAGACACAATCTACTTCGCAGCCACATATATGTAAGGGAGAGTGTAATTCTGGCCTCAGAACAAGACACAATCTACTTCGCAGCAGCCACATATATGTAAGGGAGAGATGTAATTCTGTGCCTCAGAACAAGACACAATCTACTTCGCAGCAGCCACATATATGTAAGGGAGAGATGTAATTCTGTGTCTCAGAACAAGACACAATCTCTTCGAACAGCCACATATATGTAAGGAGAGATCGTAATTCTGTGCCTCAGAACAAGACACAATCTACTTCGCAGCAACCATATATGTAAGGGAGAGCGTAATTCTGTGCCTCAGAACAAGACACAATCTCTTCGCAGCAACACATATATGTAAGGAGAGCGTAATTCTGTGCCTCAGAACAAGACACAATCTCTTCAGCAACCACATATATGTAAGGGAGAGATGTAATTCTGTGCCTCAGAACAAGACACAATCTACTTCGCAACAGCCACATATATGTAAGGGAGAGATGTAATTCTGTGCCTCAGAACAAGACACAATCTACTTCGCAGCCACATATATGTAAGGGAGAGACGTAATTCTGTTCCTCAGAACAAGACACAATCTACTTCGCAACCACATATATGTAAGGGAGAGATGTAATTCTGTGCCTCAGAACAAGACACAATCTGCTTCAACAGCCACATATATGTAAGGGAGAGATGTAATTCTGTGCCTCAGAACAAGACACAATCTACTTCGCAGCAACCACATATATGTAAGGGAGAGACGTAATTCTGTTCCTCAGAACAAGACACAATCTACTTCGCAACCACATATATGTAAGGAGAGAGTAATTCTGTGCCTCAGAACAAGACACAATCTACTTCGCAGCAACCACATATATGTAAGGGAGAGATGTAATTCCTGTGCCTCAGAACAAGACACCACTCTCACTTCTGCACAAAGCCCTATATGTGAAGGGAGAGCGTAATTCTGTGTCTCAGAACAAGACACAATCTACTTCGCAACAACCACATATATGTAAGGGAGAGATGTAATTCTGTGCCTCAGAACAAGACACAATCTACTTCGCAGCAACCACATATATGTAAGGGAGAGACGTAATTCTGTGCCTCAGAACAAGACACAATCTACTTCGCAACCACATATATGTAAGGGAGAGATGTAATTCTGCGCCTCAGAACAAGACACAATCTACTTCGCAACAGCCACATATATGTAAGGGAGAGATGTAATTCTGCGCCTCAGAACAAGACACAATCTACTTCTCAGCAACCACATATATGTAAGGGAGAGACATAGAGTCAGATTTACATTATTTTATAACCGTTCTCACTTCACAAGTAATATACTTTAGATTTTTTTTAATCGCCTCTTTGTTTTCAGCCGTTGTCTCGTCACCTAAATGGCGCCTCTGAGTATTTTTGCCTGAAGGTTTGCCTTCCTTATCACTAGTATCCCTCGCCGTTCAGACTAGCCTTACGCTGACGAGCCTTACTCCGACTTGCGGCGTTCGAGGATTGGAATCTACAGTCACCTCCGCACATACCAGAGAGGTGCAGCAGCACACATCTAAGGCTGTTGTTATCATCGCTTGTGATGGGCTGCTATTATTACTCTGACTTGAGATGTAACTTTAGCCAATGTACGACACACTTGCTTCTATGTCCTCCTGATTGATGTGCAGATAATTTTCTTTCTCTTCGAACACTCCATATCGACCACTTGTTAACCACTCTTTGTGATTTGTATGTGATCTGAGCCTAAGAGCGATTGTACGTTGTCCCTGTTATGCGTCTACAGGTAGGCCAGCACATCCGATTTCTACGACGCTTTTTATTTACTAGGGTAGCTTTCCTAGGCCCCTACCTCAGACGCCACTTACAAGTAGGTTAGCTATTATTTTTTAAGTTAGCCTTCTAGATCGCAGCGTTACTATTCTTTGCTCCCCTTGCAAGTCCCGGCAACACACAGGCACATGTGCAAATAATAAATATGTATCCATAATTACACTTAATAATGTCACTCTTATATGTAACCCCTCTTCCCTCCTACTTCCCGCGACGACAGCTACATCCCTGCGCAGTTGGTCTCGGTCGGGCAAAACTAATGACCGTGTTTAAATTTAGCTTTTCTTGTTCCTATCTCTGTGCTCAGCTGTGGTTATTCCCGCCAGTTTGAATCCACTCACCCACCGCCATCTGCCACTTCTCTTTAACACCTGATAGAACTTGCTTCTGATTGGACCTTCCATGAACGGACTCAAAATAGCTTGGGGATTTGGGTTTGGGGAGGGAAGATAACTTTTCACTGGAAACTGTTTTTATTTAAACTTTGTGCGCCAGAGCGTATGTGTGTGTGTATATAAATGAGAGAGTTTGTGTGTATGAGTGCGACTTTTACCTGATTTTAACGCACTTTCAGTGCTCTCGTTCTCTCTCTACTCGCTCTGCTCTCTTCTCTCTCTCTGCTCTCAGTGCTCTCTTTTCTCTCTCTCTCTACTATCTCTGCTCTCTCTCTCCCCGCTCTCAGTGCTCTCGTTCTCTCTCTCTCTACCCTCTCTGCTCTCTCCCCACTACTTTTGATTTCCCCAGTCGATTAACTTCAAACTACCAGCCCCATTCAAACAAATTCAATATTTTGCTGTATTGGTAAAAAAAACGGTTTTAAATATCTATTTTGAAATTTAGTTTTTAGGGAGAGGATAAAAAAGGGAATATTCCTGGTAAATTCTGTTTATATCAATCAATACTATATGTTTACATTTATGTTTTTGGTCTCTGTCAGTTAAATCCACTCAAGCCCGCCTGCCCAGTGTGTTCGTAGCGCGTTGCACAACGGGTGATAAGCCCCCTGTGAGTGCGGTTCAATTCCGCGGGGTGGCAGAAAAACCACAGGTTCTCCGAACCGATTGATTACGATGTCCATGGCACCGAGCCAAAGAGCTGAAAGTTCGTGCTTCTGGATCGGACAGAAAAAAAAGAATAAAGCCACTCAGTGTTTATCAATTCTAAGTTACGGCCCACTCTAAGAGTGTACCCACTCTATGTGTACCCAGTTTACGTTACTGCCGGTTCTAAGTTATTGCCCACCCTAAGTGTGTACACCATTTAAGTTGCTGCTCGCTCTAAGTTATTGCCCGCTCTAAGTTACTTTTTTTATCCGTTCTAAGTCACTGTCCGCTCTAAGTTGCTACCCACTCTAAGATATTGCCCATTCTAAGTTACTGCACACTCTAAGTTACTACCCACTCTAAGTTACTCCCACTCTAAGTTACTGCCCACTCTAAGTTATTGCCACTCTAAGTTACTACCCACTCTAAGTTACTACCCACTCTAAGTTACTGCCCACTCTAAGTTACTGCCCACTCTAAGTTACTACCCACTCTAAGTTATTGCCCACTCTAAGTTACTACCCACTCTAAAGTTACTGCACACTCTAATAGTGTACATACTTTTAAATTACTGTCTACTCTAAGTGTGTACCCAATCTCAATTGTTACCCACTCTTAAATTACTATCCACTCAAGAAATGAAGCTACACTATCCTACTTGTATCCTGAGCCAGGCTCTGAGCGGAGAGCGGCACGTGCCCATTGTTGTCTCTTGTCTCTCATTTCGTTAAACAGCACAATGGAGACATCAAAGTGACCCTGGCCCAGGGAACATGAATTGGACAAGGTCATAGTTAACGCGTGCGGGGAAGTACTACAAACCACTTTGCTACTATTTTTTTCTGTACTTTTCCTGCACCAAGCTCCCCGCTTAATCTCGTTTGTTCAGACCCCATGCACCTGTCACCACTCTCATCACAATGAATCAGAACCAAGTCTTATATCTCCATATAGTAAGAGAGTGAGAGAAAGAGCGGGGAGAGAGAGAGAGAGAGAGAGAAAAGAAAGGGACACATTTGTCTCACAAATGGTAAACACGGATCAAGTCAGAAAATGATGGCCTTCCATTGTGTCTGTGAGTCATCATAGATCAATCAACTGGGTTTGTACAACAATGAATGATCAAGACGATGTTCAATTCCTGGTCCTGTCGATTACTCAGTCGAACGTTGGACACCTGAACGTTACGAGTTTTGAAGTGATTCAGAATCGTCGCCATAGCAACCGTGTAAGTGCTCTATCGTTGAAACCTACCTCTAGCTAGGGATTTCATTAGACATGTATAAAGTAATGTTGTCAGCAATGACATTATTGTGTTATTGATTGATCTGCACCTTGCCGTTCAGTGTATCTGTCTTTAGCAAAGATTTACCTTTGTTTGGTTGATTAACCTCATCATCATGTGATATGCCGGCTGGCTTAGGCGATCATGGAACTCCACAAACGGCTGTCTACCCTTTGTGCGAACTATCTATCAGTGTGAATGTTGACAATCTTCCGTGCCATTAAAGCACAGTCGGAAATTTTTATTTCCGTTTCATTTACCTGTTTCTTTTTCTCTTGTCTTCCTCTGTCTATTTCCAAGTTTTACCTGTTGTCTCTACCATCTTATTTTCTCTCTCTCTATCATCTCTCTCTCTATCCTCATTTCTTTCATTTGTCTTTAACCCTTTTATTTGTTAGATCTAGTTAAAACCTCTACCATCTCTTATTTTCTCTCTCTCTCTCTCTCTCTATCTATCTCCTTCTCTCTCTATCCTCATTTACTTTTATTTGTCTTTGAATCTGTTTTATTTTTGGTTAGATCTAGTTAAAACCTCTACCATCTCTTATTTTCTCTCTCTTTCTTTCTCTACTCTTCTTCTCATATCCTTTTACTTTATTTGTCTTTGAATCTGTTTTATTTTTTGGTTAGATCTAGTTAAAACCTCTACCATCTCTTATTTTCTCTCTCTCTCTCTCTCTATCTATATCTCTCTATCTCTCTCTCTCTCTATCCTCATTTACTTTTATTTGTCTTTGAATCTGTTTTATTTTTGGTTAGATCTAGTTAAAACCTCTACCATCTCTTATTTTCTCTCTCTCTCTCTCTCTCTATCTATATCTCTCTCTCTCTCTATCCTCATTTACTTTTATTTGTCTTTGAATCTGTTTTATTTTTGGTTAGATCTAGTTAAAACCTCTACCATCTCTTATTTTCTCTCTCTCTCCTCTCTCTCTCTCTCTATCTATCTATCTCTCTCTCTCTCTCTATCCTCATTTACTTTTATTTGTCTTTGAATCTGTTTTATTTTTTGGTTAGATCTAGTTAAAACCTCTACCATCTCTTATTTTCTCTCTCTCTCTCTCTCTCTCTCTCTATCTATATCTCTCTATCTCTCTCTCTCTCTATCCTCATTTACTTTTATTTGTCTTTGAATCTGTTTTATTTTTGGTTAGATCTAGTTAAAACCTCTACCATCTCTTATTTTCTCTCTCTCTCTCTCTCTATCTATCTATATCTCTCTATCTCTCTCTCTCTCTATCCTCATTTACTTTTATTTGTCTTTGAATCTGTTTTATTTTTGGTTAGATCTAGTTAAAACCTCTACCATCTCTTATTTTCTCTCTCTCTCTCTCTCTCTCTCTCTCTATCTATATCTCTCTATCTCTCTCTCTCTCTATCCTCATTTACTTTTATTTGTCTTTGAATCTGTTTTATTTTTGGTTAGATCTAGTTAAAACCTCTACCATCTCTTCCTCTCTATATCTGTATCTCACAGTTAAAGTTAATTACATATCCTTTACAGGACTTTGTGAATCAACCTCAGCTTTTTAACGCTGTTTGTGATTTTTCTAGGAATTATTACGTTCAGTAGTTTGCCATTGCTTTCTGAACGGGTGGTGCCATCGTCCTTTGTAAAAATCCAGGCGAAACAATTTGCAACCAAACTGCGTGATTCGAACTCAGAACGTCTGGGTTAATAGACCGAGCCACTATCCCCTAAGCCACAGACGCCATCATCCTAACCTCAACCACCCGCATATTCAAATATCATTTGACCGGCTGCCACACTCACCGCAATTATTTCCTTTTTTTGTCTGCAACGTTCACCAATGACCAACAACCCCCTTTCCACTACTTCATACCATCACAGTTACCCCTTCACTATTTCTCCCCATCAATCTCTTCTTTTATTACTACTACTACTACCACCACTACCGTTATCTTGTCCTGTGGCTTGACAATCCATTGCATGGGTCAGTTTTACCCCATGTTATTCACAGACACCACCAGATCTTGTTTGTATTTCTGTGATGAGACGCCCCTGGCCAAATATTGCTGACTGAATTCTTTTAAGGGTTACTGATTAACTGTCTGTTAGATCCTCTTGGAAGCAACTCAGACTGGAGTTTTTCCCCCCTTCTATTTGTGTTCGTGATTCTAAAATCTGATTCATTAATATTTTATGTGTCTAGCTAGAGGAAGCAGCACTATAGCCCAATATCAACACACATATTTTGTTATATGATTTGTGGTCCCTGTGTGCAGTTGTTTGTGTAGAGAAATTATCATATTGACAGCAGTACTTTATATGAAGATGATGCGATTCAGACAGTTTATAAACATTTCAGTATATAGTCATTGATTGATTGATTGATTGATTGATTGATTGATTCACCTGTGTGGTGTCAGGGTGCTGGCCTACTTGTATACGCATAACTGGCACAACGTACCATCGCTCTTAGGCTCAGATCACATACAAACCACACAGTGTGATTAATAGGTAGTCGTTGTGGAGCGCTCGAAGAAGAAGATTGATTGATTGATTGATTAGGCTACATGGATTAAGGAGTAAGGAACAATTCTAAAATTTTAAAAACCTATATTCTGAGCGAAGAATGAGTAGATGACCTAGATCGTTATATTTGATGGATTATGTTATATTATGCTATCGACGTCATGGCACATTGGGCATTCCCATACGTGCTCTGTCCTCCGCTTCAACAACCATCATAAAGTCCATTTGCTCACCATACCCATGAGAAGTTGATTAGTATATTTTATCTCTCTACCACGAAGACGACACTGTCTGGCATGTCCAAACTCAGCTCCTAATTCTCGAACTCATTCCAGTGTCTGAAATTCGCCCATATCACATAAATGAGAGCGTACCACATTGATGACATCGGCTCTGTCCATACTTCTGTCTGCTTGAATCAGGGAATTGTTTGTCACGTGGATCGATTTGATTCATTGATTACTTGATAGAATCATCATCATTGCACTTCAGCGAATAACCACGTATGCTCCGATATCTTTCTTACACATTCAAATCTCACCAGCAGTGTGCGAACTCCATAGGGACACCGAGGGCATCCGATGTCAATTTTAAGGCCTGCGAAATGTAAAGGCGAAGGCCTGCTTTTCTTATTATCAGTGTCCCCCTCCATACAAGCGTGCCTTATCCGAGTTCAGATGTAGCCTGCTTCTCTTATATATCATTAATGTATCTGCATTCCCAGTATACTTTTATGCTAGTGTACCACGATCACATCTAATATCATATCATCTGAGAATCGCCTAAACATTTTCACATGTGTGCCTCAAACTTTGACATTGTGTGACAAGTAAGATCACCAACAGGGAGGACATTGTGTGACAAGTGAGATCACCAACAGGGAGGACATTGTGTGACAAGTAAGATCACCAAACAGGGAGGACATTGTGTGACAAGTAAGATCACCAACAGGGAGGACATTGTGTGACAAGTGAGATCACCAACAGGAGGCATAGTATGACAAGTAAGATCACCACAGGAGGACATTGTGTGACAAGTAAGATCACCAACAGGGAGGACATTGTGTGACAAGTAAGATCACCAACAGGGAGGAATTGTGTGACAAGTAAGATCACCAACAGGAGGACATGTGTGACAAGTAAGATCACCAACAGGGAGGACATTGTGTGACAAGTAAGATCACCAACAGGGAGGACATTGTGTGACAAGTAAGATCACCAAACAGGGAGGACATTGTGTGACAAGTAAGATCACCAACAGGGAGGACATTGTGTGACAAGTAAGATCACCAACAGGGAGGACATTGTGTGACAAGTAAGATCACCAACAGGGAGGACATTGTGTGACAAGTAAGATCACCAAACAGGGAGGACATTGTGTGACAAGTAAGATCACCAACAGGGAGGACATTGTGTGACAAGTAAGATCACCAACAGGGAGGACATTGTGTGACAAGTAAGATCACCAACAGGGAGGACATTGTGTGACAAGTAAGATCACCAACAGGGAGGACATTGTGTGACAAGTAAGATCACCAACAAAGGAGGACATTGTGTGACAAGTAAGATCACCATTTTAAAATCACAAAGGGAGGACATTGTGTGACAAGTAACGAATTTTCAATGTCACCAACAGGAGGACATTGTGTGACAAGTAAGATCACCAACAGGGAGTGACATTGTGACAAGAAGATCACTAAACAGGGATATCATTTTGAAAGTAAATCCAACATCTAAAAATATATCTTTTCAAGTAAATCAAAATATGACATTTTCAACAGTAAATACACTTTCAGGGCATTTTTGAAATATATCTCCAACATTCAAGACATATTTTTGACAATAATCACAACATAGTATCATTTTATTCAAATGCAATCCAAATATTATCTTTTGATCAACGGATTTAAAATTATTTACCTTATCTTCTAATACATTATCTTTTTCAATCATTCTAAAATATTATCTTTTTCAATCATTCTAAAATATTATCTTTTTCAATCATTCTAAAATATTATCTTTTTCTAGCATTCTAAATATTATCTTTCAATCATTCTAAAATATTATCTTTTCAATCATTCTAAAATATTATCTTTTTTCAGCATTCTAAAATATTATCTTTTTCAACATTCTAAAATTACCTTTTTCAATCATTATAAAATATTATCTTTTCAACATTCTAAAATATATCTTTTCATCATTCTAAAATATTATCTTTTTCTCTAAGTATTCTAAAATATTATCTTTTAAATCATTCTAAAATTATCAGATTAAATATCTTCAATCATTCAAATATATTTTCAATCATTTATATTAGTTGTATATTTATTCTTTTCAATATTCTAACAAAAGATAATATTTAAAAATGTAGGATAATTTCAATGCATAACAACGACTAAATTGACATGTAGCAGATTCAACATGGGACGTAGGTCCCTAGGGAAACATTTGAATAATTATATCAATTAGAGAATGATCAATGTCATTCATATAGTTTTCCAAAATTACCATTCTATTCGATTTTAGTTCGTTGTATGTTTTATCATATTCCTCGTCTTCTGCGTTCTCACTAGATTGGGATTTCAGATTCTCTAATAAAGGCTGCCTCGCCACTCTATACAGTTTGTCTTGGGCGCTGGTGTAAGTGGACCACCTCTTTCTTCTTGGGTCTGCATGTTGGGGAAAGTTCTGTAGGATATGCTCTGTTGTCATACCACAGGGGCACAGGTCGTTGGTGCCTATTTTGAATCTAGTGTACAGGTGATGTCTCATTCTGTTGTAACCGATCGGGGGCTAAGTATGACAGTCTGGTCCATTCTGGACAGTTAGTAATTTTCATCATCCTTGTTGCGTTTCGTCTGTTCTTTCTGCCACTTTCCCTTTTTGTGCCCTTTGGCGAAGGTTTTTGCTTCTCTTCTTCATAGCTGACCAGGTTGTCATCTTGAGACATCCCTGCTCCCTCTTTAGCCAGTCAGCATGTCCCTTGAGCTTTCCGTCTGAGGGTATCCACTGGATTACTACACTCACGGAATCATAAAAACGGTCATATATAATTTATACTGATAATTAAGGGGACATAGTTACAAACCGGTGTGCTAATGTTTCTATTTTATTTCAAGTACCTATCTTTGAAGTCGGGAGTAAGTCTTGCCTGAATGGCGAGACACACTGTTGATAAGGATTCTTTTATTCGTTGCGCTCGTGCTTTTCAACCAAGTTAACCACTCATTGTGATTTGTATGGTGTGCTCCGAGAATATGAATACGTTGCGCACCGATGTATAGGCTCATACGATAGGACAGGCGCGTCAAAATTTAGACTTATTGTTGAGATCTAGTTCCTTGTCCTATCGGAGATGAACGTGAAAACTTAAGTGCCATGTGAAATAAAGTTCAGCAGAGCTCTTCGGAGATCTCGACAAGCTAAGATGGAACCACATCTTTCTTTGAATATATTCATATTGAGATCTTAGAGTGAACAAAGAAGATATCAAATCTGAGCACGTACAGAATCCCTTGGCAGTTGATATTAGAGTAGACTGGAAAGCCGCTGCCCAAGCAAAAAGTCATCAATAACAATTACAATAAAATTTTGACAACTTTTCACCACCCTTCACAAAATTACATCTGGGACCCTAGCCGGTGCCACGAAGCTCATACACTGCCGCTCATATCTTTTTGAGCACTCATGAGTTATTCATCAAAGTTCAATGACAACAATCCAATCAATCAATCAATCATGTATTGTAATGTGCGATCCAGGTCATTATCTTGTTCGGTTTACATAACTTTCTGCAGTAACACGTCATTGTTATTTGTTAAACAAATTTGCTTCGGCTGTTTAGACTTTCATCAACACTTCTCCGAGATTGTTATCAATTTACTGTCAGCTGGACGTGGCTTTAAGCAGCAGTGTAGCCGTGTCAGAGCTCACTAGAGCACCACTCCAGTACTTGTTTATGTAACCAGGGCGCGATCTGCCTCATAAAAAACAATTTATATTTCATTTCTAAATTTGCTTCGTTTAACATTAATTTGTATTGTGTCTTTCTTAACAAACATAACTTAGTAATATGTATTTGTGTATGTTTCCTTGACAAAGACTTATATTCGAAACGTTGGATTTTTATTAGTTTTAAGATTAGTTTATTCATCTTGCTTGCTTATGTGATACCATACATACATGTTCTTGTCTTAAAACGCCAGTTTTTTTAAACATTGATTTAAAAAATGAACACTTGAGAAATATATTAATGTTCGTGATTTGTTTCCGTCATTGTGACAGACTTTCTCATAATAATAATACTGTAATAAATAACTATTCAGATTGATACAGAGCACACACAACATGACCATTATGTCATTTCTTAAGAGTGTGTCTCAGACTTGGAGACATTACAACAGACTGCTTGTTTATTCCGCATGTTCATTCATGAATAAACTGCTTGACCTGACACCATCTGTGGATCACCGTTGCTTTGTGACAATCGTCTAATCAGTATGACTCATCTGGTCTCTCTCTCTCTCTCTCTCTCTCTCTCTCTCTCTCTCTGCTCCCATGTATGTTTGCTCGTCAGATTGAATGGTTGTATGAAAATATTAGGAAACTTCCATCACATACTGCTGGACCCAATTTGATGTTGAGTTGTGGATGTTGAATTCTTGATTGTTCGACGCAGTTTGAATGTCCAAGGGGGGTGACTTGTGATGGATTAATTCTTTCAGCATGTGACAATCCCAGTTGAATTTACTGCCATTATTTGACTTGTGTTATGGAGAAGATATCTTCAAGCATTCTAGTTTAACCAAATCTGTAGCTGTCAAATTGAACGTTTAATCCATTTCATATTGTACTATCCAATTTGTCTTCGAGTCGGTGTCTTCTGTGTTTCAACTTTTGATTTGGTCTGTACATATTTGTTTCCATAACTCGATTTCTCATCATGTTTCTGGATTGCTATAGTTGGTTCCAAAATTCGTGAACATTTTTACCGACCGATATAACATCATCCAATTGACAGAAATGATTGATTTTTACATTTTTATGTAGGTAACAGTGGCGACCTTCCTAAATTATTTTTTTGCACACCCAAACCTTTAGTGCTGTAAGATTTTCATTATGTGTTATTAGTAAAATAACAGCGATTTTGATTTGGTATACGCGTAGAAGTTTAACAGTACGATTGTCAAGTTTTTCTACAATTTCGCATTTGCGTGCTCCACATGCAATTCAGCGCAAGTGAAAATCAGGAATCCCGTGAAATTAGTCAGTTCACAATGTATCCTAAAGACTGTCATTGGCGTATGTACACAACATTTATTTCCATTGATAGAAGTGGAAGGTATCATTTGTTCAATGTCACCTTTCTTTTATAATATGTAATAGGGATACGCCTTTGCAAACATTCGCCACAATTTTGTTGTGCTTATGCAAACTTATATAACAAAAAACGTTTGTTGCATCAACTAAGCTACCTGTCAATTAGTTCATAACATGAAATCGTTAGTTCGTGAGATATATAAGACTGCTTGCAAAAAAATTACTGTTATCCATCCGGTAGATTTAGTACAAATTAAACGTTATTTGGAACGAATTTTGGAACGAACTATAGTTTGATTGTTCAACTTTGTTATTTTTCATTCTGATTTAGAAATGCTAGGTACTTTTCCAACTTTCTAGACAAAACATGTAAATGTGAAGGGTTGACTTCATTGCAAAGGATGTCCCCATATGGCTTCTTCCCTCTCAGTAGAAATTGTATGCCACTTTCCGAGAGTGTGGCACTAAGTTCCAACTCCTTAGCTCCAGCAACAATCCTCGGAATATCCTGAAAAAAATGGTACTTGTGACTCGGTCCAGATTCAAACCCAAGACCTTCGTAGCTCCAGCAACAATCTTAGGGGTCTCTGGAAAATCGAAATGTGTCTCTCTCTCTCTCTCCCTCTCTCTCTCTCTCTCTCTTTCTCTCTCTCTCTCTCTCTCTCTCTCATAGACCAGATGTCCCTCTTCAGCAGCCGCCATGCTCAAATTATCATTTACATCCTGAATCCATCTTCTCCGTGGTCTACCTCTTTGCAAGATCCAGTTCCTAGTCCTATCGAAGACGGACGATAAAAAGTAGGTCCCGTGTTCAATTTGAGCACGTAAAATAACCCTTGGCAGTTCAAAATGGAAAAGAGGAGGCTGGAAAGCCACTGCCCGGGCAAAATTTATTAGATAAGATTAAAAATAAAATTCATGCAAAATTATATTCCATTACTAAACCTAAAACTAAATTTCGAATTTTCAATTCAAATATTGTATCAATCCTAACATATGCCAGCGAGAGGTGGAAAATGACTAAAGATATAGGAAGCAAGTTGAACGCATTTGAAAATAGATGTCTGCGAAAAATAATGAATATAAAATGGAACGAATTCAGGAGAAGTGATGAAATCAGAGACATGTCTGGTCAACCACTAGTGACAACTGCTATAAGAAAGAGAAGATGGAGATATGTTGGGCACACCTTGAGGAGAAATGATCAACGAATATCAAAGCAGACATTGAAGTAGGATGCAAAGGGTTCAAGAAAGAGAGGTCGACCTAAGGAGACCCTGAAACGAACTTTGCTGAGAGAGGCAGGAAATATCGGTCTCAGTTCAATGGAGGAGATTGAGTGAGTTGCCCAGGATAGAGCGGTATGGAGAAATTACTTGCAGGCCCTATGTAACGTATAACGGTACGAGAGGAATTATTATTATTTAAAATTATATTCACCATCTTCAAAATTACATCGGGGGCCCTCGCCGGTGATACGGAGTTCGTGCACTGCAGCTGAGATCTTCCTATGTAAGAAAAAGACCGGAGCACACATGGCTACTCACCGAAGTGCAATTATGATGGTCCTATCAATCAATCAATCAATCAAACCTCTTTGCAGGGATGTCTCCTTCTATATAGATTCTCCAACTTGTGCTTTTCGCTTGCTATATTTAACGCTATGTGGCGTCTGTGGCCTAGGGGTTAGTGACTCTGTCTATTAACCCCGACGTTCTGAATTCGAATCACGCTGCGGACAGTTTGCTTGCAAATTGTTTCCGTTGATTTTAACAAAGGACGATGGCGCCACCCGTTCAGAAAGCAATGGCAAACTACTGAACGTATAAGTGGTGCCTAGAAAATCAACGACTTGTTTACTGTGGTTGATGGCTCGTCCTTTAGATATGCCACGATTTTCATATTTAACGCTGGGAGTAACAAGAAGAGACCGGCAGAGAAATGAAGAAATCAGGAAAAAATGGGTACAATATCAGTACTGAACTTTATCAAGAAACAACAAGTTAAAGGGTTCCAGCCAGACACGTCGCCGAAGGATAAGCACCAGAGCTCCAAATGGTGCTGAATGATGTGACGTAAAAACGTTCTTGGCAAAGGCTGTTTATATATCACAATAAGAATGATCAAAATGGCCAAAAAGAACGATCGCGACAGAGAGAGAGAGAGAAATGGTTCGGCCACATAAGCAAATTACCAACAGACAGTGCGCCACAGAGAGCAATGTTGCTCCGATACAGTGGATACAAAGTAAAGGGTCGGCCACGGAAAATGTGGACCTCAGAGGCAACGAAAGACACTTTATAAAGCACACACAAAAGCCCGTGCTAGAGAACTCTTCTTCCCCTGAAGCTGTGAGACAAATCAAGACTGGAGAAAAGAAAGAAAGACAATGTGCACAGAGAGCCTCGCTTCATGTGTCTCCTTATTCGACCTGACGCTGAAAGGCAAAACAGGATTAGAGAATAGATAGATAGATACATAAAGCGAAATAATGACAGTTTTGATATGATTATTATCATGTTCGCACACTTCAACCACAATTATAGACTTATCTGTGTAGCTCCAACTGAAATGTCATATCACTTTGTGAGACTAAGCTAAGATATGAACTTCTGATATTCTGTAATTGTGCTACTTATAATGTTAGGTCTACACATCTGTTACCCATATCCAACATACGATGCTTGTGACAAATATATATGATTGTCACAAGTGCCAATTTGTCACAAGTGCTAATCTGAAATAAACTCAATGAAGATATCGATGACCATGATGAGACAACTTCTATTAAACATTCTTGTTCCCTGTGGAACTTAAGGCTGCAACTGTTCTTCCCCAGCAAAGTTTATTTTGAAACTTTTTTGTTCCACGAGGTTCCACTCGTTGCCGATAGCTAAATTGATAAGACTTTGTGCTAGTGAACACACCATCCGTGAAGATCCGGGGCTTCAATGCCAGCTTAGCCGGATTTTCTCAGTAGTGCATACAATACAGAGTTGGACTACATGAGACCCTGATCCTTTATTTGGGGGGCCTAAATTAAAAGTACCTCTGAAGTCGGAGTAAGGATCATCTGAATGACGATGGTCACTAGTGATAAAGGAAACAAGCCTTAACGCACAAATCAGTCAGATACGCCATATTAGGCGCTATGATTACGAGCGCCATGTAAGAGAAGTGGTTCTTCTTCTTCTTCGAACGTTCAACATCGACCACTTGTTAACTACTCTTTGTGATTTGTATGTGATCTGTGCCTAAAAGTGATTGTACGTTGTGCCAGTTATGCGCCTACAAGTAGGCCAGCACATCCGATTTCTGCGACGCTTTTTATTTACTAGGGTAGCTTCCATCAGTCGCCTCTTACGACATGCCGTGTGGTTCGCAATGGTACTATTCTTTGCTACCCTTGCAGGCCCCGGCACCTTACGGAGAAGAGAATGGTTGAAAACCGTCTTGGAAAGGAAGGTTGAAGATAGAAGGAAAACTAGGGAAGACATACAATTTGGAAGGAAGCATCACACTTGAACTTTGTATATAGACCTTCTAGTAACAACATGTACACGTGAACTTTCCTTCAGTACGTTAATGATACAACCATAACTTTGTGCAAATATTAGTCCTGGTAGATTATCAAAGACTTTCTATGTTGAGTTTTCATTGTTCGGAATTCACCACAGACAAAGAACATTTTATTGACGGTGTGTCTGAGTGGTTTGAACTTGCTCTCAGAATACAATTTTTATTGTACGAAAATACAAAGAAAGACGAGGACGATATCTGAAGTAGACTAACACACATATAGCGACACACAGACGCGCGCATTCACACACACCACCTCACTTGCTCACACGCACATACTTAGTCATAGACAACGACGGTATTTAAAAAAACATCAATGTCATAGAAATATCCCCGTTGGACGCATGTAATTTTCTACAATGAGATATTAGCAAATATGTTTAGTCCACAATGTATTTTTAACGTGGGGTGGGGTAAGAGGTCGAACACTACCCTCCACAAACATCACCACCGCATTCCCCAGCAACCTTTTATCTACGACCCTAATATTGTTGCAGTATGTTGATGAGCCTCTCTGTCCCGCTCTGATATCTGTAGTGTATTATATGTTTATTCCTGCGTTTGAATATACCCCTTGTATTTAACAGCTTGACGAATGCGACGACGACCTTATACAACCACTTGTCACGCATTTCGCCCAAAGTTTCTTTATGTGGGTTCAAGGACGACCAAGCGTGTTTCGCGCTTTCTGAAATATAAGCAGGTGGTCTGAAAGTGATGAAATGAAACTAAACCATTCATACATATGAGAACACATTCTACGCGGCGTCAGTTTATGTGTTGAGTACACTTCTGTGAATTAACCAAATTTCGAGAAACATGTATTTTATGCGAGTGGTGTGTGTATTTATATTCATCAAAACTAAGGTTGTAAATACAACAGCAGCACACGCAGGAGCATGTGCGCAAGTACTTGACAAACTCGCTTCAAGCTTTTGAAACGTTATGAACTAGGGTAGCATCTGGCGCTCAGATTCCTCTACAACCACCACCTCCCCCACCGCCTAACTTCTCAAGCGCCCTAACGTGGAGAAATTGACAAGAGATCTAATAACAAGTGGGTATCTGGTAGTAAGAACCAATCGAAGCTTCAGAAATCAGTGTTACGCAGGTGATGTAGAACTTCAATGTCGGCCTGAATTAGAGTTGCCAACTCGGAGAGTTTCTGACTAAATTAAACCAGATTTTTAGTTGATGACAAATTATTGCTGTTTCTCGGCAGAGATTAAACAAACTCTTATAGTATAGTCCGGCAGAGACTAAACAAACTCTTGTAGAATAGTCCGGCAGAGACTAAACAAACTCTTATAGAATAGTCCGGCAGAGACTAAACAAACTCTTAGAGAATAGTCCGGTAGAGACTAAAAAAACTGAGCAAGAGAATAGTCCGACGAATATCATGAAAGGAAATAAATTACTGGTAAAGAATTGCTACAACAATTAGAAGTGACAAGAGAGTTACTGAAATAAATACAAGTTCAACAAACATAAGTTTGATCAGATTCAAAGACAGACTGGACTCATGCTTGCTTTTTTTTATCCGATCCAGAAGCACTTGAGCTTTCAGCACTTCGGCTCGGTGCCATGGACATCGTAACCCTTCGGTTCGGTGCCACGAACACCGTAAATCTGGAGAACCTGTGGCTTTTTCTGCCAGCCCACGGAATTGAACCCGCACTCACAGAGGGCTTGTCACCTGCAGTCCAACGCACCACGAATATGCTGAGCACGCGGGCGGACTCATGCTTAAAGGTTATTCTTCTTCTTCTTCCGCGTTCTCACTAGATTGGGGATTTCGGATTCTCTAATAAAGGCCGCCATCTTCCTTAGATTGTGAGCCCCGCCATACTGTTTGTCTTGGACGCTGACATGGTTGGTCCGACATTCTTCCTGCGTGGCTAAATCTTCGAGACAGTGCGGCGACCGTAGAATCCGTTATCCCATTCCTCATTGTGAAGGGTCGTTGCACCCTGTTATGCGCCTTACGGCTTGGTGCATCCAGTTTCTGCAAGCATTTCTTTCGGGTTAGCATTCCCTATAAAAGCTATCTATATTAGATGGCACATGTTTGCCCGTGTGGTGCCGGGGCCCGCAAGAGAAACACAGAATAGTACCACTGCGACCTACAAGACATGTAAGAGGCGACCGAGGTAACGGCCTACGAAGCTACCCTAGTAAATAAAAAGCGTCGCAAAAATTGGATGTGCTGTCCTACTTGTAGGCGCATAACTGGTACAACGTACAATCGCTCTATCCTCGGATCACATACAAATCACAAATAGGGGTTAAAAAGTGATCGATATAGAGCGTTGGAAGAAGAAGAATTGCCTTCAGAACAAAGGAACAGAATTTGCTGAAAATTCATGGCAACTCATCCTTCAATATGGAGACGATAAACGCTAATGATGACAGAATATAAACACAACGTCTATGGAATAAATCCGAATCTCTCTAGCTTGTAAGTCTATATTATTGATATTATCTCATATATCAGTTGAGTCTGGATGCATGCATGTGCAGTTCTTGCAACAACATCCGATCTTCTATAGAGCTATTGAAGACATCTTTGATTACATTGATATCTTATAAATATAGATTAAGAAGCGTATACAGTAACAGCGAAAAGATGATATCACGTTCTGTCAGCCATCGATAGAAATTTTTTTTTAGCAATATTTCCTTTTTCTTTCAATTATTACAGTAAGAAAACAAATTTCAGATTCTGCATACTAAAACCACGACCTTCTCTATAAATAGAATAGAGTTCAATATTTTTTTTTCCCGATTCAGAAGCACTTGATCTTTTCAGCTCTTCGGCTCGGTGCCATGGACATCGTAACCCTTCGGTTCGGTGCCACGAACACCGTAAATCTGGGGAATTGTGGCTTTTTCTGCCATCCCGCGGAATTGAACCCGCACACACAGAGGATAGTCACCCGTAGTCCAACGCGCTACGAACACGCTGGGCAGACGGGCGGAGAGTTAAGAATATAGTTGGCCGTGCTAAAATGTACATTTCTTCTTCAAGCGCTCCATATCGACCACTTGTTAACCAATCTGTGTGATTTGTATATGATCTGAGCCTAAGGGCGATTGTACGTTGTACCAGTTATGCGACTACACGTAGGCCAGCACGTCCGATTTCTGCAATTCTTTTTATTTACTAGGGTAGCTTTCCTAGGTACTACATCAGTCACCTCTAACGACATGTCTTGTAGGCTGCAGTGGTACTATTCTTTGCTCCCCTTGCGAGTTCCGACACCACACAGGCAATACAACAACATTTGATGCCAGTGAAATTTCTGTTGTATTCTGAAATGTATTGTGTATTCAAATTATAATTCAAAAAAAATACTGTTCTTACTGTCTGTAGTACCGCTTTTTTAGGGCTGTGTAGGACAAGAGGGACGTGAGCCTGGGGAATTTAATTGCTAGTGCAGTCGCCGCGATGCTGTTCAGGTTAGAATTTTTCATTTATGCCCACAACAGAGAAAAAAATCCTTCAATCAATTAGCTTAAACTCACGTCGACATCTGCTGGGGAAGACTAAGCACCTATGGGTCGGTTCGGAGGGCTATGTGGTCAGTTCAATAACATCTGTCGTTTTCTTCAGATGTGCCTTCTGTTACCCCTCCCCCTTTGTTATTGTTTTCTTTACCAGCAGGTGACGACTAGATCCCGAGATCCCGAGACTGCTATCTCCCTAACCATACTCCCCAACCTAATTATGCTATTCAACCTGGGCACGTGGCGCGTGCCGTCTAGCTAAACCAACCTTTTTTTTTTTAAATTATAAACAAGTTATCTTAGAAAACCAACTCTTTCCTCTTAAACCTCTCTTAAATGGAATGGACAGGCTTTAAGTTCCCCCACCTGGTCCCTAACTTCTACGTGTCGATTAGCCTTGTCAAATATTCTACTAAAAGTTTACTTGTGGCTATACTAGTTTGTTCAAGTCTCTCGTGATTAGCCTAGGTACAGCCACTCTTATCTTTAGCTTGAGACACATGCAGTATATCTCTCCTACTATCTATATATCTATCCCACTCTCTATCTATCTCACTCTCTATCTATCTCACTCTCTATCTATCTCACTCTCTATCTATCTCACTCTCTATCTCACCTCCTATCTATCCACTCTCTATCACCACTCTCTATCTATCCTACTCTCTATCTATCCTACTCTCTTTCTATCCCACTCTCTATCTATTCCACTTTCTATCTGGTTATCCCACTCTCTCTATCTATCCCATTTTCTATCTATACCACTTTCTATCTATCTATCTATCTATCTATCTATCTATCTATCTATCTATCTATCTATCTATCTATCATTCTATCTATCTATCTATCTATCACACTTTCTATCTATCTATCTATCTATCACACTTTCTATCTATCTATCTATCTATCACACTTTCTATCTATCTATCACACTTTCTATCTATCTATCTATCATACTTTCTATCTATCACACTTTCTATCTATCCCACTTTCTATCTGTCTATCTATCTATCTCTATCACACTTTCTATCTATCCACTTTTCTATCTATCCACTTTCTATCTATCTATCTATACCACTTTCTATCTATCTATGTATCACACTTTCTATCTATCCCACTTTCTATCTGTGTATCCCACTTTCTATCTATCTATTCCACTTTCTATCTATCTATCCCACTTTCTATCTGTCTATCTATCCCACTTTCTATCTGTCTATCCCACTTTCTATGTATCCACTTTCTATCGTCTATCTATCCACTGTCTATCTGTCTATCCCACTTCTATCTATCTATCTATCTATCTATCTATCTATCTATCTATCTATCTATCTATCTATCTATCTATCTATCATCTATCCACTGTCTTATGTCTATCCCACTTTCTATCTGTCTATGCCACTCTCTGTCTGTCTATCCCACTTTCTATCTGTCTATCCCACTCTCTGTCTGTCTATCCCACTTTCTATCTATCTATTCTACTTTCTATCTATCCCACTTTCTATCCATCCCACTCTTGCCTTATTTATGTGCAGTATTTGCACTCTTTTGTTTCCCCCTCCCATTAGCATATGTATAACTTATAGTAGAGCGGAATAACGTAATACATAAGCGTTCGACTATCCGACTTGGACACAAAAGGGTTGTGGGATCAATCCTGAACTCGACGTTCCACACGTGAGAAAAGGAATTGGCCTTCCTACTTTCTGCATACTAGGTCCTAGAAATGTGAAGTGAAGTGACTTCATACCCTAAGGTTGGAAAAAGCTACTGTGAATTCTATGTTTCATTATATCTTGTGGGTGGCGTCTGTGGCTTAGGGGATAATGACTCGGTCTATTAACCCCGACGTTTTGAGTTCGAATCACGCCGCGGCGCAGTTTGGTTGCAAATTGTTTCGCGTGGATTTTTACAAAAGACGATGACACCACCCGTTCAGAAAGCAATGGCAAACTACTGAACGTAATTGCCTAGAAAAATCACAAATAGCGTTAAAAAGCTGTGCTTGATTCGCAAAGTCATGTAAATGATGTGCAATTCACTTTTTAATATCTTGTGTAACCAGGTATTATGTTTGCTTAATCGGAAATCACTTTCAAAAATACTTCCAGTAACTTCTCTAGGTTGTGGGAAGATTTTACTACGAACACTTCCTCGCATCTTTTACTCAGTTGATTGATTGATTGATTGATTGATGTGACCATCATCATTGCACTTGGGTGAGTAACCATATATGATCCGATCTCTTTCTTACACAGGAAAATCCCAGTTGCAGTGCATGAACTCCGTAGAACCGTCGAAAGGGCCCGATGTAATTTTGAAGTTATTTTTGTAGGAATTTGTTTTTAAATTCTTTTCTAATGAATTTTGCCAGGGCAGCGGCTTTCTAGACTGCTCTTCTCGATTTTGAACTGCTATGGGTTTTTTTTACGTCTCCGATAGGACTAGGAACTCGATCTAACCTAAACTGAGATCAGGGATCGCTGGAAAACTATCCAGATGGGCTCCACGAGGGAGCGAACCTGGTACTTTAGGTACGAGAGACGAGTATCAAACCTCTACGTCACAGAGACCCCCCCCAGGTATTATGTTTGCTTAATCGGTAATCACTTTCAAAAGTGATTGAAATAACGTCTCTGTCTCTAGGATATGGGAAGTTTTTATTACGTACACTTCGTCGCTTCGTTTACTTGATTGCTTCATCAAAGCTGCTCTACTGTTTCCGAAACATAGCGTCCTCGTTACTTAGCAACATTGTGCCACAGTGTGTAATAATTAAAAAAAACTTAGTATTGTTAGAATTGCAGTACAATGTGTACACCTGACTTGTCTTATCCTTAACTGACATTCAACAGCTTTGGTTATTATGGTTGGCTGTAAATATTTGAGTATCGATTTATCAAAGCTCTTTCTTTTGTTTCAATTTATATGGCACGTTGTTTGGGACGTACAGACCTGAATTATGTACAATGGTGGTTCTCAGGAAAACGAATCTGTTTGGTTTCACGATCAGGGTAAAGAAGAAACGAGAGAAGAAAGTATTTGTTGGCAAACAGTCTTCGTTTACCTTTTGTCTTTTGTAGGTCATATTTTTTTTTTTTACAAAGGAACCTTTTTTTTATACTGAGGTAGTTAGTAATCATGGACATGGAAGAGAACAAATAGATCTATCAGAAAGAACTCAAAATCAAAGAAAACTGGCTAATGCTACAAATAAGAAAGAAAATTGAGATATTTTGGACATATAAAAAGACATGACGGGCTCGAGAAGACAATCATGGAAGGAGGTATACCGGCAAAGAGAAGAAGAGGAAGACCACGGAGAAAATGAGTTCAGGATGTAACTGATGGTTTGAACATGACGGTTGCAAAGGCAGGACATCTGGCCTATGAGAGAGAAATTCCGGAGGACTGTTGGGGTGGCAAAGTTGTGCTCAGGACAAGCTATTTGATGATGATGAGTTAGTAAAGTAAGGAGTGGGTTAGTATGGAATTATACAAATGTAAAGCAGTTCTGAGAATGAGATGGTAGGATAAGATTACGAACGATGAACTCAGAGAAAGAACTAAACAGATGATGTATGGCGGGGGACACTGATAAAAAGGAAAAGCAGGCAATCACGCAAAAATCAGTCAGAAGCACTATACCAGGCGCCCTGACTACGTCTGAATTCATAGAGGGCGAACACAGAAGAAGAAGAACTAAGCAGATACCAGTGGTTTGATTGATTGATGATAGGACCATCGTCATTGCACTTCGGTGAGTAACCATGTGTGTGCTCCGATCTCTTTCTTATACAGGGAAATCTCAGCTGCAGTGAACGAACTCCGTGGCATCGGCGAGGGCCTCTGATGTAATGTTGAAGATATTTATGTAGGATTTTTATTTTTAATCTTTTCTAAAACATTTTGCCCAGGCAGCAGCTTTCCAGCCTGCTCTTCTCGATTTTGAACTGCCAAATGTTCTTTTAGGTGCTCAAATTGAACATGGGACCTACGTTCTATCGTTCGTCTCCGATAGGATTAGAAACTCGATTTCACCTACACCGAGATCAGGTCACCTACACCGAGATCAGGTATCTCTTTAAAAAATGTCCTAATGGTTCCACGAGGGAGCGAACCTGGTACATTTAACACGAGAGGTGAGCACCTAAACTCTATGCTACAGAGACCCGGTCTCATGAAAACGAATCTGTGTTTGGTTTCATGATCAGGGTAAAGTAGAAACGAGAGAAGAAAGTATTTGTTGGCAGACAGTCTTTATTTACCTTTTGTCTTTTGTAGGTCACATTTTTTCTTACAAATAAACCTTTTTTTTCCCTAGCGAGGTAGTTAGTAAAATAAGGAATTGGTTGGTACGGAAATATATAAATGTAAAGTTGTTCTGATTTATAGTTTAGAAACATTGAGAACGACTAAAACAGTCACGAATACATAGCAAACGTTCATCAAACATATTAGTAACAACTGTTAAAGAAGGAGAAGATAGAGATATGTTGGACACACCTTGAGAATAAATGATCAACGAATATCAAAGCAGGCATTTAAGTGGGAGGCAAAGGGTTCAAGAAAGAGAGGACGACCTAGGGAGACCCTGAAGCGAACTTTGCTGAGAGAGGCAGGAAATATCGGTCTCAGTTCCATGGAAGAGTTTCATCGAGTTGCAAAGGATAGAGCGGTATGGGGAAATCTTGCATGCCCCATGTATCATTTAGCGGTACGAGAGGAATTATTATTTATCATCTGGCGTCTGTACAGAATGGAGGTGGGGGACTAGGATGATATGATGGGTCACATGAACAGCTTATGGAGAGAACGAGTCATGTTGATAATGTTGACCGAGCGACAGATAGATAGATAGATGGATGGATGGATATGGATGAATGAATTGACGGGCGGACGAACGGATGGATGGATGGATTGACGGATGTGCGGGCGGGCGTATAGACAGACTGATAAACTGCTGGTGGACAGACAGATGTATAAGTGGACGGACGGACAGACGCACCCCTACTTTCAAACAAACACAAATAAACATATCCTCCAACCGCTGATACTATATTGGAAAAATAACACGTGATAAGGAAGTGCGTCAGTTGCCAAGGGAGATTACCAATCCAAACATTGATATAAATCATCAATTTCAAGTGATTGCTGTAACTAAGTCAAGAGAGAGAGATAACTGTACCCGAGTGTGAAGACATTTATCAAACAATTTTATCATCTTTGTTAATGGGAAATAAATTATACAGTTACACATTGCATCATTACATTTATATATTTGTTTTCGTCCGTCTACGAATTCAGTAGTAATAATGACGCCTAAACTCTTGACTGATATTCGCTTGAAGGATATGACTTGATTTTTTCTTGAAGGATATGATTGATTTTGTTTTAAGGATATATGATTTTTTTTCGAAGGATGTGACTGATTTTTTTCTTGAAGGATATGATTGATTTTGGGCACGATGCTTCCTTATATCAATTTTCCATTCAGACGAGCGTTACACGACGTACAGAGTATTGCAACGATATAAATGTAGAAGTAATTGATTGGTTATTGGTTACTTAATTGACATGATTGCACACCGTGGCCTCCGACAACATAAGGCCGACTAGCTCAGACGGAAACCAAATTCGTGTTTAATAAGGGTTGGTTTTTGTATATGTTTGATAGAACTCTGTAAGCTTTTTTTGTAATTTTAGTCAATTATATAAGTCCGTGGTTATTTATTGATGAAAAATATGAATAATACTGATATTCCTTAATGTTAAACTTAACTTGCTATATAATATAACCTTGATTTATCATGTTCTGTGTTCTTTTTAAAGGAATTTTTCTTCATACAATACTATAATGGGAGGTCATGCGACGGTTGTGGTCTTATTTCCTAGAATCTTTACCTAAGCCTGCCGGCTGTATGTTATCGGAAGCAACTATTATAAGTGACAATTTTGTGACGACTTCGCCACAGACACATCCTCCGTCCCACTATCACATCAGACGTTGATTGTTAATCGTTAACTAAGAAAGTGACGTAAACACTATCGATAAAATAAACTCAGGAAGCAAATGATTATTCCCTCCTCCCACCCACCACTATTCGCACAGCGTTAATCGATCTATTGAGATGTATCGATCCCACAGAATCAATCATATATAAACATGTGGGTCGATATCTAGCATTTATGTCTTGTATTTGTTTTTATATTTCAGTATATGTTCGCCTTCCTCTTCTTTCTTTTCATTCTTTTCTATGCTTTTTATTATTTACTGACTACTATTACTCTAAGATTACTGCTACTGTTGGTGCAAGATTGAAATGAACATCTTGGCATATTCTTTACATGACTTAGCCATCAACAACAGTAAACTAGTCGTCGATTTTCTTGGCACCACTTGTACGTTCAGTAGTTTGCAATTGCTTTCTGAACGGTGAGGTCTATTTTACCGTTCGTAAAAATTTAAGGAACTAATTTGCTTCCAAACTTGCCCACCGCGGAGTTTGAACCAAGTGAGCTTGGGTTGTGATCGAGCTGACTACTGCGCTACAGACGCTCACTGTAAGATTACTACTACCGTTATCTTTTCTCACCGCCAGATTTCAGCCCGTCATTCCAAGCTCTACGTTACTTAGGCGTGCGTCCAAATTCACCAGAAAATACTAGTTCATAAAAGAACAAGGAACCGAACCCACCATCCCCTTTTCTCTTTTCATCTGCAAGTACAAAGTTTAAATACAGCTGAGAGTTTGCCAGTACAAAGTTTAAATACAGCTGAGAGTTTGCCAGTACAAAGTTTAAATACAGCTGAGAGTTTGCCAGTACAAAGTTTAAATACAGCTGAGAGTTTGCCAGTACAAAGTTTAAATACAGCTGAGAGTTTGCCAGTACAAAGTTTAAATACAGCTGAGAGTTTGCAAGTTCAAAGTTTAAATACAGCTGAGAGTTTGCAAGTTCAAAGTTTAAATACAGCTGAGAGTTTGCAAGTTCAAAGTTTAAATACAGCTGAGAGTTTGCCAGTTCAAAGTTTAAATACAGCTGAGAGTTTGCAAGTTCAAAGTTTAAATACAGCTGAGAGTTTGCAAGTTCAAAGTTTAAATACAGCTGAGAGTTTGCCAGTACAAAGTTTAAATACAGCTGAGAGTTTGCAAGTTCAAAGTTTAAATACAGCTGAGAGTTTGCCAGTTCAAAGTTTAAATACAGCTGAGAGTTTGCCAATACAAAGTTTAAATACAGCTGAGAGTTTGCCAGTACAAAGTTAAATACAGCTGAAGTTTGCCAGTCAAGTTTAAATACAGCTGAGAGTTTGCCAGTACAAAGTTTAAATACAGCTGAGAGTTTGCCAGTACAAAGTTTAAATACAGCTGAGAGTTTGCCAGTACAAAGTTTAAATACAGCTGAGAGTTTGCCAGTACAAAGTTTAAATACAGCTGAGAGTTTGCAGTACAAAGTTTAAATACAGCTGAGAGTTTGCCAATACAAAGTTTAAATACAGCTGAGAGTTTGCCAGTACAAAGTTTAAATACAGCTGAGAGTTGAACCCTTTCACTCCGTAAATGACTTTACTACTGGACCCATTTACTTTGAAATATGTATACTGAATTAGCCAGTGTACTAGCTTTGCGTCATCTTAAAAAATACCGTGTGCCACTATAACGGTTCAGAAGGACGAAACGGTTAAATGTCCATTATTTTCACTTTCACATTAGCGTCTGGCCGAATGGAATGAGCAGGCTCCATGCGGAGACTCAGGCAAATCCACGGTACAGTAACATAGTTTCTATCGAGAGCATAAGACAATCCTAACCTGAACAGTTATGCGACAACTGCACTCGCCTTACGGCCATTAAATTCTACAGGCTCATGTCTCTCTTGTCCTATACCGCACACAAAAGGTTGTATTACAAGCAGTAACTACAGTACGCTGAGAAATTGGACTAAGAACATGTGATGATACATCAGACTGGTTTGACATAAGGCAGGGAGTCAGACAAGGCTGCATTTTGTTGCCTTGTCTGTTTAACATATATGCAGAAAACATCATAAGGAATGTTACAGAAGATAGCGGAAAAGGACAATACGATCCTTTTATAATCGGAGGAAGAGAAATACCTGAACTAAGATACGTTGATGATACAGTGTTACTGTCAACATCACAAAAAGGGATTGAGAAATTATTAGAAGAAGTGAAAGATAAAAGCGAAAAACAAAATCTATATCTCAATGTGGTAAAAACAAAAATAATAACAACAGATAAAACGAGCATGACAAAAGATACTTTTATCAACGAAGAGAAAGTAGAAAATGTAAACAGTTTTGAATATCTTGGTTCACTGCTAACAACTGATGGAAATGTGAACAGTTTTGAATATCTTGGTTCACTGCTAACAACTGATGGAAATGTGAACAGTTTTGAATATCTTGGTTCTGCTAACCTATGGAAATGTAACAGTTTTGAATATCTTGGTTCACTGCTAACAACAGATGGAAATGGGATGAAGAAAATTAAAAGAAGAACAAACATGGCTTTACAAAAATTAAACAACTTAAAAACAGTATGGAACGGAACAAGAAAACAAAGATCAGAATACTAAGAGCATGCATATTCCCAGTGGCAATGTATGAGTGTGAAGCATGGACATTTAATAAAGCAGTTGGAAAACATATATGTGCTTTCGAATACAAGTGTTACAGAAGAGTCCTCCGTATATCTTGGACAGAGAAGAGAACAAATAGAGCTATTCAGAAAGAACTCAAAATCAAAGAAAACTGGCTGATGCTACAAATAAGAAAGAGAAAATTGAGATATTTTGGACATATAAAAAGACATGAAGGGCTGGAGAAGACCATCATGGAAGGAGGAATACCGGCAAAGAAAAGAAGAGGAAGACCACGGAGAAAATGGATTCAGGATGTAACTGATGGTTTGAACATGGCAGAAGCAGGACATCTGGCCTATGAGAGAGAGGAATTCCGGAGAACTGTTGGGGTGGCAAAGTTCTGCTCAGAACAAGCTATTTGATGATGATGATTAACGACAGTACATTATTTCCCACTAATGTTCTTATATAGTCCTAATCTGCACAGTAAGATTAGCAACAAGAGATGGCAAGAATAATATGTGAATATTATAGTTCACAATACGTTAATCTTGCTGCTGTGTTTTAGCCTTATTTTTCAACGATCATGCGGGCAGATAACAACTTTTCTTCTTCTTCAAACGCTCCATATCGATCACTTGTTTAACCACTCTTTGTGATATATATGTGATCTGAGCCTGAGAGCGATTGTACGTTGTACCAGTTATGCGGCTAGAATTTTAAAACATAGCCGATTTCTGCGATGCTTTTTATTTAACTACGGTAGCTTCCTAGGTCCTACATCTGTCGCCTCTTACGACATGCCTTGTAGGTTGCAGTGGTAATATTCTTTGCTCTCCTAACGAGTCCCGGCAAGACACGGACGAAAGATAACAAAATGTGAAGATGAATTCTTCAATTTCACACATTTGACTGCAAGAATTCTGGGGTCAACAAGAAGACACCAGTTGAGAAATGAGGACATCCGAAAAAAAGTCAGCACAACATTATTAACTTTTAGTGGACCTGGACAAAGGCCATTATAGAGTAAAAACGTCACTTAGTGTGGCTCCTGGTCCACAAGGAGGTACTGAACTTCATCAAGAAACAAGAAATTAAATGGTTCGACCATATAAGCAGATTACCAACAGTCAGTGCACCCTAAAGAGCAATGCTAATTCAATACAGTTGATACAAAGCAAAGTGATGTCCATGCAAAAGGTGGACCTCAGAAATAACAGAGGCGGTGAAAGAACTATTTATGAAGGCACATATACCTCTGACGTCGGAGAAGGCCTGCGAGTATGGCGGGGGATACTGTCAATAAGTAAAGCAGGTCTTCACACAAAAATCAGCCATAAGCGCAGTGCAAGGCGCACTGACTACACGTGAATTCATAGCGGGCGAATGCAGAAGAATGAAGAAGAAGAATGAAGAAGAAGAATGAAGAAGAATGAAGAAGAAGAAGAAGAATGCAGAAGAAGAATGAAGAAGAATGAAGAAGAAGAATGATGAAGAAGAAGAATGAAGAAGAAGAATGAAGCGTACATAAAAACTCGTTCTAGAAATCCCTTCTTATATTGATGCTGTGATGCAAAATAGGATTGGAGAAAAGAATAGAAAAACTGCAGGTAAGAAACAGTGCCAAGAATTCTTGGACAAAAACCCCGATCAGATTATGTTTATATCTGACATGTCGGCTGCTCTCTAACGATTCTTTGCCCCGTTAAGATATAAATAAAATATGTGACCATGACCCCAAGTTCATGACAGATAAAACTGTGTGAACCCCAGGTGAATGTGTGTTGCCATGGATACAACAATCACACCCCCATACTATGTTTCTTGATACGTTTTCTACTACTTCTAAACGAGCTGCGCGAAAAAACAGAATACACAACACCCACATGTCTAAACTTGATCATGTATGCCTCACCTGTGGTAGGGGGTCGTGCTCTAGGATTGGACTCTACAGTCACCTCCGCACACACCAGAGAGGTGCAGCAGCACACGTCTGAGACTGTTGTCGTCATCGCTTGATGTGGTCAACATCACGCCGGCCGCCTTTACCTCCGAGTTCTACCGTGCACAGGAAATAAAGAAAATGTAATACTGTTCTCTCTGAAACAGGATATGCTTGGATACATAAATGTTCTTGCATATGTCTTCCTGTTACAACCATATTTAGTTACTCGTTGATGTAAGAGAAAACGGGCATATCATGAGAAAGGAGGTTTAGAACACGTGGCTACCTGAAAAATAAATGGAGGAAAGATTTAGTACGGTATAGTCAGCTCGATCACGAACCCAAGCGTACCTGGTTCAAACCCCACGGTGGGCAAGTTTGGAAGCAAATTCGTTTCCGTGGGATTTTTATAAAAGGTAAAAATAGACCTCACCGTTCAGAAAGCAATGGCAAACTACTGAACGTCTAAATGGTGCCCTAGAAAATCAACGACTAGTTTACTGTGGTTGATGGCTACGTCCTTTAGGATATGCTACGATTTTCATTTTTCATAGAGATAGACATAGAGATAGAGAGACACAGAGATAGAGAGACAATTATGGATTTCCTAGCTTCGTGGGGCCTAAAATTGTCAACATTGGAACTGATAGTCAATGCTCTTGCGATACTTTAAAGGAAAATCTATGATCGACTCCACTATTCGGCATGGCACATAATGATGGTGGGGGTAATCGTAAAGCCATTTTGTTCAAGATAAATTACGCGGGATGTTCTTGTTGTTGGCAAACTTGACAAAAATATTGTCGATGCAAGAGCACTTGAGTTTGTAACGTTATATTTCTTCTTCACCTTTCAACTCCCAACGGAGCACAGGTCTTCAACAAACTTCTAGCTCTTCCTCTCTCCTGCCATCCTTTCCAATTATTTATATGTTTTACATATCGTTTTAATATCAGCCTCTAGCTCTCTTCTCCAGATATGTCTAGGCCTTCCCCCAAGAACAGTGCCTTTCTTGCAATGCTTCCGATCGGTCTTCTCATGCTCAATGTGTGTCCTACCCATCGCCAGCGTCTCTTCCATAGCTCTTTCTTCACTGGTATCTGCTTAGTTCTTTCTCTGAGTTCCTCGTTCGTAATCGTATCATACCATCTCAGTCCCTCTATTCTAAGTAAACATCCATTTATGAAGGTCTGTAGTTTTCTAGTGGTTTCTGTTGTTGTCCACCATGTTTCCGGTCCATAGAATAGCACTGACTTAACATTTGATTGAAAGACTTTCAGCTTTGTGTTTGTTTTGATCCCCTTTGACTTCCATATTTTAATGAAAATAAAATATCATGAAATAAAGTTTGACTTTGCTTTTGTATTCTTATCTTGACATCTTTGTTTGTTCCTCCTTCTGTGTCTATGTTGCTACCAAGGTATGTGTATGATTTTACATCCCGTAGAGCTGTTCCTTCCAACATAATCTGGTTTACATTTACTGCATTTATTCTCATGAAACGCTATAATTGAACTAGTAAGATATAGTCTGGAGTTGAATTGTTTCTAATGCAAATTCTGGAGCTGTATAGTTCGTGAATACTTATTCAAACTGTGGTTGTGTGATTCATAAACCCGTCTGTGCTTAACTGGTTTGAATGCCTGTATTCCCTGTGTTTTGCCGAGACCCGTAAGGGAAGCAAAGAATAGTACCACTGCGACCTACAAGAATGTCGTAAGAGGCGATAGATGTATGGGTTTAGGAATCTACCTAGTAAATAAAAAGCTCCGCAGAAATCGGACGTGCTGGCCTACTTATAAGCGCATAACTGGTACAACGTAAATCACTCTTAGGCTCGTCATATAAATCACAGAGTGGTTAACAAGTGGTCGATATGGAGCGTTGGAAGATGAATAAATAAGATATATATAAATGGTTATAAAGGCTTCATTGACTTCATTGCATCGGATTTCCCAATATGGTCCGTCCCTCTCGGCAGAAATCCGCCACGCCTAGGTGGTCATAAGCCCGCCAGTGGTTACGGGCCAAATTTGGGGTAAGAATAGAACCCGTAACTGCCACGATAAGCATAAATTGCGAACGATGTACATGTCCAACGTGTAATATAGTTAGTGGCCTACCAATGTGCACTATACACATTCCTGGCAAGATCAAACATATACGAGTGATAATTGTCTAAGACAGAGAAGAAGAAAGTACATAAGCGACCTAGCTCCAGCAACAATAGTAGGGATCTCATGAATTTCGCGTGTACTGGTCATTGAACCTACAACTCAGAACGACAAGCAAACGTCTTAACAACTTCACCATAGGGACCCCCAATATATATATATACTCTCTATCTCTCTGTGTCTCTCTGTTTCTCTCTCGCATACACACACGCATACTCTCTCTCTCTCTCTCTCTCTCTCACCACATACACACAGCATACAAACAAACATTCTCACTTCCCCTTCATTCCCAAAATAGCTACCTAATATATAAAATATTTGAGATTATTTTATGTCCACCCCATCTATTTAACTGACCGGCCCGCCTTCCCATCGTGTTCGTAGGCGTTGATGACGGTGGCAAGCCACCTGTGAGTGCGGTTCAATTCCGCGGGCTGGCAGAAAATCCACAGATTCTCCAGATTTACAGTGTTCGTGGCACGCTGAACCAAGTGTTCTGATTCTATGACACCGAGCCGGCAAGTGCTTCTGGATCGGAAACCCTCCTCCTCTTCTCTCTCCCCTCCTCCCCTTTAAAAACCAGAAGTACTAGTGATACTATATTGTTTGAGACGCGTTTTGATTTTCTTATAAAGACAGTTACAGGCATGCTGCCCATTTATCTATATATTTATCTCTATCTTGGTCTCTACATCTGTCAGTCCTGTCTGTCTGTCTTGTCTGTCTGAACACTAACTTCATCTTCCGACCGTATCTATCTATCTTTCTTAATATGTTTTCCGGGATCTCTGTGGCGTAGAGGTTATGTGCTTGTCTCTCGTTGCAAAGGCATCTAGGTTCGCTCCCTCGGGGAGCCATCAGAATTTTTTCCCAGACTGATCTCAATGTAGGAGATTACTCTCCTAGCTCCCTTCGAGACGACGATAAAACGCCAGACGTCTATGTGGTAATTATTGTTCTTCGAGACGACGTAAAATGATTTTCCTATCAATTTATCTAGATATTTATCCTATCGATGCTGGTTCTAAAAGCACTGTCGCTGATCTGTCATTGGTCTGATTGAGTTCATCTTCAGACCGTATCCTATCTTTAGGTTAATTGTTCGGAGATCCTTGGCGAGGAGTAATGTGCTTGTCTCAGTTGCATAGATTGAGTTCGTCCATCGGAGACGCATCATGAAAACGCCAGACTGATCTCAGTGTAGGTTGAGTTGAGTTCCTAGTCCTATTGGAGACGGACGATAAAACGCAGGTCACGTGTTCAAGTTGTGCAGTAAGAAGAGAACCTTATTAGTTCAAAATTGAGAGAACAAGCTGAAAGCCGCTGCCAGGGCAAAATTCATTAGAAAGATATTTTTTATTCCTACAAAATATTTTTATCATCCTCTAAATTACATTGGGACCCTCGCCGGTGCTGCAGAGTGCTTGCACTGCCGTTGAGATCTTCTTGTGTAAGAAAGAGATCGGAGCACACATGATAAATCACTCAATCTTATTCTATTTATCAATCCATCTATTCATTCCTTGAAGCTTGTATTCTTTCTTTGTCTGTGTCTGTCTGACAATGAACTTGGCCAACCGACATTTTGTATTTTTCTTACTTTGTTTATCAATCCATCTATTTACCTCTCCTATCTTAGTCTCTTCCTCAGTCCGTCTGACAATTAACAGACAACTTACCCTTTTATCTTTCTTAGTCCGTTTCAAATAAACAACTGTAAAATACCAGTCTCACCGTCTCCAGGAACTGTCGTTAAGCTCCACACAATGAGCGTAGGATTCCATTTAGTACTAGTAGTCTCATTACTAAGACAAGCAGAATTGTATCATCCTGTATACATTTTTGTTTTAACTTGAAGTTCATAGTAAGCAAGAGGTATGCAAGATAATAGCATCATGTTTATATAGATTGTAAGAACACACAAACCAAAAGCTACGCAGGATCAAATAAGAATATACTAAAAACAATATAAAATATTGCAGGAAACATGAATAAGTTTTGTTAACAAACACTAAGTAGACATACAATCTGACAGAGTTATCCTTGACTTATTTCTAATTCCCTCGCATATTCTCATTAGTAGTGATTATTGATGGATTCTGGTATTTTAGGAGACAATGGATGTGCTATAGTCTGTCCATTAATTCGTGAGCACGTTTGAAATTGATTTTCTCGAAAACTACCTGTTGGATCTCAGTGATTTTTGCATGCAGCCTTAGAATATCAATGACGCTAAAATAAAGCTAACCAGTAGTCCATAGATGCTACGGATTTTGCACATCGGCGAATTCCTTTGATCTTTATGACAATTGCAAATACGGGGCTCAAATTTTAGATTTTACAGTATCCCTAGAATTTGTCCATGTCAATTCTATTCATAGGTGTATCTCCATATTAACTTGATAGGTCAAGTAATTAAGTGTGTTGCCCTTTATGTGCAATCGTGAACTTGGATACAATATGCAACAGTTAGTTCTCCCCTTCGGTCACCATTAGACCCAGGGTGTCTTAACTTCACCACAAATTGTATGATGGTAGACGCATTTGGATATGGCAATGTATACGTTGCTATTTCTCAGTCTGTAATCAAAATATGATTTGTATCTCCGAATCTGACGATTCCATGAGGTTGATAATTGTTACTGGCTGGACAAATTGTAATCCATCTCGGTGCCAGTACTCGTCTTCCTCTCGGAGCACATGTTCAACACACTTCTTCCAGAACTGCATGTCTATCATTGAGAAGGACTCACGTGTCAGAACTTCAACATCACACATTTTAAACGTCCTGTTCTGTTCGGCAACTTGCCCTTTACTTTAGCCCAGACAAGCTCTATCGGATTGAGCATGATATGGAGGTAGTCGCAAAGACGTGTGGCCGTATTCCGCAATGATTTTGTCAATATGAAACACCTTTGTCTTATTTGTCATCCTCACCAGGTGCAAGAACTCGGGTTTCAAATATGTATCATCGAAGCTGACATTTTCCTTAGCAAGCCAAGTCCTAATTTGATCTTTTGTATTTGATGCAGTTGGTACTTTGTCTTCCGCTGATACTGCGTTGTGATAAGATGCATTATCCATTACCAAGCACGATGGTCTGTTTAGAATTGGAAGTAGATCTTTCTCCATCCAGTGCCTGAAAATATGTCCATTCATATCTGTGTGGTAGTCCCTACCGTCGGTACTTTTGATTGGAAAATAAGTCCAGCGTCATGGACAAGACCTTCTTCACTACTTCCTGCATGTGTTAGTATAATACGCTGGCCTTTGCTGCTTGGTATTTTTCTTTCTGTTCACCGTCTACTGATTGCCATTCTTTAGCATTGGTGTGGTGAGCATTGACCCAGGATTCGTCCAAATATACAATATCATAGCCTTGCCTCCGTCGCTCACGGATCTGCCTCAGGTATTTACTTCGGGCAGCAATTAAATGTGGCTTTTCACAATAATATTCCTGCCGCCTATAGTTTTTCTGAAGGTGAAGCGCATGGCTCTTACAATTTTTCATAGAGTACTTTTAGAAATGTCTATGCTGCAATCTGATTGCAGTTTTAATTTCAGTTTCCTGAGAGAAACAAGTTGATTTGTCGCAAACATTTTCAAGAGCTCCTGTCTTATGACATCTATGTCAAAGTCGTCAATTGTTCTTTCCGTCCTTGCTTGACATTAGTGCACTTTGTGTCCTGTTTAATCCATCGGGAAAAGGATTCTCTATTCAGACCAAGCGCCAGTTGCGCTCGTTTCTCAGGGTTATGAATATCGCAATATAGATGACTCTCTTAGATTCCCTACGGAAGTGTTGGTATAGTAAAACTGTAACCTTCTGCATTGTTATAAATGTGCACTTCAGACTCATTATGAATGTGATATCAATGTCAGTTTTGATAAGCCAACAAATATGATACAATAGCTTCATACAAATAGCGAGATACGCCTATAACTATACAACGGTATCCCAATTATAACGTCATATGCTTTCCGCTTTCAAAGTCGACTGGTTAGGTGCACGGATTTCGTGAAATTGTTGTATACTCACGATATTTCTATGTTACCATAATGTATTTTTAGAACAACGCGTCTGTGTACGTAGATCTGTTACTATTGTGTACAATCCGGTGAGGTTGATTTTAATATAACATGAAGAAGAAATATTTCAAACTACATCAAATTTTCTTGGAAAAAATATTTCTCTAGCGTCATGGATATTCTAAGGCTGCTTGCAAAAATCACTGAGATCCAACAGGTAGTTTTCGAGAAAATCAATTTCAAACGTGCTCACGAATTAATGGACAGACTTTAGCTAAAGTCCATGAGGAAATTTGACTTAGTTGATGGTTTTTTCCTTACATGTTTTACTATCTGACTTAACCAGTTCTCAGACCAGTGTTCAGAGCGTGCATCCTGCTTGACCTGTTCCAGATAGGCTCTTCATAGTTTTATGTATTCGTATCTGACACATTTGAAGATGCTATACTTACTTACTTATTCCTTCCTTCCTTTCGTTCGCTTGAAATATTGTATATACATTCAATGTTGTCTCTTGTATAAACTTCACTGTCTTTTGTAGCTCACACAAAGGTTAGTGTAGTTTTCTGTCGAGTGTTGTTTGGTTAGGCCAGTCAGTTTTCCTCATATTTGGGGCTGTCTTGAAGTATGTACTTAACTTATTTACTTATTCCTCTCTGTTTCTGGTGAAGAGTAGGACCTCAACAATTGTTCACCACTTTTCCCGGTCTCTGGCTCTTGTCTTTATGACCTCCCAAGATAGTCTTTGCTGAGAGAGGCAAGAAATATCGGTCTCAGTTCCATGGTGGAGATTGAGCGAGCTGCCCAAAATAGAGCGGTACGGAGAAATTGCTTGCAAGCCCTATGTAACGTATAACGGTACGAGAGGAAATATTATTATTAAGATAGTCCAGCACCCTTCAATGCATCAAGAGAACTTCTCCAGTTCTGCTTAGGATGTCCCTTTTTCCTTGCGAGTTCCACTAAAGCGCTTGTCTAGTGACAGTCGACTGTGTCTTCCGTAGGATATGCCACTCCCCACCACCACCCCGGCCATTTTATCCTCTTAACCTGGGGTCATCATGGGTCATCTTGTCCTGTTCTTATCAGCGCATGCAACTCTTACTGAGTCTGAGAATACACCGAAGACATCCGTTGGCAAAGGTCTGAATCTTAATTAAGATGTTTTACTGACACATCGAATCTGATGTACACAGCACTGTCAGTGACTTTAACGCAGTGGCGGCTGGTGATCCTTTTTGTGCTCTGTGGCTAAGTGGTTACGCCCTTTGCCTTGTGAGTCGAAGGTCGTGGTTCTGAATCCGACCGCGCCATTCTGTTCACGAGTGCAGTTTTTTCCAGAGACCTCTAGGATTGTTGCTGGAGCTACGGAGTTCGTGCTTTGTGCAATACTCTCGGCAGGTGACGTGCCATTTCTGTGGAGAGGACTGAGCCTGATGGGGTAAAACCCGGTGCAATGAAGTCAATCCTTCGGCTTTTAAACCTTTTTAAACAAATGTTCGGGAAAATCATGGTATTGGATTTGGTTACATTTTAATTTATTAAATAATAAATGCACTTTACACATTATTTTTTATGGGGCCTTGCCCCACTGGCCCTTAATGACAAGCCGCCACTGCTTGAACGTAATCTAGTATGAAAATCATACAGTATACATTTCCCCACATCTTAACGCGTTTTTACATCTTCTGTCTTTCATAAATGTATATCATTTTCGCACTCATTTGTGTGTGTGTCTCTTTCTCTCTCTCTCTCTCTCTCTCTCTCTCGCTCGCTCTGTCTCCTCTCGCTCCTTTCTCCCCTTTTCAATAACTCAAAAACTTTGGGAATTTATATGAAACAAATAATACGAATTTACAGGGGCGGCTCGTGATCACTTTTGTTGGTGGGACGAGACAGATATTTTCGGAAAAAAACATGGTTTGGGTTAGAATATATTTTAATGTATAAAATAATAAATACACATTACACCTTATTTTTGGTGGGGGCCCGACCCCACTGTCCCTTAATGACGAGCCGCCACTGCGAATTAAATCGTTAGTGAAATTGGTTTAGTATGTGCGTCATGAATAACTTAATCACTTACTTGGTACACTTTTCTCATCAAAATGCATCATATCTCACCAGACTTGTAACTTTCTTGTCTATTTCCCCCTTCTGACTGTTCTAGTACGCCCCTTTCCCATTTTTGCCCCAGCTGCTACACTGTTACGGGAATAAAATACAGTATACATTTAAACCATGAGTTTATTCATTGCTTGTAGTAGATGGGCGTTGAAGAGAGAGAGAGATCATGGATAAGGGAGACTATAGCAAGAAGATACGTTTAGAAGACAGCACGCAGTTACATTTATCTCTATCGTTATCTAACTATTAATCTTCCTAATACACTTTCTCTCTATCTATGTGGCGTTCACTTTTAATATTCCTCTCCATCTCTGCATTGCTGTCTATATTTTGTGAGTGGTTTAAAAGCAATATTGGTTGTAGTGTTTGGTTGGTTAGAATAGAAAGCTTCACTGGTACGATCCTTTATTCATTACATCCACAATATCTTACATGTTAGTACTCTTACATTTTTAGTACTTCTTACGCTTTAGTACTTCTACATTGTTAGTACTCCTTACATCTTTAGTACTCCTTACATCTTTAGTACTCATTACATCTGTAGTACTCTTTACATCTTTAGTACTCATTACATCTTTAGTGCTCCTTGCATCTGTAGTACTATTTACATCTTTAGTACTCATTACATCTTTAGTACTCATTACATCTTTAGTGCTCCTTGCATCTGTAGTACTATTTACATCTTCAATGCTCCTTACATCTGTAGTACTCCTTACATATGTAGTACTTCTTACATCTTTAGTGCTCCTTACATCTTTAGTGCTCCTTACATCTGTAGTACTATTTACATCTTTAGTACTCATTACATCTTTGGTACTCATTACATCTTTAGTGCTCCTTGCATCTGTAGTACTATTTACATATTTAGTACTCATTACATCTGTAGTACTCTTTACATCTTTAGTACTCATTACATCTTTAGTACTCCTTGCATCTGTAGTACTCCTTGCATCTGTAGTACTATTTACATCTTCAATGCTCCTTACATCTTCAATGCTCCTTACATCTGTAGTACTCCTTACATATGTAGTACTTCTTACATCTTTAGTACTCATTACATCTTTAGTGCTCCTTACATCTGTAGTACTCATTGCATCTGTAGTACTCCTTATACATTCAATGCTAATTACATCTTTAGTGCTCCTTACATCTGTAGTACTTCTTACATTTGTAGTACTCATTACATCTTTAGTACTCATTACATCTTTAGTACTCATTACGTCTGTAGTACTCCTTACATATATAGTACTCCTTGCACATGTAGTACTCCTTGCATCTTTAGTACTCCTTGCATTTGGAGTACTCTTTACGTCTTCAGTACTCCTTTCATCTTCAGTACTCATTATAGCTTCAGTACTTTTGACATCTTCAGTACTTCTTACATCTTCAATACTCCTAACATCTTTAGTACTCATTATATCTTCAGTATTCATTACATCATCAGTACTCCTGACATCTTCAGTACTCCTTACATCTTCAGTACTACTTACGTCGTTAGTACTTATTTTATAGCCAGTACTCGTTACAATTTCAGCTCTTCTTGCCTCTTCTTCAGTACTCGTTACATCTTCCGATCTTCGATATTTCTTACACATCGTTAGTACTCATTACATTACATCATTAGTACTCATTACATTACATCTTCAATACTTATTACACCATCTTCGATACTCATTACATCTTCAATACTTCTTACACCATCTTCAGTGCTTGTTACATCATCGTATGTACTGCCTACATCTTCGTTAGTACTTCTTACACCAACCTTAGTAATCGTTACATCTTCAGTACTTTTTACATCATCTTCAGTACATCTTATGTCGTCAATACTTATTGCAACATCTCCAGGTACTCCTGACATCTTATGTCGTCAATACTTATTGCAACATCTCCAAGTACTCCTGACATCTTATGTCATCAATACTTATTGCAACATCTCCAGGTACTCCTGACATCTTATGTCGTCAATACTTATTGCAACATCTCCAGGTACTCCTGACATCTTATGTCGTCAATACTTATTGCAACATCTCCAGGTACTCCTGACATCTTATGTCATCAATCTATATTGCAACATCTCCAGGTACTCCTGACATCTTATGTCGTCAATACTTATTGCAACATCTCCAGGTACTCCTGACATCTTATGTCATCAATACTTATTGCAACATCTCCAGGTACTCCTGACATCTTTGGGGATCTCTGTGGCGTAGAGGTTCGTTCTCGTGCCAAAGGTACCAGGTTCGCTCCCTCGTGGAGTCGTCTAAATATTTTTCCAGAGATCCCTGATCTCAGTGTAGGTGAGATCGAGTTCCTAGTCCTATCTGAGACGAACGATAAAACGTGGGTCCTGTGTTAAAGTTGAACACGTAAAAGAACCCTTGGTAGTTCAAAATCGAGAAGAGTAGGCTGGGAAGTCGCTGCTTGGACAAAATTCATTAGAAAAGATTAAACATTTCTACAAAATATCTTCACCATCTTCAAAATTACATCAGAGGCCCTTGTCGGTGCTACGCAGTTCGTGCACTGCAGCTGAGATCGTCCTGTGTAAGAAAGAGATTGGAGCACGCATGGTTACCACCGAAGGCAATGATGATTCAATGAATCAATCAATCCTTACATCTCCATCACTACTTACAACCCCAATACTCCTTACATCTCCATCACAACTTACAACCTCAGAACTTACATCTCCATCACTACTTACAACCTCAGAACTTACATCTCCATCACAACTTGCAACCTCAGAAATTACATCTCCATCACAACTTGCAACCTCAGAACTTACATCTCCATCACAACTTGCAACCTCAGAACTTACATCTCCATCACTACTTACAACCTCAGAACTTACATCTCCATCACAACTTGCAACCTCAGAACTTACATCTCAATCACTACTTGCAACCTCAGAACTTCACCTCCATCACTTACCTTACAACCTCAGAACTTACATCTCCATCACAACTTGCAACCTCAGAACTTACATCTCCATCACTACTTGCAACCTCAGAACTTACATCTCCATCACAACTTGCAACCTCAGAACTTGCATCTCCATCACTACTTACATCCTCAGAACTCCTTACATCTCCATCACTACTTACATCCTCAGAACTCCTTACATCTCCATCACTACTTACATCCTCAGAACTCCTTACATCTCCATCACTACTTACATCCTCAGAACTCCTTACATCTCCATCACTACTTACATCCTCAGAACTCCTTACATCTCCATCACTACTTACATCCTCAGAACTCCTTACATCTCCATCACTACTTACATCCTCAGAACTCCTTACATCTCCATCACTACTTACATCACCACTACTTACATCTTCCACCCTCCTTCTTCCTCCTATCAGGATTACACCTCTCTCGTGTAGCTGTTCTCTAGTTTGAACAGATTCACCTTTCTAAACCCCTTTCCTTATCACATCTCTCCACCCCCTCCGCCCCCTCAACATGTTTCACCCAAACCTGCTACATTACCTTCTCATGCCGTCTGATAATAAAGGTAACCCCTGACCTAGATTTACCTGCGTGATTTTAAGAATGCCGGTCTGTAATTACACTACGAATGCAGGTCAATGGTGTATCTAGGTTGGGATGTTACTTCACCTGAACGGTACCCTACTTTCTCGCCGTGATTGGCGTCCCTTCATACTTTTGATAAACGTTCTAAAAAACGAAAGATTGACTTCTTTGCACCGGTTGTTCCCCTTATGACTCGGTCCTTCTACGCAGAAAGAATGAATGATTGTTTGATTGATTGATTGATAGGGCCATGATCATTGCACTTCGGTGAATAACCATTGATGCTCCTATCTCTTTCTTGCACAGGAATATCTCAGCGACAGTGCATAAACTCCTTAGCACCGGCGTGCATGCCAATGTTATTTAGAAGATTGTGAAAATATATTTTAGGAATTTTTATTGTTTAATCTTTCTGCTGAATTTTGCCCGGACAGAAGTGACACGCCACGTGCCGAGAGTATCACACCAAGCACAAACTCCTTAGCTCCGGCAACAATCTTAGGGATCTCTGTTACAAAAATGCATTCGGGAAACAGAACGGCGTGGCCCGGATTCAAGCCCAGAACATCCAATACTTTTGATAGTTGTGGTCTGACTTCAAAAGAAAACCTGATATTATTGTTTGTTTCACTTCCGTATCTTATTTTTCTAGCAACATTATATGTATGAGCGCACATAACAGCAGCTTTTCTATCTAGGATTATTATTTTTTTCTCTTCACCTGTTATGAATTCAGGCGTAGTCTTTGTGGCTAATATGGTGAATATGGCTGTTTTGAGTGAAGGCTTGCTGTTCTTATCACAAAACGTCCATTGTCATTCAGATGACCCATTGCTCCGACTTCTAGGGTACTTGTAATTTAGACCCCCAAGTAAAGGATCAGGTTATTGCGCAGTTCAACAGTGTACCGCGAAACTTGTTGGCTCGAAGCTGGCCTCAAACCTTTCCATTTCCTTGACAAAGACCTATAGTCGAAACGTTATAATTTTTTGAAGTTTTATGATTCGATTATTCAATTTGCTTGCATATGTGTCTTGCTTACATATGTGTCTTGCTTACATATGTGTCTTGCTTATAGATACGTGACTTTGTCATAAAACGTCAATTTATTAAGTATCACCGCAGCCACCCCTTGGTTTTCTCCAGATCTGATCTGATCCGCTCTGAACACCTTAGATTTTTAGGTTTCCGTACATCGCCATCATTAACAAGAATTTCTGCGGCATTCGGCCACTAGCGCCGAGTGTTATCAACTTCGCTATCAACTACACTATCTATGATTATGAGACTGACGATCTATCTACAGCTCTGCTAAAGCACATTTTGTGTCGTGAAGGGTAAGATGTTAGCCTCTCGCTCCAATTATACTCAGTTCGCTCCCAGCGTTTAGACATCCCTGATCTCAATGTAGGTGAGATCAGATTGCTGTCCCGCCAGTTTTTGTCGGGGCTGCAAGGAGCAAAGAATATTAACACTGCTACCTACAAGGCACGTCTGAGGTAAGGGTCTGAGGAAGCTACTCTAGTAAATAAAAAGCGTTGCAAAAATCGGATGTGCTGGGCTACTTGTAGGCGCATAACTGGCACAACGTGCAGTTGTTCTTAGGCTCAGATCACATACAAATCACAAAGAGTGGTTTAACAAGGGATAGATATAGAGCGTTGGAAGAAGAATCCAAGTGTAACAAATAAGCCAACCAGTATTTGTTCATTTATTTATTTATATCATCGTGGTTCGAGCAATGAAAGATAACTCCTTTGCATTTCACATTTCTTGTTCAAGAGTTATCTCATCATCATATCAAATCAATATATCAGTCTACATTTTGTTATTGTATATTGTTGGTTTTTTTCTTCTTGTATGATTGATTTCAAATGTGTGTTCGTCAGTTCTTCTGTTTCTTTCTGATTTTTTCTTCTTCTTCTGAGTTCATCCCGCTCATTCGACATCTCTGCTCCATATCGAAATATCATCACAATAAATATTCAGCTTATACAATACTATGTGAGAAAATATGTGTTTACGACTGGAGTCTCTAAATTGATTTTAGCACCGACAACCACCGTGAACTTCTTAATCATTTCTCCACTCCCGACAAAACAAATTAGTCAAAGCCAAATAAAATAACAACTGTATAAGGAAAATACATTAACACTTAACCTTTCGCTGCTACATACTTTCCGAAGGCTGGCTAAAAATAGCTCTCCTTTTTCTAGGTCACGAACGTGAATGTACGCCTATAGCAGTGACAGTAGCAATGTATAACGTGTTAACACGTCTTTAGCCACAGAGGAGAGATAATAACAGACGTGTTAATGTGTCTTTAAAGTGAATGAAACGTATATATACATCCTTAGCAGCTAAAGGGTTAAATATGTATATATATATATGGCCTTTTAAGTTTTTACAGACTTTTAATTGGCAAGAGTTTTACTGTGACAACTTCTGAGTTTTCGCTTGTCTCTCTTCTCTCTTGTCTTTCAGCTCATCTTTAAGTCTCTCTCTTTTCAAAAGATTCTGCACATTTGCGTATTGTTGTTTTCCATATATCTCGATCTTCAGCTACTTTTTTTCCCCATTTGCTTAGACCGATAGAAAGGTTATTCATTGAGGCCAGGCCTTGCAGACATCCTTATATCTGAGCCTTGGTCTGCCGTATATAATGAATAGCAATTTTGAACGTACCCACAAACAGTAATTAAATTATACAATGAATTGTCACTGCAACATAATCCTTTTTTTTCCCCGCACTGAATTCTGGAGAAGTCATGGCGCCGTTGACTGATTTTGCATGAAGGTTTACTTTCCTTATGACAGTGTCCCTCACCATTCAGACGAATCTTACTCTGACTTCGGTGGTGCTTGTAATTTAGATCTCTAAGTAAAGTATCAGGGTTTTCTCTAGTCCAACCGGGTACTGTGTGCACACCGAAAACTTCTAGCCCAAGCTGGCATGGAACCCCGGGATATCTACGTTACATCAACATTTCTTCTACTTCTTCGAATGTTTCATATCGACCACTCTGTGTGATTTGTATGTGATCTGAGCCTAAGAGCGATTGTACGTTGTGCAAGTTATGCGCCTACAAGTAGGCCAGCATTTCCGATTTCTGCAATTCTTTTTATTTACTAGGGTAGCATCCCTAGGACCTACATCAGTCTCATCTTATGACATGCATTGTAGGTTGCAGTGGTAATATTATTTGCTTCCCTTGCGGGGAAATGGCACCATGCTGGCGACATCAACATTTCAAAGCCTAAATAAAATATGAAACTCCAAGTTATATAGTTTTAAAAACTAAAATAGGAAATTTCAATTCAATTGTTGTCTTAGACTATATACCAATGAGAGTTGAAAAATGACAAATGATATAGACAGTTAAATGCATTTGAAAATAGATGTCTGGGGAATAGATTGAACTTAAAATGGGTCGAATTCAGAATAGGTGATGATATCAGAGAAACTAAAGCAAATCTTATAAGAACGATACTCTGACCAACACCAGTGTCAAACATGGCCAATAACAGCAGCTAGTGAGCGGAAAATCATAACGACGGAGATGGGGTATCTTAGAAGAGCTGCAGGTGGGACAATAAGAGACAAAATTAGAAATGAAAAAATGAGAAGGACACTGAATGTGAAACGCAGTCATGCTGTTCATAAAAGAACAATAGATTAAATGGTTTGGACACCTGACAAGAATACCCTGGTATCGTCTACCACAGAGAGCCACACAGAAAAAATATAACGAGTACAGAGCAATAGGAAGACCACGCAAAAGATAGAGCGACAGCATCAAGAACAACCTTAAGTAAATGAATAGCAGCTTACAAAGTGCATTAGAACAAGCACACACAAGATCACTACATTTCTCTCTTCCCACCCCACCACCCCTAACAGTTGTATAAAGAAGTAAATGGTGGTAAGAGAAGAAGATCAGAGAAATGTTAATCATTTCTTACGTATTGGTTATTGGTTACTAAACTGACGTCATTGCACTCCGGGCAGACCCATAGGTGCTCAGTCCCCCAACAGATAGCGAAGAGTATGCATACTGATGGTTCCCGTGGCTTGCTGATTAAACATACCTCTCGTTCTGCCTCTCGGGCATCCAGTTCGACTTGTACAACGGGTAACTTCAAACTGCATAAATCGCTTGATCGATAGAACATCGATTTTAGTGTCTTCATCCAGCAGTCAGTCGCGAAGAGACCGAAGAACTTCCCCTTTATCCATCTTCAGCTCCCCAACAGTTGATGCAAGTTTGTCCGCTCTCTCATTACCGTAAACACCCGCATGCCCAGGACAGTATATCCACGTAAGCCTCTGGAGGTTAGAAACTTCTATAGACGACATCCACTCATACCGTAACCTGCCCTTCTTGATCTTGTGAAGCATCGACTGAGAGTCAGATACAACAACTGCCCCAGTAAATTAAGTCCCAGAGATCCAATGGAGGGCAGCAGTAACGGCCTCAACCTCCATCCTCATACTAGAAGTAGTTGTCCTGTATGCCCCACTTCGCTCTGCAACAACCCTACCATGCGCATTATCCAAGCAACCCCAGCCGGACTTCTCACCACGTTGAACCGACCCATCGGTATATACAACATCATCATTCCTTGCATTATCTTCTATCAGCTGCTTAACTGCGAGATCAGCCTTCATGTTGCCCCAATCTCTACATTCTCTTCCAAGAGTAATGATAACGTTGAGATAGTTGGTCATGCTACCATCTTTGGGATCCTTTCCCTCCCTTTGGTAGGGTCGCAACCGTAGTCACCTGACCAATTGTTCTCTCAGCCTGGGCCATCCACGACATGCCACGCTTTATTCTCGTGCCCTTAACATCATTAGTGTTCTTGTGCAGCGGATTAGTGATGTCTCTTTTCCGCAGTAACCTGCATATATGCCTTGGTTTGGGAGATTGCATGACGGGAGCGTAGTGACAGAAGGTCCAGCATATATCTCATCTTCCCAATGCTGGTATCTCCTAGTGCAGCCCAGGACTATACGCATACCTTCATTCTGAACCCATTCTTACGTATACATTTTACAAATTATACAAACACAAAGTATATTTTTGGTGTAAATAAATACGCTTTTTATTGTAAGCAAACAAAACGTAGTGTCTTTCTTATATTATAATAACAACGATTATTTCTTTAATGGATAGGAGAGTGGTTACATAGACAAGTGTAACTCAATAAAGAGACTACGTGCATAAAGATTTAACCCTTCGCCCTTCAGAGCTGATATACTGGCTCGCAGTATTTTTGTAAGATGACACAAAGCCAGTATACTAACTGTTTTAGTATACATTACAATATAAATGTGTTTGGAGGTCCAACATATTACGGAGTGGAAGAGTTCAGAAGCATCTGTTTACGTGGTTCTGGTAGTTATAACTGATGATGATGTCATTGTTTGGATGTCTCTGACAATTATAACTGATGATGATGTCATAGTTTAGATGGCTCTGACAGTTATAACTGATGATGATGTCATAGTTTAGATGATGTCATAGATTAGATGTCTCTGACAATTATAACTGATGATGTTGTCATTGTTTGGATGTCTCTGACAATTATAACTGATGATGATGATTGTTTGATGTCTCTGACAATTATAACTGACGATGATGTCATAGTTTAGATGGCTCTGACAGTTATAACTGATGATGTTGTCAGAGACTAGATGTCTCTGATAATTATAACTGATGATGATGTCATTGTTTGGACTCTGACAATTATAACTGATGATGTCATAGTTTAGATGGCTCTGACCGCCCGAGTGGTTACCGGGGCCTAAATTTGGGGTGTAAAGAATAGAACCACTGTTACCTGCCACGCATGTCGTAAGAGGCGACTAAGGAGGTTTGGCTTAAATCAGATGCACGTGTCCTAAACGTGTAGAAGTCTGCGTTTAGGGCCTACCAAACCAATGTGCAACGTATACACGTTCTTGGCAAAGATCAAACATATCACAAAGAGTGATTAAAATTGGTTGTAAAGAACGAACGCAAAGAAAAAGAAGAAGAATATGGCTCTGACAATTATAACTGACGATGTTGTCATAGTTTAGATGGCACTGACAATTATAACTGATGATGTTGTCATAGTTTAGATGATGTCATAGTTTAGATGGCACTGACAATTATAACTGATGATGTTGTCATAGTTTAGATGATGTCATAGTTTAGATGGCTCTGACAATTATAACTCATGATGTTGTCATAGTTTAGATGATGTCATAGTTTAGATGGCTCTGACAATTATAACTGATGATGTTGTCATAGTTTAGATGATGTCATAGTTTAGATGGCTCTGACAATTATAACTGGTGATGTTGTCATAGTTTAGATGATGTCATAGTTTAGATGGCTCTGACAAAGGCAGTGATTCGTAAAGAATATTATCAACTACAACATATTCCTCAGGAACATGTTCATTATCGATATTTGTTTTGGAATCAAATTGGTCCTCCGTTAAAAAGTCAGAATCTGTTTCTACTGAATTTAAAAGTTGCGTGTCACTTTTGTGATCATCTTTCATGTCAGTATTGTCACCTTCTTGCAGGTCAGTATTGTGACCCTGTGTCTCGTCTGACGAATCTGAAGCACATATGTTGACATATTTGTTACCGTTTTTGTTTTCAGAATTGTCACTGTTCATTATTTTCATGTGAGATTTTGTATCTTCTGTTGTATCTTTCTGGACATTGATACCGGAGATTCTTAGCGCGTTTTTTGGTGTGTTAAACGGGGATATGTCCTCCTGATTCGTTGATGAGCTTCTTCTCTTGTTGTTCTCTCGAACTTCTACGTCGCTGGAGCTTCCTGGTTTAACCGAATTGATGTATTGATGATCAGGCGTGTCTTGGCCGGCCAAACTGAGGATACTCCTGGTGTCTGTTTCATTATTGTCCGGCACAATTCTAGACACGTTGATAATGGTTACTGAATCGGATGAAATCATTCCTGCGTTATTTTTCTCATTACCATTGTTGTTTTTACATGTTAAGGTGTTGAAGTGAGCGATGATTTTGTCCGTCTGTTGTTTTTCTTCTTCGTCAGGCTGTTGTTCTTCTTCCGTGTCAGACTGTTCCTCTTCTTCTGTGTCAGACTGTTGTTCTTCTGTAATGTGTTTGTTAGCTTGTGGAGATCGTTCTTTTGGGATTATATTTGCCTCATCTTTTTCGAAAGCTTCGTAGATATGATCTTGGTCATCTTCATTGCTACTGCTACTTGTGTTACTTTCTTTATCATCTTCTGACTTCAAACCCACTGCTACAGTTTTCTTAGATGATGCCAGTTTGAGAAACTTGAATATATTGATACTATTTCGTTCAGCATCTGTTGTTTGACCCCGGTCAGTGTCATCAGTGGAAGAATACACTATCGAATCATTATATATTTCTGAATGCGTCAATCTATCGGATTGTGATTTTCCTGTACGATTTAAGTGAGAATACTCGTAATTATTACTTGGAAGCTCAACCTTTGGCATTGACCGGGACCTGGCCTGCGCATCGTTGGTTTTCTTTACTGGCCTAAGTGGATTTTGTTTTGATGCACAATTTTGAGCTAATAAAAATGGAGTTGCTACTCTGATATCTCGAGCTATTGGAGAATGTGTTTCCTCGCGAGAAATGTCTTCATAATCTTGTTCAACACTAGAATAATTCTCTCCATCATCGTCGCTGGCATTATCACAAACTTGTTTCTTCTCTTTACTCAATTTGCGCTGTTTTATTTTCTGTCGACAGGCAATGTTAATCCCTCTTTGATGACCTGTCCCGGGACTTGGCGTTCTTTTCCCAGAGTGTGTGGTTAATGGATCACCAGCTTCAAGAGATTGCTGCCTTGAGGATGATTTATTGTCTTTCTCGATTTTCATTTTGGACATAGAAGACATTGAAGCCTTTCTAGACGTAGCTTCTATTTCTTTGTTGGACAATGTGCTGGAATGACTGCTAGCTTCGTCTAACGAGATTTCCTCATAATTATCTTGTGTAAACAGCGTCAGCTCCATATTTTCTTCACATCCAGCTGGTTTTATCTTCTTTTTTCTATACCTGAAAAATAGCCAAAATAAAAACATTATTTGAAGAATTAATTCAAGAATGTGAGCTTCTGTAGCGTAAGCGATAGTGAGCTCGATCATAACCCAAGCGTATCTGGTTCAAACTCTGCGGCAGGCAGTTTGGAAGCAAATTAATTTCCATGGGATTTTTACAAATGGTAAAAATAGTCCTCACCGTTCAGAAAGCAATGGCAAACTACTGGACGTATAAGTGGTGCCTAGAAAATCAACGACTCGTTTACTGTGGTTGATGGCTACGTCCAGTACAGGATATGCCAGGATTTTCATTTCAATTAGAGAATCCAACATCCCAATCTAGTGAGAACGCAGAAGAAGAAGAAGAAGAAGGAATAATTATTGTGTTACTTTTGATCTTTAATTAATTCAGGAATAGTCAATGCGCCTAATGTAGCACGTTTTACAAACTTTTACATGAAGGCTTACTTTCCTTATCACCATTGTTCCTTGTCATTTAGGCGAGTCTTAATCCGACTTCAGGGTACTTGTAATTTAGATTCCAAAGTAAAGAATCAGAGTATCCTGCACGCCAACCTCTTACAATGTGCGCAACGAGAATTTTGACCAAGCTGGCCTTGAAACCTGGAATTTCCACGGTACAGGGTCAGTAGCGTAGAATATTATTAACTTGGCTATTGACGACTGCTGGATTAATTCTACCCATGAGTTGCCGGGGCTCGCAAGGGGAGTAATAAATAGTAGCACTGCGACCTACAAAGCATTTCGTAAGAGGCGACTGAGTTAGGAACCTAGGAAAGCTATCCTAGTAAATAAAAAGCGTCGCAGAAATCGAATGTGTTGACCTACTTGTAGGCGCATAACTGGCACAATGTACAATCGCTATTATGCTCAGATCACATACAAATCACAAAGAATGGTTTAACAAGTGGTCAAAGAATAAGAAAAAAAAGAAGGAGGAATTCTTGTTATTTTTTAAACTGGATAAACATTAGAATGCAATTATTATATTCATAACTTCACATTGATTTATCATCCGTATGGGGATGGGAAGATTTATCATCCGTATGGGGATGGGAAGATTTATCATCCGTATGGGGATGTGAAGATTTATCATCCGTATGGGGATGGGAAGATTTATCCGTATGGGGATGGGAAGATTTATCATCCGTATGGGGATGGGAAGATTTATCATCCGTATGGGGATGGGAAGAGGAAGGTTATCCGATGCAATGAAACCAGTCCATCTACTTTAACATTTGTTTTATCTATTGAATGATACTGTAGCAGGGTGCCAGCTCTCATTGGTCATGTTGGGGACCGTCAGAGCTGACCCCTGCTACTTGAATCCCCTATGACACAAAGACGATGTAAGGAAACCTACCAATCTTAGGTGGTCAGAGCGGAACATCACCCACTGTGTTTTTTTGGTTAAAGAATAATACATTCTAAAACCTTATTTCCCAATATATTTGGTACTATACAAAACAAATATCTGGAAATACATGGAGACGGCATTTGAAGACAGAGATCAACAATATAAAGTAGAGCAGGAGGGAGCTGCAGGAGATAGCTAGAGATAGGAAGACTTGGCATGAGTTGGTTGAGGGCCTATGCCTCAATCTGAGTTTAAAAGGCAGAGAGAGCGAGCGAGAGACAGAGAGAGAAAATAAATCTGTAAAGAAGAACTAGATAGAGATATTTCAATTTTACCTTCTCAAGATGCTGATTCCCGTTATTATTAGAAGTACTCCGATCATAGCAAGCACTGCTCCTATAACAAGCAAGGGCGTTTCAAATAGCAACTCTGAAAAGAAACAAAATTTAAAGAACTCATATGTCGTCAGTCCCTCTCAGTTAGCTAAATGTGTCAGCATCTTAGCAACTTAAAACAGTAGCTCCCGCGAGAAAACTGCGGAAATGGACTGCACCGTGAAACGGGCATGGTTCTCTGGTTTGCGAGTTCTGTTAACTGTACTAAGCTACTACAGAACTCTGATAGTTAACTGAAAGTTGATATTCAATATTAACATTTATAATTGCTCAAGGGAAAAACGAAGGATCTTAACACTTGATTTTTGACATAAAAACTAAAATTCAAGAGTTTAAGAGCCTGCGTTTTTCCCTTGAAATATATGATTGTGAGAGATGGACCAATTGATAAAGCGACAGAGAATATCATTAATGCATTTGAATGCAAATGCTACAAAAGAGTACTTAGAATATCATGGACAGAGAAAAGATCAAATGCTTCTGCTCTGCAACAACTTGATATTAAAGAGAGTTGGCTAATAAAGAACATAAGATCAAGGAGAATTAAATATTTCGGACACATCAAACGGTATAAGTGCTTGGAGAAGATAATTTTGGAGGAAAAGATGCATAGAAGAAGAATGAAAGGAAGACCTAGAAGACGATGTGTGCAAGATGTCATTGGCGATCTGAGAATGACTGCTGCTGACGCCGGCCAAGTTGCACAGGACAGGAAGTTTTTCAAGACTGCTGTCATGGGAGCCAAGTTCCGGAAGGGACAAGCTTCTTGATGATGATGATGAATTGCTCTAGTGAGGCGTATCCAGTTGATGTTTTAACCTACGGGTCTATATGTACTTAACTGGCACAACAGACTCATGATCTAAAGTGAATCACATGCAGACCACAAAGAGTGTGTGATTTATGTAGAATGAACGATGGAAAAAAGGATGAAGTTCTAATTGATGATGTTGTAATCATTAGTAAATACTTGTAGATGGTTGTCAAGGGTCTCTGTGGCTAGTGATTAAGCCATTGCTTTGCGTTTTGAAGCTCATGGGTTCGATTCCGGACCCGAGTCGTTGTGTTCACGTGTACCGGAGAACCTTTGGATTGGAACTATAGATACTGATAGTATTATTTGCCGAACACGTCTATTTCTCTCTGTTGATCTCATGTTCAATAATGTGCATGATATATGTATTGTTCAATTTATCCAACCCCTATTGATTGATTGATTGATTGATTGATTGATTGATTCGATCATTATTACACTTATGTAAAAACCAGTTATGATCCAATCTCTTACTTTCACAGAAAAATCTCCAGTAACAGCAGCAGCGCACGAGCTTTAATTTAACGACGAGGGGAGCAATTCTGAAGATGATGAATAACTTATAGGAGTTTGTTTCTTCAAATTTGACAATTAATAAAACAATTTTTTCTGATTAAGTTTTGCCCGTGCTGCGTTTTTTCCGACTACTCTTATCGATTTTGAACTGCCAATGTTATTTTTTTATATGTTCAATTTGGAAATTGGGACTTACGTTTTATCACTTATCTCGTATAGCACTAGAAACGTGATTTCCCATACATTGAGATCTTCTTCTTCGTTCTCACTAGATTGGGACCTCGGATTCTCTAATAAAGGCAGCCGTCTGACTCATATTATCAGCCACGCCATACAGGTTGTCTTGGATGCTAGTGTAAGTGGACCACCTCTGTAGGATATAATTCTTATGATTTCTGCTTCCCATTTGTGCCGACCTCTTCCCGCAGTAAGTTTTGGCCATCCTTGTGATGGTAAGTCTGACATTCTTACTGCGTGGCTAAATCTCCGAGGCAGATTGACGACCGTAGAATCCGCAATCCCATTCCTCATTGTGAGGGTCGTTGCACCATGTTATGCGCCTTACGGCCTGGTGCATCCGTTTTCTGCAAGCATTTGTTTCGGGTTAGCATTCCCTAGCGGACACGTGCATCCGATTTCAGCCAAACCTCCTTAGTCGCCTCTTACGACATGCGTGACAGGTAACAGTGGTTCTATTCTTTACACCTCAAATTTGGGCCCCGGTAACCACTCGGGCGATACATTGAGATTACATTTAATGTAAAATAGCCCAATTTCTCCACAGGGGACGCGAGCTCAGACTTGATTTTTCATACCACAAAATAGAATGTGTATCTTCGATTGAGACTCTTTCTATTACGCTCTCAGTTAGTATTGTATTGTCTGCTTTTTTTGGGGGGGTAACTTAACTTGCCTGGATTTGATTTAAGTACTGCATCTTTGACGCCCTTGTGATTTGTTCCCATGGATTTTGTACAGTTCAAGTTCTTGAAGTAGCCTGGATAGGAAAAAGAGGATGCAGTAATGAAACAGTAATACATATTTCTATTCCAGTGTTTAAGTTGTGACATTACATTTTCATTAAGGATACATCTGACCAACAATGACGGAATGCGGGAGGGTCATTCAGAATCAGAACTGTTTGATTCTGTACACGACTTTGCTATTGCATTTCCGCAATGTTTGGTTGGATATTTTCCGGTTTCGTTTGCCGAGCTACTGAGTTAGTGCTTGAGCAACGATGTAGCTATGAATGTTACATGGAATGCTTTTTGCTGTGTCAACCGTGCGTTTGTTGTGATTGTGGGTATTCAGAAAATGGCGGACAGCAGTTATGACGAACCAACTCCATCTGCTGTATATAGTGTTTTGCGTGTGCAGAAAGCTGGATTTTGTCGTGTCGGAACTGGTACGTTCAGTTGCTGGACGCTGTTAGAGATATTGCGAAGGAGATCGGAGTAGCTATGGGCATGTCCGGAGTGCAATGAAGATATTCCAAACTGGAACTAAAACAGCAGTTTTTGTTAATAGTTTTTTGTTAACCATCTAGCAAAGTGAAAATTAAATGAATACATGCCCAATGCATGGAAATCAAGAAACATACGAATAAACTTGGCAAAGAAGGAAGAAGCAAAGATCACACTAAAGACCATCATCATCATCAGGTGACGTACCGGCTGGTGTATGCGATCATGGATTTCCAGAAATCTCTTTCTCTTGTGTTTATATCATCTCAGATGTTGACACTCTCCCGTGCTATGAAATCTGGCTATCAAAAGTTGTCTCTGTCTTGTGTTTGTTATCATCTCAGATGTTGACACTCTTCCGTGCTATGAAATCAGGCTATCAAAAGTTGTCTCTGTCTTGTGTTTGTTATCATCTCAGATGTTGACACTCTTCCATGCTATGAAATCAGACTATCAAAAGTTGTCTCTGTCTTGTGTTTGTTATCATCTCAGATGTTGAAACTTTTCCGTGCTATGAAATCAGACTATCAAAAGTTTTCTCTGTCTTGTGTTTGTTATCATCTCAGATGTTGACACTCTTCCGTGCTATGAAATCAGGCTATCAAAAGTTTTCTCTGTCTTGTGTTTATTATCATCTCAGATGTTGACACTTTTCCGTGCTATGAAATCAGGCTATCAAAAGTTTTCTCTGTCTTGTGTTTATTATCATCTCAGATGTTGACACTTTTCCGTGCTATGAAATCAGGCTATCAAAAGTTTTCTCTGTCTTGTGTTTATTATCATCTCAGATGTTGACACTTTTCCGTGCTATGAAATCAGGCTATCAAAAGTTTTCTCTGTCTTGTGTTTATTATCATCTCAGATGTTGACACTTTTCCGTGTTATGAAATCAGGCTATCAAAGTTTTCTCTCTCTCTTGTCTTCCTTGATGTTACCGGTTGTTACAGTATGTTCTAAACCTCCCTTTCTCATCACATGCTACAAAACAGGATGCCTACCTCTTTATGATATTGATGAGAAGCTTTCTCTGTGTCTTGCTTACCTAAAGATAGAACAGCAGCATAACTTTGAACATTCTTTCAATTATTTGTAAACAACATACACTACCTTTGACTTGGACGACCAAAACGTTAAACGTCATTAACTCGTTGTTTACCATAGATAGCTCTACCATAGATGTGTTCAATACAGGTAAAGCTTCAGACGCGTTTAGTGTATTCATCCCTTCACCACTGTAGATATTTGAATTACAATCAGTTTAACGTTTAGTTGCATATGTTGTGATGTTAGAGTTTTCTACTTTCTTGAATATGACACAATTATAGCAGTAGCTTGAATGCACTTACAGCGACTGACAAAACTATAACAATAAATTTGATGTACTTAAAATGACTGATAAAATTCTATTATAGCATTAAATTTGATGTGCTTACAGTGACTGACAAAATTATAACAATAAATTTGATGTGCTTTCAGTGACTGACAAAATTATAGCATTAAATTAGATGTACTTAAAGTTACTTATAATATTTATAATAAACAGAATGCAATGGTAAAATGAAGAGAAGAAACTGAAATACTTTACTTTTAAAGGGGCAAAATAAACCACACTTTTATAAGACGTGGAAAAGGTTTTTAAAAGACAAAGACGTCTTAGGCGTCCAGGCTAAACTCCTCAATGAACGTGGAATTATTTACCAACCTTAACTGCTCTCAGATTGATCCATCCTCAATTTCTGTACCAGAAAAACACTGTGAAGTAAAGACAACCATCGTGATGTTGACTACATCATTGACAGTGCACCTCAAAGAGCAATGCTGCTCCGATACATTGGGTACAAAGCAATAGGCAAGTCACGCAAATGATCGATCTCAGAGATAACAGAGGCGACGAAAAACACTATCTACAAAGCGCACAAAAAGGCCCGTTTTATAAACCTCTTCTTGACTTGACGCTGTGAGGAAAAACATGATTGGAGAAGAAAAAAAAGAAAAACCATATCACTTAATCGTGTACCAATTTGCAATGAAAAAATACGGGTCTAACACCTTATTCATCCACATATATATATATATCATGGTATGAACAATGATTCCTTTACTTTTTTTTCTATACTAACTCGGTGGACCTGTTGGTAGTCCAATTTCAGCTGGGTGAACTGCAGAAGCGTGGAAAAAACATATATTTGCTTTTGAATATAAGTGTTACAGAAGAGTCCTTCGTATATCTTGGACAGAGAAGAGAACAAATAGATCTATCCAGAAAGAACTCAAAATCAAAGAAAACTGGCTGATGCTACAAATAAGAAAGAGAAAATTAAAGTATTTGGACATATAAAAAGACATGAAGGGCTGGAGAAGACCATCATGGAAGGAGGCATACCGGCAAAGAGAAGAAGAGGAAGACCACGGAGAAGATGGATTCAGGATGTATCTGATGGTTTGAACATGACGGCTGCAGAGGCGGGACATTTGGCATATGAGAGAGAGAAATTCAGGAGGACTGTTTGGGTGACAAAGTTCTGCCCAGGACAAGCTATTTGATGATGAACTGGAGAAGGATTAACAGGGACCGAACACTGTCGCTTTCGATCGCAAAGCAAACGCTCTAACCACTTGACTTCTCCAACGACATAATTTAGTAGACATATTTTTTTCCGATCCAGAAGCACTTGAGCTGAAAGCTCTTCGGCTCGGTGTCATGGACATCGTAACCCTTCGGCTGGGTGCCACGAACACCGTAAATCTGGGGAACCTGTAGCTTTTCTGCCAGTCCGCGGAGTTGAACCCGCACTTACAGAGGACTAGTCACCCGTAGTCCAACGCGCTACGAACACGCTGGGCACGCGGGCATATAAATGTTTGATTTTCTATATAACTTATTACCCTACCTTTTAACGTGTAGCAGTGGTAGACTTGTGTTGTTGGACTCTGGCCAGACTTTCAGGATGTTGATTGTTGTATTTTGATTATTAAACTGGCAAGTGCATGCTGGGCTGCCTTCTCCTTCTACATTTCTCTTGCTTATTCTTCTTGATACCTGTGTTGTACCATCTTTCACCTCTTCTCCTTCAATAGTTATTGATTCATTTGTGCTTGTATCGACTGCATTGACATTGTTATTTATCTGATTAGCTGTTTGGTTGTCATTAGTCTGATTATCTATTTGGTTGTTGTTCATTATATTTAAGCTTGTGAAAGCGTTGGTTGATGAGGAATTATTGACTTCCGTGTTATCAGTTGTTGTTGGTAGTACACGTTCTTTATCTTTAATGTTATCAGGTGTCGTTGGTAGACGGATGAAGTCGAATTTGAGTATCGTCATAGATTCTTGATCTCCACTGTTAGACGTGTAATCCGACAATACAACTACTTCACAAGTATGTATTTCCTTGGATGCAGCAGCGAACACTGAAACAGTAAACATTTGTTATTTAACAATTATTTATTAGTATAATAAATAACAATAATTCTTCTCGTACCGTTATACGTTACATAGTGCCCGCAAGCAATTTCTCCATACCGCTCTATCATGGGCAACTCGCTCAATCTCCTCCATGGAACTGAGACCGATATTTTTTGCCTCTCAACAAAGTTCGTTTCAGGGTCACCGTAGGTCGTCTTCACTTTCTTAAAACTATTTGCATCCCATTTCAATGCCTGCTTTGATATTATTTGATCATTTCTTCTCAAGGTATGTCCAACAAATCTCCATCTTCTCCTTATAACAGTTGTTACTAGTGGTTGACCAGACATTTCTTCTCAAGGTATGTACAACAAATCTCCATCTTCTCTTTCTTATAACAGTTGTTACTAGTGGTTGGCCAGGCATTTCTTTGATTTTGTCGCTTTTTCTGAATTCGTTTCATTTTATGTTCATTTTACGTTTATTAGTAAGTTTGTTTATTGGTTATTAGTAAGTTTGTTTATTGGTTATTAGTGAGGAGCATCTGGCTAAATGGATTAGAGCGTGGCTCCCATGCGGAAGACCCAGTGTTCAATTCCCGGTAAGGCCAATGATTTGTTTCTATTGCGGGCGTAAATGAAAAATGCTAACCTGAACAGCTTCACGGAGACTGCACTAGCCATACGGCCATTAAATTCCTCAGACTCTCATCCCACATGTCCTACACCGTCCTAACAAGCGGCACTACATTCAGTCAGATCTATTTATTAGTTACAACAGATCTAATATGAAAATAGAAAGTAGGTTAGTTTTAGAAAGAATATATATATATATTATTTTGTCGTCACACTGTTACCGTGTTGTTGTCCAGTGTCGTGGTTTTTCTATTTTTGACTTGCGCTGCTCTAGTCTTCTTCTTCTTCTTTGCGTTCGTTCTTTACCACCAATTTTAATCACTCTTTGTGATATGTTTGGTCTTTGATGAAAACGTGTATACGTTGCACATTGGTTTGGTAGGCCCCTAAACGCTGAGATTTGTACACATTTAGGACACGTGCATCCGATTTCAGCCAAACCTCCTTAGGCGCCTCTTACGACATGCGTGACAGGTAACAGTGGTTCTATTCTTTACACCCCAAATTTAGGCCCCGGTAACCACTCGGGCGGCGTCTCTAGTGTCTTGAGTGATAAATGTTATTGCTTTTTGACAGGATTATGCTATGCCATTTAACCATCTTTTTCATGGTCTTCCTCTCGGTCTTCCTCCCATGGTATTCCAACTTCATTTTTTTTTCTCAATGTAATTCAAGCAAAGTTCTGTCCTATATATATATATTTATATTTATATATATATGATATTTACACTAAACTTGTGCTATCTTGGGTCCAGGGTCACTACCAACCTTTCTCTTGATGAAGAAATCAACGCTTGAATAGAGAGTGCGGCTACTACATTCGGCAAACTATCAAAGAGTGCGTGGGACAACACAAAACTAACATTGTAGACGAATATTCAACTATATCGAGCATGTGTAATTAGTTCATCACTATATGGCTCGGAAACATGGACAACGTACTCAAGGCACGAGAGGAGACTTAACATCTTTCACCTTCGAGGAGACTTAACATCTTTCACCTTCGAGGAGACTTAACATCTTTCACCTTCGAGGAGACTTAACATCTTTCACCTTCGATGTCTCCGCAAGATTATGAACATCAGGTGGTACGACAAGATAACTCTGAAGTACTGCAACGTGCAAATCTGCCTTCCATCATGGGCATGCTCAGCAATAGGACGACTAAGATGGTTATGACACGTAAGGCGAATGAAAAATTGTCCCTTACCAAAACAAATGCTGTTCTGTAAACTTTCGGAGGGGAATACCATTAGAGCAGACCACTACTTAGATATAAAGATGTCTGCAAGGCCTCCATGAAGAACTTTTCTATAGGTCCCAACACATGGGAGAAACTAGCTGTTGACAGAGTTGTGTGGAAAGCGATATTGTGCAAGGGCGCAGTCTTTTGAGAAGAGACTTAAGTATGAGCTGAAAGACAAGAGAGAAAAGTGAAAACTCAGAAGTTATCACAGTAAAACACTTGCCAATTGATCGTCTGTAAAGTCGAAAAGGGCCATATATTTACATCAATGCTGTAATTTGTCAGGTTTTTTTCTCTCTCAAACTGTTGAGAAATATATTTTAAGTGCATTTGACGTGTTCTGTTGTATGAAGTGCATTTGACGTGTTCTGTTGTATGAAGTGCATTTGACGTGTTCTGTTGTATGAAGTGCATTTGACGTGTTCTGTTGTATGAAGTGCATTTGACGTGTTCTGTTGTATGAAGTGCATTTGACGTGTTCTGTTGTATGAAGTGCATTTGACGTGTTCTGTTGTATGAAGTGCATTTGACGTGCTCTGTTGTATACACAGAATAGAGGGACTGAGATAGTATAATAGGGTCATAAATGAGGTGCTCATTGAGAGAAAAAAACGGAATCCAGTGAACCAAGAGGTGAAAAAAAGAGGCTTACGCTGGATACACCTTGAGAAAATCCGAAGGGATTATAACAAGAAGGACCCTTTCCTCGAACCCGCAGAGAAAACAAAAGTGAGTGAGGTCTAAAATGCACGGAGAAGAGATTTGGAGACAGAGATTAACAATATACAGAAAAGCTGGAGTTGCAGAACTTAGCTAGAGATAGAAAGACTTGGAATGAGCGAGTTCGTATGCCCAAATCTGGGTTTGTATAAAGGGAAGTAAGAAGATAAAAAAAAGAAATGACAATAAAGAAAGAGTTACTTACCATAAATTTTATTTAGAAATGCTGCTACAACAATGGTTGCGAAGAAGGATTTGACCATCATGTCCATCTGTGAATACAAACTGATACAACTTCTAAGTCAATTGTATTGTGGCTTCACTTTACAACGTAACTCATTCCTGAGATACTTCTTGTATGACTGATCTGTAGAAATATCAAGTATGTCCATACTGTACATGTCCATATCATTTTATATAAAAATCTAGTATATCTAGTACATGTCCATACAATTTACATGAAATAGCAAGTATGTCTAGTACGTCAAGTGGTTAAGCCCTTGTCTTGCGAGTCGAAGGTCGTGGGTTCGAATCCAGACCACGCTATTCTGTTCACGAGCACATGTTTCCAGATATCCCTAGGATTGTTGCCGGAGCTACGAAGTTCGTGCTTTGTGCAATGCTCTCGGCGTGTGGCGTGCCATCTCTGCGCAGAGGAACCTAGCCATATCGGGTAAAATCAGGTGCAAGGACATCAATTCTTCGGCTTTAAAGCCCCATTTTAAAAAGCATTTTCTAGAAATATCAAGTATATCTAGAACATGTCCATACCATTTTCTAGAAATATTAAGTTTATCCTGCTGTACACTCCTCTTTCAATAAATATTAAGTTTGTCCTGTTGTACATTTAAAAACTTAATTGCATATCCTTTACAGGACTTTACGAATCAGCCCCAGCTTTTAACGCTGTTTGTGATTTTTCTAGACATTATTACGTTCAGTAGTTTGCCATTGCTTTCTGAACGCGTGGTGCTATCGTCCTTTTGTAAAAATCCACGCGAAACAATTTGCAACCAAACTGTCCGCATCGTGATTCGAACTCAGAACGTTGGGGTTAATAGACCGAGTCACTATCCCCTAAGTCACAGACGCCACCAGACTGTTGTACATACCTCTTTCAATAAATATTAAGTTTGTCCTGCTGTACAAATAGGCATAATCACATACCAATCTGTGTTATCCGTACGAGCTGAAACTGCATTCAGATTTGCTAACAATGACAAGATAGAGGATAATCTACACAGATGTATTTATTAGTGGCGCAGTGTGTTCAGGGCAGAGAGAAATGTGTTGTAATTTCATATCCTCGTTAGTCGGATGTTAACACTTGAACCGCAGGTCGGATAGGTTAAAGTATCGCCACTAAGCCTACACTTTACATTGCTGGGCTACACTATGTTTATTTGTAGTCTGCGGCGGCGGCAACGATGTTCAAGTTGGGTGGAGCTATAAAAGAATTTGTGCAAAATGGTGTCTACATGTTGACAGATTTACAAATTTGTTGTACACTTTGTTACGTGTTTTCGTCACCGACGAGTGTTTTTCTGTTTCTCTTCATTTTCTCTTGTTGATTATTAAAATGATAGAAACAACTAGTCGTGACAGAAGTTAAGTGTTTAAGAAGAAAGCTGGGAGTGTCAAGAAGAGACCGGTTTAGAAGTGGAGATACCAGGAAAAAGTGTGTACAACATCAGTACTGAACTTCATCAAGAAACAACAAATTAAATGGTTCAACCACATAAGCAGATTATCAACAGACATTGCGCCTCAAAGAGAAATGCTACTCACAATATAGTGGATACAAAGCAAAATGTTGGTCACGCCATAAGGAAGATCACGAAAATAATAGATGAAGTGAAAGACACTATTTTTATGAAGTGCACACAAAAAGCCCTTTCGAATTCTCTTCTTATCCTGACGATTAGAGAACAGAAGAAGTAAAATGGAGATATTTGTTCATTTTTCTACTTATGACATTCTGAGTACCCATTCTGTTAGCACTTACAGTCGAAAGCATTAATTGATTGTTCAACTGTGTTATCAATAATATATGCATCACAGCCATATTTTGCTATAGCATTTATATATATAGTTAGTTTGTTCCTTTCGTGCTAAAGGCGGCACATAGGGCAGAGGTTTTAGATCTCAATGTGATGCGGTTCGTTGCTAGCAGTTGAAGATTTTGTTTGGTTTTATATCCCAATAGTTTACTTTCTTGTTGGATGGTTCTTCGAAGAGTGGTCTTTGGTCTTCCACGTTCTCTTTTCCCAACTGGTGACCACATAAGGACTTGTCGATTTAGTCTCTTTTCGTCTGATCTAAGCACATGACCTAAATATTTCCACCGTCGTTTCCTTATAATATTTGATAGGGTTGAATATATATATATATATATATATATATATATATATATATATATATATATATATATATATATATATATATATATATATATATATATATATATATATATATATATATATATATATATATATATATGTTCCTTCGTGCTATTAAACGTTACATAGGGAATGCAAGTAATTTCTCCATACCGCTCTCTCCTCGACAACTCGCTCAATCTCGTCCATTCAATTGATTCCGATATTTTTTGCCTCTCTCAGTAACGTTCTTTTCAGTGTTTCCTAGAGCGTTCTCTTTTCCTGGAACCCTTTGTCTCCCACATCAATGCCTGCTTTGATATTTTTTGATCGTTTCTCCTCAAGGTATGCCCAACAAGGTATCTCCATCTTCTCCTTCTTACAACAGCTGTTACTAGTGGTTAACTAGATAGACATTCTGATTTTATCACTTCTCCTGAATTTGTCTCATTTTATGTTTTCAAATGCATCTTTCCTATTCGGGAGCAACCTCACCGTGGTTAGAAATGTAAGGCCGATAATGTAAAGGTTTGTTTTGTCGTACACACCCAAATATTGGCGATGGCCGACACTTCTCGGATGCGATCGGCCTACACTTGTAGGACGATATCCATACACCATGGCTCAGATCAAATAAGCACCAATTAAAAAGCCGAAAATAAATTACTCGTTCGTGTGACAAGCCCATGTGTCCGTATAGGCTGAGAATGTTCCTAATCCGGAACGACCTCACATAGTCAGAAAGTGTAGACAGACTCTTAGGCGAAGATCATAAAGTCAAAACATACGGCAACAAATGATAGTTAAAGAGCAATGAATACAAGAAGGAAGGGAAAGTGTGGGGACTGACTGTCAGCGAGACAGACTCAAAACACTTTCCGCAGGGTAAAACTGGAAGCCCTGCCCTACACGTGTATGGTACCATATACAAGTAGCGGCCTCAAAACCGGGGTGAAACGTACAGTCATTCTTGTCAAAGATCAATTATATATCACAATAAGAATGATCAAATTGGTCGCAAAGAACGAACGCTCAGCTCAGAAGATGAAGAATCTATTTTCAAATGCATTAACTTGCCTTCAATAGCGAAAATACATGTTCTTAAATGGCTTTATTTTTTTTTTTTTATACCAGTGACCACATTCTACCATTCTATACTTCCTGCTTTATAAGTGTACATTTTTCTCAACAATCTACTCAACTACTGAGCTTATTAATAGACCCACTCATTTTTCTAGTAACTGACAGTATACACTTACCAGCTGTCGAACGCGACGCCCGCGGGTCTCGTGGGGCCCGTATCATACATCCCTGGCGCCCTATTTTAATCTTTCTTTTCTCCAATCCTGTTTTGCCGCACAGCATCAGGATAAGAAGAGATTTCTAGAACGAGCCATTGTGTTCGCTTAATAAATATTATCTTTCGTCACCTCTGTTATCTCTGAGGTCCATCTTTTGCTTGGCCAGCCTTTTGCTTTATATCCATTGTATCGGAGCAACATTGCACTTTGAGGTGCACTGTCTGTTGGTAATCTGCGTATGTGGCCGAACCATTTCATGTGTTGTTTCTTGACGAAGTTGGGTACTGATTTTGTACCCACCTTTTTCCTGATGTCTTCATGTCTCAACCGGTCTCTTCCTGTTACTCTCAACATTCTACGTAGACACTTCATCTCTGTCGTGATTAGTTTTCCTCTATCATTTGATGCCAGCGTCCAGGTTTGGCACTGATAGTATACTGTTATTCCCAGCATTCTGCGTAGACACTTCATCTCTGTCGTGACTAGTTTTCCTCTATCATTTGATGCCAGCGTCCAGGTTTGGCACTGATAGCATAATGTATATTTTATTCTAAAGTGTCTAAAGCTGAAGGATTGACTTCACTGCACCGAGATTTTACCCCACGTAGCTCTGTCCCTCTCCACAGAAGTGGCACGCCACCTGCCGAAAGTATTGCACAAAGCATGAATTCCGTAGCTCAGGCACCAATCCTAGGTTCTCGGGGAAATTCAGTGTGAACAAAACAACACTGTCCGGATTCGAACCCAGTACCCCCGGAACGCAAGGCAGTTTAACGCTGATCATAATTTCAAGACAAAAAGTATATCTGAATAACAGCATGTTTCAGTTTTTGTGGGTTTTTTCGTAAGTACAATATTTTTGTAAAAACTTCAAACTTTAGTCAGTTTTTTTTCTCATCTGTTATTATTTGTATTAATGTTACTGTTAATATTATATTACTATTATTATTGTTGTTAGTATTATTATTATTATTATTGCAGCTGCCACTCGTCGCCCACGCGTTTACAGATATTAGTCAAATGCGCCCCAACTTATAGAAACGTTGGGCAACACTAGCATACACCCTTCCATGATAAATTAGTTTAGTTTAGGCTAGTCGTCGGATCATCATCACTGCACGTCGAACCAATTAGTATATAAGTGCTCTGATCTCCTCCTCAGTAGTCTCTAAAATGTGGTGATTAACGACACCGGTTCTTTGTCTACCAGTAACAAAGTCACCGGTTACTATTTTTCTTTGTCTACCAGCATAGTGTTCTTGTCTAGCTACACCACATTTGATTTGGAATTCTTGCAGATTTGGTTAGTGTTGCAGATTCACTTTCCATGTAAAATACTCCAGTTTCAGAAAGTCTTCTTCTTCTTTGCGTTCGTTCTTTACAAGAACGTGTATACGTTGCACATTGGTTTGGTAGGCCCTAAACGCATAGACTTCTACACGTTTAGGACATGTGCATCCGATTTCAGCCAATATCACGAAGTGAAATCATACTCAATGCTCAACATATGTAAGTAAAGTAAAGTAAAGGAACCCTTTCATACCTCGTGGTATATAGGTCAGTGTTAGGCCTGTATTTTTCATTGACCGTCGGCACACGATGGGTGATGTGGTCAGCATCACGCCGGCCGCCTTTACTTTCCCAGAGCATGTCTGGTACCCAGTTGAGGCTGGGTCGACCTGAGAGCCGTCGCGGTCGGGAAAAATTCCACGCGCATTGCGGGAGCTAAACCCAGACCACCAACCTTGCAAAGCGAGTTCACTAACAACTACGCTACAGCTCAACATATGTACTCACTTTAAAACTTCACATGTTTACATCTATATTCAGATCATCGTTTTAAGTGTGTGAACTCACTATTGGGCGTATGCTCATTGTGTCAGACCTCTTATAATCGCATGACAGTTACAATTTACTTCCTTAGTTATGATATTACTACAGATTGAAGTATTCAACACAATTATAACATTGCCACTTCAGAAATCGTAGTTTGTAGTTTCAGCTTTTGTATCATGCTTCTAGTTTCTATCACTTTTTTTAGTTGCTATCATGCTCCCAGCTTCTATCATGCTCCCAGCTTCTATCATGCTCCCAGTTTCTATCATGTTCCCAACTTCTATCTTGCTCCCAGTTTCTATCATGCTCCCGGCTTCTATCATGCTCCCAGTTTCTATCATGTTCCCAGCTTCTATCTTGCTCCCAGTTTCTATCATGCTCCCAGCTTATATCATGCTCCTAGCTTCTATCATGCTCCCAGCTTCTATCATGCTCCCAGCTTATATCATGCTCGCAGCTTCTATCATGCTCCCAGCTTCTATCATGCTCCCAGCTTCTATCATGCTCCCAGCTTCTATCATGCTCCCAGTTTCTATCATGCTCCCAGCTTCTATCATGCTCCCAGCTTCTATCATGCTCTCAGTTTCTATCATGCTCCCAGCTTCTATCATGCTCCCAGCTTATATCATGCTCCCAGCTTATATCATGCTCTCAGTTTCTATCATGCTCCCAGCTTCTGTCATGCTCTCAGCTTATATCATGCTCCCAGTTTCCATCATGCTCCCAGTTTCCATCATGCTCCCAGCTTCCGTCATGCTCCCAGCTTCTATCATGCTCCTAGTTTCTATCATGCTCCCAGTTTCTTCTTCTTTGCGTTCGTTCTTTACGACCAATTTTAATCACTCTTTGTGATATGTTTGATCTTTACAAGAACGTGTATACGTTGCACATTGGTTTGGTAGGCCCTAAACGCATAGACTTCTTCACGTTTAGGACATGCGCATTCGAATTGCAGCCAAACTCCCAGCTTCTATCATGCTCCCAGCTTATATCATGCTCCCAGCTTATATCATGCTCTCAGTTTCTATCATGCTCCCAGCTTCTGTCATGTTCCCAGCTTCTGTCATGCTCTCAGCTTATATCATGCTCCCAGTTTCCATCATGCTCCCAGTTTCCATCATGCTCCCAGCTTCCGTCATGCTCCCAGCTTCTATCATGCTCCTAGTTTCTATCATGCTCCCAGTTTCTTCTTCTTTGCGTTCGTTCTTTACGACCAATTTTAATCACTCTTTGTGATATGTTTGATCTTTACAAGAACGTGTATACGTTGCACATTGGTTTGGTAGGCTCCTAAACACATAGACTTCTTCACGTTTAGGACATGCGCATTCGAATTGCAGCCAAACTCCCAGTTTCTATCATGCTCCCAGCTTCCGTCATGCTCCCAGCTTCCGTCATGCTCCCAGCTTCCGTCATGCTCCCAGCTTCCGTCATGCTCCCAGTTTCTATCATGCTCCCAGTTTCCGTCATGCTCCCGGTTTCCGTCATGCTCCCGGTTTCTGTCATGCTCCCGGTTTCTATCATGCTCCCAGTTTCCGTCATGCTCCCGGTTTCTGTCATGCTCCCGGTTTCTGTCATGCTCCAAGCTTCCGTCGTGCTCCCAGCTTCCGTCATGTGTTAAGAGTTTCTCCTAAAGTCTTACGTCTTTTCTTTCTTTCTCATTATATTTGTCTGTATTTTTTCTTCACCTTTCGCCCTTAGAGACGCATAGGTCCGCAACCAAGACCTTTCAAGCCGACCTATCCATGGCCATCTTTTCAAGATCTCTCAACCCTTTCCCCATTTTCTTGCATTCTATCTTCATGTGTTCTTGGGTCTTCCTTTACCTCTATCGCCCTGGGGGTTTCATCAGAGAGCCTGTCTCGTGGTGCTGTCAGAGGGTTTCCTCAGCCTGTCTTCTTGTCATCCTATATTTGATTAAGTGGAAGTCTTTCTTGTTCTTCACTGAATCAAGTATGATCTATTTGTTCTTCTGGATTTTCACAGCTTTTTTGACCTAGTCGTTCAACCATCTTATCACTCTCATCTTCCATGGTCCATATTTCTTTATGTTTCATGAAGTGAAGAACATTGGATTCTTCTGTGAACGCTCCGTATCGGCCACTTGTTAAACCACTCTGTGTGATCTGTATGTGATCATAGCCTAAGAGCGATTGTGCGCTGTGCCAGTTATGCTCCTACAAGTAGGTCAGCACATCCGATTTCTGCTATGCTTTTTATTTACTAGGGTAGCTTTCGTAGGCTCCTACATCAGTTACCTCTTACGACATGCCTTGTAGGTCGTAGTGGTACTATTCTTTGCTTTCCTTCCGGGCCCCGACACCACAAGAGCGACATTGGATTCAAACATGGCAAGAGTTGTAATAATAGTACAAATAATTGATGATGCAGTTGTTTTGTAAGTAAAATACTTTAGAATCAAATGTTGGGCAAGTATAAGTGGACAGAAGTGTTACCAAATAAGGTGTGTACTTAACCAAGTAGTTAAGTTTCCCCGTCTTTCTTAGAAAACGGCAATGCAGGAAAATTGTTAGCTCGTTTATTACTTGTAGAACACACAAGGCACACCAGCTACCAGTGGTGTAGATCTGAAACTAACCACAAGGTCCAAGGCTAACGGCTGTCTTGCTTGTCTAGGGGGATAGACTCACCATCTTCCAGTGTTGTAGACAGGCTAACAGGACTTGCTCGCCTAGGAAATTGACTCGCCTGGGGAAATTGACTTTCCTAGTTCAGGTTTTTTTTTGGTCATACTTAGGAGACAAACCAAATAAAAGGCATGCAAAAACCTAATGTGCTGGTCTAGGGATCTGTAGGTGCCTTAACTGGCTCAACGAGCTTACGCTTTAAGGAGCAAATCAAATATAGATAACAAGTAGTGTTTTAACAAGTTATATTATGTTATGCGATTTACTTCATGGCACATTGGGCATTCCCATTCATGCTCTGTACTCCGCTGTAGCAGCCAACCCAAAGTCCATTTGCTCACCGTACCCATGAGAAGTTTTAGAGAGCCTGGTTGAGAAATGAAGACATCAGGAAAAAAGTGCTAAACTTCACCAAAAAACAACAAATTAAATGGTTCGGCCATATAAGCAGATTACCAACAGACTGTGCACCTCAAAGAGCTATGTTGCTCCGATACCATGGATACAAAGCAAAAGGCCGGCCACGCAAAAAATGAACCTCAGAATAACAGAAGCGACCAAGACACTATTTATGTAGCACACACAAAAGCCTGTTCTAGAAATCTCTTCTTATCATGATGCTGGGAAGCCAAACAGGAATGGAGATAAGAAAAAGAACCCATGAGAAGTTGATTAGTATATCTTCTTTCTCTATCACAAAATGACACTGTGCAGGTCAACTAATGCCTAATTCGAACTCGTTCCAGTGTCGAGACTTGCATTAGTATACTCTTCTCTATCACAAAATGACACTGTCTGCAGGTCCAAACTTATGCCAATTTGAACTCATTCAGTGTCTGAGACTTGCGATTAGTATATCTTCTTTCTCTATCACAAAGATGACACTGTCTGGCAGGTCCAAACTTAATGCCTAATTCTCGAACTCATTCCAGTGTCTGAGACTTGCGATTAGTATATCTTCTTTCTCTATCACAAAGATGACACTGTCTGGCAGGTCCAAACTTAATGCCTAATTCTCGAACTCATTCCAGTGTCTGAGACTTGCGATTAGTATATCTTCTTTCTCTATCACAAAGATGACACTGTCTGGCAGGTCCAAACTTAATGCCTAATTCTCGAACTCATTCCAGTGTCTGAGACTTGCGATTAGTATATCTTCTTTCTCTATCACAAAGATGACACTGTCTGCAGGTCCAAACTTAATGCCTAATTCTCGAACTCGTTCAGTTCTGCGCGATTAGTATATCTTCTTTCTCTATCAAAAGATGCCCTGTTGCAGGAAACTTAGCCTATTAACTCATTCAGTGTGAGACTTGTTATATATCTTCTTTCTCTATCACAAAGATGACACTGTCTGGCAGGTCCAAACTTAATGCCTAATTCTCGAACTCATTCCAGTGTCTGAGACTTGCGATTAGTATATCTTCTTTCTCTATCACAAAGATGACAATGTCTGGCAGGTCTAAACTTAATGCCTAATTCTCGAACTCATTCCAGTGTCTGAGACTTGCGATTAGTATATCTTCTTTCTCTATCACAAAGATGACAATGTCTGGCAGGTCTAAACTTAATGCCTAATTCTCGAACTCATTCCAGTGTCTGAGACTTGCGATTAGTATATCTTCTTTCTCTATCACAAAGATGACACTGTCTGGCAGGTCCAAACTTAATGCCTAATTCTCGAACTTGTTCCAGTGTCTGAGACTTGCGATTAGTATATCTTCTTTCTCTATCACAAAGATGACACTGTCTGGCAGGTCCAAACTTAATGCCTAATTCTCGAACTCATTCCAGTGTCTGAGACTTGCGATTAGTATATCTTCTTTCTCTATCACAAAGATGACACTGTCTGGCAGGTCCAAACTTAATGCCTAATTCTCGAACTTGTTCCAGTGTCTGAGACTTGCGATTAGTATATCTTCTTTCTCTATCACAAAGATGACACTGTCTGGCAGGTCCAAACTTAATGCCTAATTCTCGAACTTGTTCCAGTGTCTGAGACTTGCGATTAGTATATCTTCTTTCTCTATCACAAAGATGACACTGTCTGGCAGGTCCAAACTTAATGCCTAATTCTCGAACTTGTTCCAGTGTCTGAGACTCGCGATTAGTATATCTTCTTTCTCTATCACAAAGATGACACTGTCTGGCAGGCCCAAACTTAATGCCTAATTCTCGAACTTTCAGTTCAGCAAGTTTTCCCTTTTTGAGCCCTTCGCAGGAAATTAGTATAATTTCTTCTTTTCTTTTTATCACAAAGATGACACTGTCTGGCAGGTCCAAACTTAATGCCTAATTCTCGAACTCATTCCAGTGTCTGAGACTTGCGATTAGTATATCTTCTTTCTCTATCACAAAGATGACACTGTCTGGCAGGTCCAAACTTAATGCCTAATTCTCGAACTCGTTCCAGTGTCTGAGACTTGTGATTAGTATATCTTCTTTCTCTATCACAAAGATGACACTGTCTGGCAGGTCAAACTTAATGCCTAATTCTCGAACTCGTTCCAGTGTCTGAGACTTGCGATTAGTATATCTTCTTTCTCTATCACAAAGATGACACTGTCTGGCAGGTTAAAACTTAACGCCTAATTCTCGAACTTGTTCCAGTGTCTGAGACTTGCCCATGTGTTTTAACAAGTGATTCATGTTGTAGAGCAAATAAAGAAGTTCTATGTGATATACTAATACTTAAAAATCATGTCTTTGTTTCTCTTCTACAGCTTCTATAATCTGGACAGTGTAGAACATGATACTATCAACAAATATCTATCAGGGCTGGTTAGTCGGTCCCTCATGGAACTGGAGAGGTCTTATTGTCTACAAATTGGAGAGGCTAGTAGATTGCTTGCATAATTCTTTATCAGAACAGTGGGTGTGTGTGTACAGGGATTGGGGAGTGTTGAATAGTTGTTTATGCTTAAGGTTCCCATGAATGAAAGTTCTAGAGTGGGTGTTTGGCTATAGTTGAGAATGTAATGAAAGAACTCTTGTGTTTAATATTCCAACAAATGAAAGTTCTAGAGTGGGTGTTTGGCTGTATTTGAGAATGTAGTGAAAGAACTCTTGTGTTTAATATTCCAACAAATGAAAGTTCTAGAGTGGGAGTTTGGCTACAGTTGAGAATGTAGTGAAAGAACTCTTGTGTTTAATATTCCAACAAATGAAAGTTCTAGACTGAGGTGTTTGGCTACAGTTGAGAATGTAGTGAAGAATCTTTTTTAAAATTCCAACAAATGAAAGTTCTAGACTGGGTGTTTGGCTACAGTTGAGAATGTAGTGAAAGAACTCTTGTGTTTAATATTCCAACAAATGAAAGTTCTAGAGTGGGTGTTTGGCTGTATTTGAGAATATAATGAAAGAACTCTTGTGTTGAATATTCCAACAAATGAAAGTTCTAGAGTGGGAGTTTGGCTACAGTTGAGAATGTAGGAAGAACTCTTGTGTTGAATATTCCAACAAATGAAAGTTCTAGAGTGGGTGTTTGGCTACAGTTGAGAATGTAATGGAAAGAATTTAATATTCCAACAAATGAAAGTTCTAGACTGGGTGTTTGGCTAAATTGAGAATGTAATGAAGAACTTTTTTAAAATTCCAACAAATGAAAGTTCTAGAGTGGGTGTTTGGCTGTATTTGAGAATATAATGAAAGAACTCTTGTGTTGAATATTCCAACAAATGAAAGTTCTAGACTGGTGTTTGGCTGATTTGAGAATGTAATGAAAGAACTCTTGTGTTTAATATTCCAACAAATGAAAGTTCTAGAGTGGGTGTTTGGCTATTGAGAATGTAGTGAAAGAACTCTTGTGTTAATATTCCAACAAATAAAATTTCTAGACTGGGTGTTTGGCTAGTTGAGAATGTAATGAAAGAATTTAATATTCCAACAAATGAAAGTTCTAGACTGGGTGTTTGGCTGTATTTGAGAATGTAATGAAAGAACTCTTGTGTTTAATATTCCAACAAATGAAAGTTCTAGACTGGGTGTTTGGCTGTATTTGAGAATGTAGTGAAAGAACTCTTGTGTTTAATATTCCAACAAATGAAAGTTCTAGACTGGGAGTTTGGCTGTATTTGAGAATGTAATGAAAGAACTCTTGTGTTTAATATTCCAACAAATGAAAGTTCTAGACTGAGTGTTTGGCTGTATTTGAGAATGTAGTGAAAGAACTCTTGTGTTTAATATTCCAACAAATGAAAGTTCTAGATTGGGTGTTTGGCTGTATTTGAGAATGTAATGAAAGAACTCTTGTGTTTAATATTCCAACAAATGAAAGTTCTAGACTGAGTGTTTGGCTACAGTTGAGAATGTAGTGAAGAACTCTTGTGTTTAATATTCCAACAAATGAAAGTTCTAGACTGGGTGTTTGGCTACAGTTGAGAATGTAGTGAAAGAACTCTTGTGTTTAATATTCCAACAAATGAAAGTTCTAGACTGGGTGTTTGGCTACAGTTGAGAATGTAGTGAAAGAACTCTTGTGTTGAATATTCCAACAAATGAAAGTTCTAGAGTGGGTGTTTGGCATTGAGAATGTAGTGAAAGAACTCTTGTGTTGAATATTCCAACAAATGAAAGTTCTAGAGTGGGTGTTTGGCTACAGTTGAGAATGTAGTGAAAGAATTTTTAATATTCCAACAAATGAAAGTTCTAGAGTGGGTGTTTGGCTGATTGAGAATGTAATGAAAGAATTTAATATTCCAACAAATGAAAGTTCTAGACTGGGTGTTTGGCTGTATTTGAGAATGTAGTGAAAGAACTCTTGTGTTTAATATTCCAACAAATGAAAGTTCTAGACTGGGAGTTTGGCTACATTTGAGAATGTAATGGAAAGAATTTTTTAAAATTCCAACAAATGAAAGTTCTAGACTGGGTGTTTGGCTACAGTTGAGAATGTAGTGAAAGAACTCTTGTGTTGAATATTCCAACAAATGAAAGTTCTAGAGTGGGTGTTTGGCTATATTTGAGAATGTAATGAAAGAACTCTTGTGTTGAATATTCCAACAAATGAAAGTTCTAGAGTGGGTGTTTGGCTACAGTTTGAGAATGTAGTGAAAGAACTCTTTGTAATATTCAACAAATGAAAGTTCTAGAGTGGGTGTTTGGCTAAGTTGAGAATGTAATGAAAGAATTTGTATATTTCCAACAAATGAAAGTTCTAGACTGGGAGTTTGGCTACAGTTGAGAATGTAATGGAAGAATTTAATATTCCAACAAATGAAAGTTCTAGAGTGAGTGTTTGGCTACAGTTGAGAATGTAAATGAAAGAACTCTTGTGTTGAATATTCCAACAAATGAAAGTTCTAGACTGGGTGTTTGGCTACAGTTGAGAATGTAATGGAAGAATTTAATATTCCAACAAATGAAAGTTCTAGACTGGGTGTTTGGCTGTATTTGAGAATGTAGTGAAAGAACTCTTGTGTTTAATATTCCAACAAATGAAAGTTCTAGACTGGGTGTTTGGCTGTATTTGAGAATGTAATGAAAGAACTCTTGTGTTTAATATTCCAACAAATGAAAGTTCTAGACTGAGGGGTTTGGCTGCATTGAGAATGTAGTGAAAGAACTCTTGTGTTTAATATTCCAACAAATGAAAGTTCTAGACTGGGAGTTTGGCTGTATTTGAGAATGTAGTGAAAGAACTCTTGTGTTGAATATTCCAACAAATGAAAGTTCTAGAGTGGGTGTTTGGCTACAGTTGAGAATGTAGTGAAAGAACTCTTGTGTTGAATATTCCAACAAATGAAAGTTCTAGAGTGGGTGTTTGGCTACAGTTGAGAATGTAATGGAAGAATTTAATATTCCAACAAATGAAAGTTCTAGACTGGGTGTTTGGCTGTATTTGAGAATGTAGTGAAAGAACTCTTGTGTTTAATATTCCAACAAATGAAAGTTCTAGACTGGGTGTTTGGCTACAGTTGAGAATATAATGGAAAGAATTTAATATTCCAACAAATGAAAGTTCTAGACTGGGTGTTTGGCTTATTGAGAATGTAGTGAAAGAACTCTTGTGTTTAATATTCAACAAATGAAAGTTCTAGAGTGGGTGTTTGGCTGTATGTTGAGAATATAGTGAAAGAACTCTTGTGTTGAATATTCCAACAAATGAAAGTTCTAGAGTGGGTGTTTGGCTACAGTTGAGAATGTAGTGAAAGAACTCTTGTGTTTAATATTCCAACAAATGAAAGTTCTAGAGTGGGTGTTTGGCTACAGTTGAGAATGTAATGAAAGAACTTTTGAATATTCCAACAAATGAAAGTTCTAGACTGGGTGTTTGGCTGCATTTGAGAATGTAGTGAAAGAACTCTTGTGTTGAATATTCCAACAAATGAAAGTTCTAGAGTGGGTGTTTGGCTATAGTTGAGAATGTAATGGAAGAATTTAATATTCCAACAAATGAAAGTTCTAGACTGGGTGTTTGGCTGTATTTGAGAATGTAATGAAAGAACTCTTGTGTTTAATATTCCAACAAATGAAAGTTCTAGACTGAGTGTTTGGCTGTATTTGAGAATGTAGTGAAAGAACTCTTAGTTTAATATTCCAACAAATGAAAGTTCTAGACTGGGAGTTTGCTATTGAGAATGTAGTGAAAGAACTCTTGTGTTGAATATTCCAACAAATGAAAGTTCTAGAGTGGGTGTTTGGCTACAGTTGAGAATGTAATGGAAGAATTTAATATTCCAACAAATGAAAGTTCTAGACTGGGAGTTTGGCTACAGTTGAGAATGTAATGGAAGAATTTAATATTCCAACAAATGAAAGTTCTAAGTGGGGTGTTTGGCTGTATTTGAGAATGTAGTGAAAGAACTCTTGTGTTGAATATTCCAACAAATGAAAGTTCTAGACTGGGTGTTTGGCTGTAAGTTGAGAATGTAATGAAGAATTTTTTAATATTCCAACAAATGAAAGTTCTAGACTGGAGTTTGGCTAGTTTTAGAATGTAATGAAGAATTTGAATATTCCAACAAATGAAAGTTCTAGACTGGGAGTTTGGCTGTATTTGAGAATGTAGTGAAAGAACTCTTGTGTTTAATATTCCAACAAATGAAAGTTCTAGACTGGGTGTTTGGCTCAGTTGAGAATGTAGTGAAAGAACTCTTGTGTTTAATATTCCAACAAATGAAAGTTCTAGAGTGGGTGTTTGGCTGTATTTGAGAATGTAGTGAAAGAACTCTTGTGTTGAATATTCCAACAAATGAAAGTTCTAGACTGGGAGTTTGGCTGTAGTTGAGAATGTAGTGAAAGAACTCTTGTGTTTAATATTCAACAAATGAAAGTTCTAGACTGGGGGTTTGGCTACAGTTGAGAATGTAATGAAAGAATTTAATATTCCAACAAATGAAAGTTCTAGACTGGGTGTTTGGCTGTATTTGAGAATGTAGTGAAAGAACTCTTGTGTTTAATATTCCAACAAATGAAAGTTCTAGAGTGGGTGTTTGGCTGTATTTGAGAATATAATGAAAGAACTCTTGTGTTGAATATTCCAACAAATGAAAGTTCTAGACTGGGTGTTTGGCTACAGTTGAGAATGTAGGAAAGAACTCTTGTGTTTTAATATTCCAACAAATGGAAGTTCTAGAGTGGGTGTTTGGCTACAGTTGAGAATGTAGTGAAAGAACTCTTGTGTTGAATATTCCAACAAATGAAAGTTCTAGAGTGGGTGTTTGGCTACAGTTGAGAATGTAGTGAAAGAATTTAATATTCCAACAAATGAAAGTTCTAGAGTGGGTGTTTGGCTGATTGAGAATGTAATGAAAGAAGTTTAATATTCCAACAAATGAAAGTTCTAGACTGGGTGTTTGGCTGTATTTGAGAATGTAGTGAAAGAACTCTTGTGTTGAATATTCCAACAAATGAAAGTTCTAGACTGGGAGTTTGGCTGCAGTTTTAGAATGTAATGGAAGAATTTAATATTCAACAAATGAAAGTTCTAGACTGGTGTTTGGCTGTATTTGAGAATGTAGTGAAAGAATTTGTGTTTAATATTCCAACAAATGAAAGTTCTAGACTGAGTGTTTGGCTGTATTTGAGAATGTAATGAAAGAACTCTTGTGTTTAATATTCCAACAAATGAAAGTTCTAGACTGAGGGGTTTGGCTGTATTGAGAATGTAGTGAAAGAACTCTTGTGTTTAATATTCCAACAAATGAAAGTTCTAGACTGGGAGTTTGGCTGTATTTGAGAATGTAGTGAAAGAACTCTTGTGTTGAATATTCCAACAAATGAAAGTTCTAGACTGGGTGTTTGGCTACAGTTGAGAATGTAGTGAAAGAACTCTTGTGTTGAATATTCCAACAAATGAAAGTTCTAGACTGGGAGTTTGGCTGATTTGAGAATGTAATGAAAGAATTTGAATATTCCAACAAATGAAAGTTCTAGAGTGGGTGTTTGGCTGAGTTGAGAATGTAATGAAAGAACTCTTGTGTTGAATATTCCAACAAATGAAAGTTCTAGACTGGGTGTTTGGCTATAGTTGAGAATGTAGTGAAAGAACTCTTGTGTTTAATATTCCAACAAATGAAAGTTCTAGACTGGGAGTTTGGCTGTATTTGAGAATGTAGTGAAAGAACTCTTGTGTTGAATATTCCAACAAATGAAAGTTCTAGAGTGGGTGTTTGGCTACAGTTGAGAATGTAGTGAAAGAACTCTTGTGTTTAATATTCCAACAAATGAAAGTTCTAGAGTGGGTGTTTGGCTACAGTTGAGAATGTAAGGAAAGAATTTTAATATTCCCAAAAAATGAAAGTTCTAGATGGGTGTTTGGCTAGTTGAGAATGTAGTGAAAGAACTCTTGTGTTAATATTCCAACAAATGAAAGTTCTAGACTGGAGTGTTTGGCGTAAATTGAGAATGTAGTGAAAGAACTCTTGTGTTGAATATTCCAACAAATGAAAGTTCTAGACTGGGTGTTTGGCTACAGTTGAGAATGTATGAAGAAGTGTTTAATATTCCAACAAATGAAAGTTCTAGACTGGGTGTTTGGCTGAGTTGAGAATGTAGTGAAAGAACTCTTGTGTTGAATATTCCAACAAATGGAAGTTCTAGACTGGGAGTTTGCTACAGTTGAGAATGTAATGAAAGAAGTTTAATATTCCAACAAATGAAAGTTCTAGACTGGGTGTTTGGCTGTATTTGAGAATGTAATGAAAGAACTCTTGTGTTTAATATTCCAACAAATGAAAGTTCTAGACTAGAGGTGTTTGGCTATTGAGAAATGTAATGGAAGAACTCTTGTGTTTAATATTCCAACAAATGAAAGTTCTAGACTGGAGTTGGCTGTATTTGAGAATGTAGTGAAAGAATCTTTTTTAATATTCAACAAATGAAAGTTCTAGACTGAGGGGTTTGGCTGTATTTGAGAATGTAATGAAAGAACTCTTGTGTTTAATATTCCAACAAATGAAAGTTCTAGACTGGGTGTTTGGCTGAGTTGAGAATGTAATGAAAGAACTCTTGTGTTTAATATTCCAACAAATGAAAGTTCTAGACTGAGTGTTTGGCTATAGTTGAGAATGTAATGGAAGAATTTAATATTCCAACAAAGAAATTTCTAGAGTGATATTGGTTTTGGGAGTGTTGAGTTCCTGTTTTTTTGAGAATGTAGTGAAAGAACTTTTTTGTGTGATCTTAATAATTCCAACATATGAATTTCTACGAAGTGTAATAACTAATGTTACAATTGTTATCATAGAACTCTGTCGTTTAAGTATTCCAACAAATGGAAAGTTCTAATGGTATTTCGAAAATAGTGTTAAGAACTCTTCGTGTTAATTTCAACAAATGAATGTTCTAGAGTGGAGTTTGCTACAGTTGAGAATGTAGTGAAAGAACTCTTGTGTTGAATATTCAACAAATGAAAGTTCTAGACTGGTGTTGTCATGTTGAGAATGTAATGAAGAATTTAATATTCCAACAAATGAAAGTTTAGACTGGGTGTTTGGCTGTATTTAGAATGTAGTGAAAGAACCCTTTTGTTTAATATTCCAACAAATGAAAGTTCTAGAGTGGTGGATGATTTGAGAATATAATGAAAGAACTTTGTGTTGAATATTCCAACAAATGAAAGTTTTAGAGTGGGTATTTGGCTAGTTGAGAATGTAGGGAAAGAACTCTTGGTTAATATTCCAACAAATGAAAGTTCTAGGAGGGTGTTTGGCACAGTTGAGAATGTAGTGAAAGAACTCTTGTGTTGAATATTCCAACAAATGAAAGTTCTAGAGTGGTGTTTGGGTTTCAGTGAGAATGTAGTGAAAGAACCTCGTGTTGAATATTCCAACAAATGAAAGTTCTAGAGTGGTGTTTTTCTACAGTTGAGAATGTGGAAAATTTAATATTCCAACAAATGAAAGTTCTAGACTGGGTGTTTGGCTGATTTGAGAATGTAGGAAGAACTCTGTGTTGAATATTCCAACAAATGAAAGTTCTAGACTGGGAGTTTGGCTACAGTTGAGAATGTAATGGAAGAATTTAATATTCCAACAAATGAAAGTTCTAGACTGGGTGTTTGGCTGTATTTGAGAATGTAATGAAAGAACTCTTGTGTTTAATATTCCAACAAATGAAAGTTCTAGACTGAGTGTTTGGCTGTATTTGAGAATGTAGGAAAGAACTCTTGTGTTTAATATTCCAACAAATGAAGTTCTAGACTGGGAGTTTTGCATTGAGAATGTAGAAAGAACTCTAGGTTAATATTCCAAAAAAATGAAAGTTCAGAGGGTGTTTGGCTCAGTTGAGAATGTAGTGAAAGAACTCTTGTGTTGAATATTCCAACAAATGGAAGTTCTAGAGTGGGTGTTTTACAGTTGAGAATGGAGAAGAACTCTTTTGTTGAATATTCAACAAATGAAAAGTTCTAGACTGGGAGTTTGGCTGTATTAGAATGAGTGAAAGAACTCTTTTGTTTAATTTTTCCAACAAAATGAAAGTTCTAGAGGGGGTTTTTACAGTTAGAATGTGAAAGAACCTTGTGTTTATATTCCAACAAATGAAAGTTCTACAGTGGGTGTTTGTGATTTGAGAATGTAGTGAAAGAATTTAATATTCCAACAAATGAAAGTTCTAGACTGGGAGTTTCTACAGTTGAGAATGTAATGGAAGTTTTTAATATTCAACAAATGAAAGTTCTAGACTGAGTGTTTGGCTGTATTTGAGAATGTAATGAAAGAACTCTTGTGTTTAATATTCCAACAAATGAAAGTTCTAGACTGGGTGTTTGGCTGTATTTGAGAATGTAATGAAAGAACTTTTGTTAATATTCCAAAAATGAAAGTTCTAGACTGAGTGTTTGGCTGTATTTGAGAATGAGGAAAGAACCCCTTGTGTTTAATATTCCAAAAATAAAGTTCTAGACTGGGAGTTTGCATTTGAGAATGTAGTGAAAGAACTCTTGTGTTTAATATTCCAACAAATGAAAGTTCTAGAGTGGGTGTTTGGCTACAGTTGAGAATGTAGTGAAAGAACTCTTGTGTTATATTCCAACAAATGAAAGTTCTAGACTGGGTGTTTGGCTGTATTTGAGAATGTAGTGAAAGAACTCTTGTGTTTAATATTCCAACAAATGAAAGTTCTAGAGTGGGAGTTTGGCTACAGTTGAGAATGTAGTGAAGAATCTTGTGTGAATATTCCAACAAATGAAAGTTCTAGACTGGGGGTTTGGGTACAGTTGAGAATGATGAAGAATTTAATATTCCAACAAAAAGAAAGTTCTAGACTGGGTGTTTGGCTGTATTTGAGAATTAATGAAAGAACTCTTGTGTTTAATATTCCAACAAAATGAAAATTCTAGAGGGTTTTGGGTGTATTTAGAATATGAAAGAACTCTTGTGTTGAATATTCCAACAAATGAAAGTTCTAGAGTGGGTTTTGGCTACAGTTGGAGAATGTAGGGAAGAACTCTGTGTTTAATATTCCAACAAATGAAACCAGAGTGGGGGTTTGCACAGTTGAGAATGTAGTGAAAGAACTCTTTTGTTGAATATTCAACAAATGAAAGTTCTAGAGTGGGTGTTTGGCTAAGTTGAGAATGTAGTGAAAGAACCTTTTAATATTCCAACAAATGAAAGTTCTAGAGTGGGGGTTTTTCTAAATTGAGAATGTAATGGAAGAATTTAATATTCCAACAAATGAAAGTTCTAGACTGGGTTTGGCTGTTTGGGGAATGTAGTGAAAAAACTCGTTGAATATTCCAACAAATGAAAGTTCTAGACTGGGAGTTTGGCTACAGTTGAGAATGTAATGGAAGAATTTAATATTCCAACAAATGAAAGTTCTAGACTGGGTGTTTTTGTATTTGAGAATGTAATGAAAGAACTCTTGTGTTTAATATTCCAACAAATGAAAGTTCTAACTGAGGTTTGGCTGTATTTTAGAATGTAGTGAAAGAACTCTTTTTGTTTAATATTCCAACAAATGAAAGTTCTAAGGGAGTTTGGTAAATTGAAATGAGAAAGAATTTGAGAAATTAACAAAAAAGTTCTAGAAAGGGTGTTACACATTGAGGTTAAAGAACTCTTGTGTTGAATATTCCAACAAATGGAAGTTCTAGAGTGGGTGTTTGGCTACAGTTGAGAATGTAGTGAAAGAACTCTTGTGTTTAATATTCCAACAAATGAAAGTTCTAGAGTGGGTGTTTGGCTGTATTTGAGAATGTAATGAAAGAACTCTTGTGTTTAATATTCCAACAAATGAAAGTTCTAGACGAGTGTTATGTATTTGAGAATGGGGGAAAGAACTCTTGTGTTTAATATTCCAACAAATAAAGTTCTAGACTGGGGGTTTGGCTGTATTTGAGAATGGAAAAGAACTCTTGTGTTTAATATTCCAACAAATGAAAGTTCTAGAGTGGGTGTTTGGCTACAGTTGAGAATGTAGTGAAAGAACTCTTGTGTTTAATATTCCAACAAATGAAAGTTCTAGAGTGGGTGTTTGGCTGTATTTGAGAATGTAGTGAAAGAACTCTTTTGTTGAATATTCCAACAAATGAAAGTTCTAGAGGGGGGTTTGGCTACAGTTGAGAATGTAGTGAAAGAACTCTTGTGTTTAATATTCCAACAAATGAAAGTTCTAGACTGGGTGTTTGGCTACAGTTGAGAATGTAATGGAAGAATTTAATATTCCAACAAATGAAAGTTCAGACTGGTGTTTGGTGATTTGAGAATGTAGGGAAAAAACTCTTGTGTTTAATATTCCAAACAAATGAAAGTTCTAGAGTGGGTGTTGGCTGGTATTTGAGAATATAATGAAAGAACTCTTGTGTTGAATATTCCAACAAATGAAAGTTCTAGAGTGGTATTGTCAGTTGAGAATGTGGAAAGAACTCTTTTGTTTAATATTTCCAACAAATGAAAGTTCTAGAGTGGGTGTTTGGGACAGTTGAGAATGTATGAAAGAACTCTTGTGTTGAATATTCCAACAAATGAAAGTTCTAGAGGGGTGTTTGGCTACAGTTGAGAATGTATGAAAGAACTCTTGTGTTGAATATTCCAACAAATGAAAGTTCTAGAGTGGGTGTTTTGGCAGTTTAGAATGTAATGGAAGAATTTAATATTCCACAAGAAATCAGACTGGGGGTTTGGCTGTATTTGAGAAGGGTGAAAGAACTCTTGTGTTGAATATTCCAAACAAATGAAAGTTCTAGACTGGGAGTTTGCCAAGTTGAGAATGTAATGGAAGAATTTAATATTCCAACAAATGAAAGTTCTAGACTGGGTGTTTGGCTGTATTTGAGAATGTAATGAAAGAACTCTTGTGTTTAATATTCCAACAAATGAAAGTTCTAGACTGAGTGTTTGGCTGTATTTGAGAATGTAGTGAAAGAACTCTTTTTGTTTAATATTCCAACAAATGAAAGTTCTAGACTGGGAGTTTGGCTACAGTTGAGAATGTAGGGAAAGAACTCTTGTGTTTAATATTCCAACAAATGAAAGTTCTAGAGTGGGTGTTTGGCTACAGTTGAGAATGTAGTGAAAGAACCTTGTGTTTGAATATTCCAACAAATGGAAGTTCTAGAGTGGGGTGTTTGGCTTATGTTGAGAATGTAGGGGAAAGAACTCTGTTTAAATTCCAACAAATGGTTCAGAGTGGGTGTTTGGCTGTATTTGAGAATGTAATGAAAGAACTCTTGTGTTTAATATTCCAACAAATGAAAGTTCTAGACTGAGTGTTTGGCTGTATTTGAGAATGTATGAAAGAACTCTGTGTTTAATATTCCAACAAATGAAAGTTCTAGACTGGGAGTTTGGCTGTATTTGAGAATGTAGTGAAAGAACTCTTGTTTAATATTTAACAAATAAAGTTCTAGAGTGGGTGTTTACAGTTGAGAATGTAGTAAAGAACTCTTGTGTTTAATATTCAACAAATGAAAGTCAGGGGTGTTTGGGTACAGTTGAGAATGTAGTGAAGACTCTTGGTTTTAATATTCCAACAAATGAAAGTTCTAGAGTGGGTGTTTGGCTACAGTTGAGAATGTAGTGAAAGAACTCTTGTGTTTAATATTCCCAAAAAATAAAGTTCTATGGTGTTGGGTCAGTTGAGAATGTAAGGAAGTTTAAATTTAACAAGAAGTTCTAGATAATTTATATAGTTGAAATGTAATGGAAGAACTCTTGTGTTTAATTATTTGAACAAATGAAAGTTCTAGAGTGGGTGTTTGGCTATAGTTGAGAATGTAATGAAAGAATTTTTGTTTAATATTCCAACAAATGAAAGTTCTAGAGGGTGTTTGGCATAGTTGAGAAAAGTAATGGAAGAACTCTTGTGTTTATATTCCAACAAATGAAAGTTCTAGAGGGGGTGTTTCTATAGTTGAGAATGTAATGGAAGAACTCTTGTGTTTTAAAATTCCAAACAAATGAAAGTTCTAGAGGGGGGTTTGCTACAGTTGAGAATGTAATGGAAGAATTTAATATTCCAAAAAAATGAAAGTTCTAGACTGAGTGTTTGGCTATAGTTGAGAATGTAATGGAAGAATTTAATATTCCAACAAATGAAAGTTTTAGAGTGGGGTTTGGCATAGTTGAGAATGTAAAAGAAAGAACTTTGTGTTTAATATTCCAACAAATGAAAGCTAGAGTGGGGGTTTGCTATAGTTGAGAATGTAATGGAAGAACTCTGTGTTTAATATTCCCAAAAAATGAAAGTTCTAGAGTGGGTGTTTTGGGTACAGTTGAGAATGTAATGGAAGAATTTAATATTCAACAAAAAAGTTCTAGAGTGGGTGTTTGGCTATAGTTGAGAATGTAATGGAAGAACTCTTGTGTTTAATATTCCAACAAATGAAAGTTCTAGACTGAGTGTTTCTGATTTGAGAATGTAGTGAAAGAACTCTGTGTTTAATATTCCAACAAATGAAAAAATTCTAGGAGGTGTTTGGGCCCAGTTAGAATGTAATGGAAGAATTTAATATTCCAACAAATGAAAGTTCTAGAGTGGGTGTTTGGCTATAGTTGAGAATGTAATGGAAGAATTTAATATTTAACAAAGAATTTCTAGAGTGATATTGTGGTTGTAGTGGATGTGTCATAGAAGATCTCTCTCATGTTTTAGTTTGAGATAAGTGAGAAATACACTTTGCTGTTGGTTGTGTATGACACTACTATATAATGTCTAATATATGAATTTGTGCGATACTGAAGTGTAATAACAGCTAATGTTATCATCATCCATTGTCTTATATCATTAGGACACTCGCAGTATCAGTCCACTCACACTTGGCCGTATCTCCTCATATTATTACCTGAAACACACTACAGTTTGCATGTTCAGTGAAACCATGCAGACAGAGTCTACCATACCAGACCTAATTGATGTGATCTCAGTAAGTCCCTTCATACATTCCACTCACCTTCAGCTTCCATAGTAGTGTTTCATTAATACATATCATTGACTGAATTGTCTGTTTAATATAGATATAGAACACTCAAAACACAACAAGGATGATGGATGTTACCAACTATCCAGAAGGGACCAGACAGCCATACTTTGCCTCCGGTCGGGTCACAACAGAATGAGACACCACCTGTACACTAAATTCAAGATAGGCATCAATGACATGTGCTTCTGTGACTTGGGAGTATGACAACAGAGCATATCCTACAGAACTGCCCCCAGTATGCAGGTCTGAGAAGAAAGAGGTGGCCCACTTACACCAGCGTCCAAGACAAACTGTGTTGAGTGGCTGACAATCTGAGGCAGACGGCGGTCTTTATTAGAGAATCTGAAATCCCAATCTAGTGAGAATGCAGAAGAAGAAGATGAATTGTGTGTTTAATATATCATTGACTGAATTGTCTGTTTAATATATCATTGACTGTACTGTCTGTTTAATATATCATTGACTGAATTGTCTGTTTAATATAGCATTGACTGTATTGTCTGTTTAATATATCATTGACTGAATTGTCTGTTTAATATATCATTGTCTGAATTGTCTGTTTATAATATATCATTGACTGAATTGTCTGTTTATAATATATCATTGACTGAATTGTCTGTTTATAATATATCATTGACTGAATTGTATGTTTTCATTGACTATATTGTCTGTTTAATATATCATTGACTGAATTGTGTGTTTAATATATCATTGACTGAATTGTATGTTTATAATATATCATTGACTGAATTGTATGTTTATAATATATCATTGACTGAATTGTATGTTTTCATTGACTATATTGTCTGTTTAATATATCATTGACTGAATTGTCTGTTTAATATATCATTGACTATATTGTCTGTTTAATATATCATTCAACTCAGAATCAAGTCATATATAATTTAGTTAAACATGTCAACTCAGATCAAGTGCCATCTCCACATTCTTCTTTTACTTTTTCTCGTTTGCTGATGTTCAATGTCTACACAATGAGTCCAGTTCTCTGGATGTATGTTGTTGTGTTTGTCAGTTCATCAAGGCTTCCAAAAGACTTTGTGTGGATGTCTGTCTCTGTTGGCAAGTGTTATTTCAGCAGCTGATTTTTCTTATTTGAATGCTCCATATCGACCACTAGTTAACCACTCTGTGTGATTTAAATGTGATCTGACCCTAGATCGATTTTACGTTATGCCAGTTATGCACCTACAAGTAGACCAGCACATCCGATATCTGCAATGCTTTTTATTTATAAGAGTAGCTTCCTAGGTCCTACATCAGTCGCCTCTTACGACATGCCTTGTAGGTCACAGTGGTACTATTCTTTGCTTCCCTTGTGGGTCCCGACACCACACGGGCGGAGAAGCAGTTGATTCATCATGTGACACCCTCCATATTAGCCTACCTTATCGTGGTTTGAGGGTTTGTGTGCCTTTAGGATCCTTCAGGCTATGTCGGGAGTCTAACTCCTGGCAGGTCTAACAAGCCAACAGACTGAAGGTGAAAGGCCAGACCAAAAGGCGGGAGCAGGATGGGGCCTCATAAGGTGACAGTGCAGAACCCACCGCGAGTGGTAAATGCTCTGGCTGCAACCAACCCATCCCCAGCTATGGACAAATAGCACTTGTCCTCTCTCTCTCTTGAGGAGGACATCCTTTTCTTGTCTTGTCTTCTACTTCTATGACACTTTCCTACATAAGGATTAAACTACAGTGTCCAGGGAGCACACCCTGCATAAAGCCTGGGTTGGTGAGCCCGGCAACAGAAGGCTGAAGTCATCTAGAGTAGGACGACCCAGACAAACCGGAAGACAGATCTCGTCAGTAGGGGACTGCAACTGTCTAGAGAACAACCTCAAAAGATGTCCTCAGAAACGGAATGTGTCAGCCATTTTGGCGGAGGAATCGACACATACGAACAACTCAAATGGCCAAATCATGTGACAATCTTGTAGGATTCCACTTTGAAGATTGTCTATAATAGATCTCCAACATTTTCTGTCTTGTACTAATATGGCACATTCTGACAGACATTTATTTGTTGATCTCCTGATGTTTCCTTCCCACTTATAGTAGTGTGTTCCTCTTGTGCATTTCCTTGAATAGAGTCATATTCCTTTATAAGTTCATATTTGATTCACCTATTCTTGATCTTGTTCAATACACAATCTATCTCCCAACATTATGCTATCGGTACCAAACCTGGAAGCTGACATCAAACAATAGAAGAAAACTAGTCATGATAGAGATGAAGTGTCTACGTAGAATGCTGAGAGTAACAAGAAGAGACCGGTTTAGAAATGAAGACATCAGGAAAACAGTGGGTACAACATCAGTACAGAACTTCATCTAGAAACAACAAATTAAATTCACCTGACACATAAATAGATTACCAACAGACAGTGCTCCTAAAGAGATTCTTCGGATTCTCCTAAAGAGCACTGTTGCTCCAATACAATAGATACAAAGCAAAAAGTTATCCATGCAATAAGTGGACCTCAGAGATAACAGAGGCGACGAAAGCAATGTTTATGAAGCCCGTTCTATAAATCTCTTCTTATCCTAACGCTGTGAGGAAAAACTGGATTCGAGAAAAGAAAAAGAAGAATTTGATATATCTATTCTTGTTTTTGTTCAATAATTATCTCTTCATTCCTGATTGTCTAGCACTGTTTATTTCTTTGTTTCTTTTTATGTCCATTAGCAATACCTAATTATTGTGTCCATTAGCAATATCTAATTATTGTGTCCATTAGCAATATCTAATTATTGTGTCCATTAGCAATATCTAATTATTGTGTCCATTAGCAATATCTAATTATTGTGTCCATTAGCAATATCTAATTATTGTGTCCATTAGCAATATCTAATTATTGTGTCCATTAGCAATATCTAATTATTGTGTCCATTAGCAATACCTAATTATTGTGTTCATTAGCAATATCTAATTATTGTGTCCATTAGCAATATCTAATTATTGTGTCCATTAGCAATATCTAATTATTGTGTCCATTAGCAATATCTAATTATTGTGTCCATTAGCAATATCTAATTATTGTGTCCATTAGCAATATCTAATTATTGTGTCCATTAGCAATATCTAATTATTGTGTCCATTAGCAATATCTAATTATTGTGTCCATTAGATAATCTAATTATTGTGTCCATTAGCAATATCTAATTATTGTGTCCATTAGCAATACCTAATTATTGTGTCCATTAGCAATATCTAATTATTGTGTCCATTAGCAATACCTAATTATTGTGTCCATTAGCAATATCTAATTATTGTGTCCATTAGCAATACCTAATTATTGTGTCCATTAGCAATACCTACTTATTGTGTCCATTAGCAATATCTAATTATTGTGTCCATTAGCAATATCTAATTATTGTGTCCATTAGCAATATCTAATTATTGTGTCCATTAGCAATATCTAATTATTGTGTCGATCCATATTTGATAGCTTCATAAACACTCTAATTACCTATTGATCAAGTTAACTGCTAGTTTTCATCATCATGAGCCTCTCTTCTTCTTCTTCATCGATCTTTGGTCATACACTTAAAATATAATGGACCGCAAACTTGGCAGTCAGCTGCTTCTGATCTGACTGGTTTCCCCAAAGCTTACTTTTTCAGGTCGACTGGATTTGGGCACATGTTGCTTCTCAGCTCTCCCAGGAGAGGACAGTCTTGCAGGACATGCTCTGGTGTGTGTTCCACCTGTTGACACTGGCAGAGACCTGTTTGACTTATCCATAGTCTATCTAAGTGTCTGTTAAGTCTGCAATGTTTGGTATGTAGGCACAATATAATGATCTGGTCTGTTCTACTTAGGTCATTGAGAAAGTCTTTTCCATAATCATATCAAGTGTTTGTCTTCCAGTCTACTGCAGATCTTGGTCTCTGTTCAAAAGAACCTACAAAGAATTATATACATACAGCATCAAATGGATCTTGTGAATAATATTTTTCAAAAAAAACATTGTGGCTTATGAGGTGACTTGTTAACAAATTAGTACTGCTCAAACGGTTTGTCATGTGGCTTGTTGTATTTTAGTTCTTCTTCTACCCTGCACCCATAGGAGGCATAGGTCCCAAGGCCTTGCAAGCTCTCATGCCCTGGTTGTATTTTTAGCTTTACAGGATGGGGTAGCTAATCCCATGCCAAACCTCCACTTTCACCTTATACAACATGTGGTAGGATTTTATGAGTTAATAAAACATAATATCAGTTTTGATCCACATACTATACAAATTCTTTTTTTAGCTAAATGGATTGTTTTCAGATTGTTTTTAAAATGTTCTTGTAATTCTTTAGTTGACAATGACTGTCATTTGTCTTTGTAGAATGCTTCAGAGTATGCAGAACTACCAGTGAGACATAATGAGGACCAGATAAACAGGTATGTTAATGTCAGGTAAACAGATGGATTAATACCAGGTAAACAGGGGGTTAGCTTATTTCTTATTGTTGTTGTAATTGCCATGTTTGTTGAAGATTGTTGGCTTAATTTTTCTAGGGGTGAGGTAGCCAGCCCTACATTCACCGCCTACCTCTTCCACCTGGCAGGTACACATTGCTGCATATTATTTTCTCCCCTTTCTGGCCCCTGCAGCACAGGGGACCCCTACCTTAGTCACCTCTTACAACATGCCTTGTAGATGGTATGATAAGATTACCCGAGGAGATACAAGCAAAGAGCTAATAAAATACCTGTAGTGGAGAAAATTTGAGCTAAGGAAAAGATACTTGAGCTCGGAAGTACTGACATGGATAGGATACACATTGAGGAGACCGACTGGAAGCATAGCAAGACAGACACTGTTTTAGAACCCACAGGGAAAGAGGAGTAGGGGAAGACCTATACATACCTGGAGAAGAGAGCTGGAGACTGATATCAAAAAGATAGATGAAACATGGGAGGGATGGCAAGAGAGAGGAAGAGCTGGAAGAAGTTTGTTGAAGATCTGTGCTCCGTTGGGAGTTGAAAGGTAAAGAAGAAGAAACAGGGGAAGAATACAGTTAAGCAGGTTGGTTAATACCGGATAAACAGATTTGGGTTAGTACAAGATAAACAGATGGATTAGTACAAGATAAACAGATGGATTGATACTCTTTGGGAGACATGTGGATTAAGACGAGTTGAACATGTGGATTACATGTAAACAAATGGGTTAAATTGTGGTAATTATATGGTTTAGTACCAGGTATTCAGGTGATTTAAGGCTAGATAAACAAGTGGGTTAGAACTAGGTAAACAGAGAGATTAGTACTAGATAAACGGATGGATTAATAGCTGGGTTAGACATATCGGTTCCAGATAAACAAGGAGGTTAGAACCAGATAAACAGATGGATTGTGATAGAGTATTTCAATAGATGGGTACGTTGGCAGGAGTTGTTGTCTGGAGTCCAGGGAGCCCCAACAAGACTTGCTGTACTGTTTTTTTGTGGATAGTTACAGTTTCTGCAATGTGGTGGGTGAACTGGGTTTAATCTGTTATTGGGAAGTTCAGCACAACATGTTTTCTTGCATTGAGTTGCGAGATAGTGATTTGCTTTGTACATTAACAGCAGATTGGTGATGTTTTCAAATATTGTCCCATTCATGTCAATGTCAGTACTTACAGCAACTCATCAGTTCAAACATTCTACTTGGAACTTATTTTTAGAATCACCCTAATAATTTAGTATCTGAAGGAATTTATGTACTTGTTGCTTGGGTAACTGTGGCGTAGAGGTTAGGCACTCGCATCTCATTCCAAAAATACTTGGTTCACTCCCTCGTGGAGCCATCAGGATGTTTCTCCATCTTAGTATAGGTGAGATCGAGTTCATAGTCATATCGGAGACGGGTGATACAATTTTGCCCATTTGTTTAAGTTGAGCATGTAAAAGAACCCTTGGCAGTTCAAAAATTAAGAAGAGCATGCTGGAAAGCTGCAAAATTCATTAAAATAATTAAGAAATAAAATATTCCTACAAAATATTTACACCATCTTCTAAATTACATTGGTGACCCTCGCTAGTGCTACTGAGCTTGTGCACTGCCGCTGAGATCTTCTTGTGTAAGAAAGAGATCGGAACACACATGGTTGCTCACTGAAGTGCACTGAAGATGGTCCAATCAATCAATAATCTTTTGCCAAGTGGTCTACTGGCTCATTCTCTGGAAGACCTATGTAACCTGGAATGCACTATTGGATTACATGAATATCATAGGAGGAGAGCAAGTTGTAGATAGCTTCTTCTTCTTTGTATTATTACCACTGTGATTCAGGCATAGTCAAGGCATAGAATGGTGCTTCTGACTGATTTTGCATGAAGGTCTTCTTTCTTTATTATCAGTGTTTCCCACCATACATGTGTGCCTTCTCCAACTTTAAAGGTTGTTATAGATAGTATATGCTAGTTCTTAACTTGTTCTTAACTTAGGCGGCAGCCTCATAAAGTACTTTCTTTTCTCCTCCTCTGCTGAGTCTGATAAGAACAACACAATGATGATAGATGTCACCATCACATGCCCATATTCCTGTATGTGCATGTATGCCTTTTATTTATCTCACTTCCTGCACTGTAAGTGGCATACGCTGTAAATTAGTTTGTGTTTATGTTGTCTTCCTTAAATTATGGGCTAGTGGCTGCTGTAGGTAATATTTATTGAACCTGTTTCTTTAGTGCGTGGTCGCAGGTTCTAGAGATTATATCAATATTGGTACAGCCCAGAAAGATTGATTAATCAACATTGAACTAGCGTGTTGCTTATGTGGTGCCAGGGCCCGAAAGGAAGCAAAAATAGTACCACTGCGATCTCCAAGGCATGTCTTAAGAGGCGGTGATGTAGGACCTAGGGAAGCTACCCTAGTAAATAAAAAGCATTACATAAATCGGATGTGCTGGCCTACTTGTAGATGCATAACTGGCTCAGCATACAATCGTTCTAAGGCTCAGATCACATACAAATCACACTGAGTGGTTAACAAGTCATCGATATGGAGCGTTCGAAGAACTGTCGTGTTGGACAACTGGACGCTGATGGATTTGTAGAGGCTAGGATCGGGATACCTATTGATGTGTCTGAGGTGCTATGTTAATAGTCCTCATGTAACTGATAACCTACATAACATCATGAACCATTGATCAAAGAAATATATGGGCCTACCACTGTATTCCCCAATGTACCATGTATTCCCCAATGTACCACTGTATTCCCCAATGTACCACTGTATTCCCCAATGTACCACAGGGTATGAAATCAGTTCTTTACTTGCTTTACTTAGTATCACATATATACAGATATGTAAATATTAATATGGTTTTTCTTCTTCATATATATATATTACTGTTATTTAGTGATCTTGCTGGCCAAGTCCCTCTGGAAGTAAACCAGTCTGCCATGGATTCTTCTCACACCAAGACAAACATCCTTCTACAAGCTTACTTCTGTCGTCTGCCAATGCCATCCTCAGACTATCACACAGATACTAAATCTGTTCTGGATCAAGCTATTCGAATCTTGCAGGTAAATAGAGAAATAATAATCTACTTCAGATTATTCTGGCCAACTGCTCCAAATTATTTTTTGTCAATGCAGCATGAAGTTCACACTTGCAGGTGTGATTGAAGCAAAGTAATGGGTATTAATGCTGTCTAGTACTAGTTGCTAGTTGACCATATAGAATGTTATTTGGTATTCTACCATCGCTCATATGGCACACATGTCCCAACCATTTTATACATCACTGACTCAGCAAGGTGTACATGCTTGGAATGCCAGCACTGTCCAGGACTTCCATATTTTAGATGTGGCCTTACCATCAGATATTATATATTTGCCTGAGACAGCTCATGTGGAAGGTGTTGAGGTGATGTTCTTGTCTGGCATATGTGATCCATGTCTCACTACCATACAGCAGAGTGCTGAGGACACAAGCCTTATATACTTGTGTCTTGGTGTTTCTTTTGAGTGCCCTATTTTCCCATACCCGCTTTGCTAATTTAAACATAACTGTGGATTCCTTACCAATGTAGCTGCTAATTTAATAACCGAGGGTGAGGTTGCTGCTGATAGTAGAACCGAGGTATGCAAATGTGTTGACTACTTCAAGCGTATGACACAATGTTAATAGATGGGACTCTGCTGCTAATAACATGATATATATTTTCTTCAGGTTGATGGTCAGGCCAAATTTTGTTTGATCCTACATGAGATATTGAAGCCCTCTTTTTGTGTGCGATCTTAATGCTACGGAGCCTTATATATCTGTGTTGTTAGTATGACTAAACTAATCATTATGTACATTGACTTTGATGCTTCCCCCCTGAATACTTAGAACGTCTTATTTACCTGTAGTAGTACACTGTCAGAACAAAACTTATAATATTTAACTCCAATGTTAATGCAGTTCTGCTGTATGGGTCAGAAACATGGAGAACTACCAAAATAATAGTGCATAAGTTGCAAACATTCATCAACTGGTGTCTGCACAGAATAGAGGGACTGAGATGGTATGGTAGGGTCACAAATGAGGAACTTATGGAGAGAGAACAAGACAGATTCCAGTGAACCAAGAGGTTAAAAAAAGATGCTGGCGCTGCATAGGACACACTTTGCAAAAACCAGTAGGGAATATAACAAGAAGTGTCCTTTTCTGGAACCCGCAGGGACAGCGAAAGAAAGGGAGGCTGAGAAATACATGAAGGGATTTGGAGGTAGAGATCAACAATATAAAGAAAAGCTGAGGGAGCTGTGCGAGATAGCTAGAGATAGGAAAACTTGGCATGAGCTTGTTGAGGGCCTATGCCCCAATCTGAGTTAAAAAGACAGAGAGAGAGTACACTGTTCTGATATACTACCTTCACATTTTCAGGCAATGTTGGATGTGTCAGCTGACCAGGGATGGCTAGTAACATCCCTGAATGTGATTGTTCTCATTCAGATGGTGGTGCAGGGACGCTGGTGGCATGATTCTAGCCTGTTACAGCTTCCGAACTTACAACCTTATCACACCTACTTCTTCAGGTAAACTTATCACACCTACTTCTTCAGGTAAACTTATCACACCTACTTTTTCAGGTAAACTTATCACACCTACTTCTTCAGGTAAACTTTCAGTATGTTACCCCAACTTTCCAGATCCTGTAATGTATTTACTGTTTATTATTATAAATATGGCCAAATATGTTGATTGATTGACTGGTATGACCATCATCATTGCACTTTGGTGAGTAACCATGTGTGCTCAGATCTCTTTCTTACACAGGAAGATCTCAGCTGCAGAGCACGAACTCTGTAGCACCGGTGAGGGTGCCCAATGTAATTTTGAAGATGGTGAAGATATTTTGTAGAAATTTTATGTTAAATCTTTTTTGTAATGAATTTTTCCTGGGCAGTGGCTTTCCAGCCTGCTCTTCTCAATTTTGAACTGCCAAATATGTATTGTTCCTTATGCAGTTTGTTACCATTTGTTTTGTATTGTTTAGCTACCAACATATGATTTTTGTATCTTATTAAAATGGTTAATAGCTCTGTGTGATGCAAACAATGATTGATTGATTGATTGGACCATTATCATTTGCACTTTGATGAATAACAATATCTGCTCCAATCTCTTTCTCATAAAAGAAGATTTCAGCTGCAGCGCACAAGCTCTGTACCAGGTTTCCTGTTATAGTGAGGTTTCCCAGTGTAATTTTGAGAATAGTGAAAGTTTGTAGGAATTTTATTTTAATTGTTGTTTAATGACTTACACGGGCAGCGGCTTTCCAGCCTAGTGTTGTCAATTTTACACTGTGCAGTTTTCTTTTACATGCTTAACGCGAACACAAGACTTAGATTCCATCGTCCATCTCTGATATGACTGGGAACTTGATCCCACCTACATTGAGATAAGGGATGATGGAATAAAAGTTTTATCACAACAAATGGAGTAATTTTGAAGTGAAAAGAGAGCACTGTACTTTAACGTCACACAGACCGTCAATTGATCAGTCACCAATCACAGATCAATTGACACCTACAGACCTCAATCAATCAATCCAACATCACCTCTACACATACTTCAATCAATCAAATCTACACAGACCCCAAATCAATCACTCAACTCTACACATACTTCAATCAAATCTACACAGACCCCCAGTCAATCAATCAACTCACACAAACTCCCAGTCATTCAATAAACTCCACACAGACAATTAATGACGCACACATCCCCCTCCTTCCCACCAACAGCCAATCTATGTTACAGAAACTATCATATAATATGTGTACATCTCATATACTAAAATCTCTCATATCTCTCTGTTATTACTACAAGAATTGCTTGCGTAAGATTTCTTATCGAAATATCTTGTTATGGTTCCCACAGATCACCCAAGAAGGGAGCTAAATCTACAAATTTGTCAGAACTGAATGAACCAATAGGTACTCTACCAGAACTTATGGCAGTTTGTGATGGCAAGTTTGATGTGTTCTCAGCCATGTTGAATTCAGAAATGAGTCCACAACATATAGACCAGGTTTGAGTTTTTATGATTCCAGATAGACAATCACAGCTTCTTGTCTATTCTTCTTTCTTCTCCTTCACCTTTCAACTCCCAACGGAGCACAGGTCTTCGACAAACTTCTTCCTTTCTCCTGCCATCCCTTTTTGTCTATCAGAATAGTACAATCTTTCTTAGTATTCCAAATCTTGCTATGTTTTATCACATCACCCCATTATTCTTTCCCCTGTTTTCTTCTCTATGTGTTTTTTATTTTTATCTGTTTATTTTTCCCTGAGGGTTCCAGAACAAAGCCATGTTTTTTATACTATATGCTAGTCTTCTGATTCCATGTCCTTTCCAAGGCCAGAGACTGTTTTTAAACTCTTGTTTCACTGATGTTTCTTTTATTTCTTTCCATTTGTAGCCTTATCATACCAACAGTTCGAGCCTTCTGTTCTGTTGAAGCACATATTTTTTTTTCTTCTCTTGAACATATTTTTTTTTCTTCTCTTGAACATTCTTCATGGCCAATTCAATCATTCTTTTTGTGATGTATAATTGGTCCTTAGACAAGATTGGGTGATCTACGTCGGGTCAATTGTGCGCCCATGGTGACTAGGCTCGTCCATCCAGTTTCAGCCAGCTTTTGATTTACTAGGGTGAGCTTTCCCTAGGGTTCGATCCTTTCTGCCGACTATGTCGGCCCGGATCTTCGCCTTTTCGATCAGCTTTGCCATATATTTGGGCTTTGTGATCTACGCCAAGACAGTGAGTTACGCTGTTATGTCCTTTCTAACTGTGAGGTCATTCCGGATTAGGAACATTTCACGGGGTTTATAAGCTTGTCCTCGGACGGCGTCTTACTCGAATAAAACACGTGTAAAGTATTGGCCTTCGCCAATGTTCGAATCCGGACAGCCTGTCAGATTTTTACATTGTCGACCTTACTTTACCATCACTTTTGAGTTTGATCCAGAGTAGGAACATTCTCAGCCTTTTCTAGGCGCATATCGGTACGTGGCAATTTGCAGTTAGCCTCGGAAAACACCGGCCTGGGGCCAAGCACAAATATTGTAGAGGGTCGTTTCAATCGGCGCTAGCAACGCAACTGAGGATTTTGTGCTCGCCACCATCACCCGCCCCAGTTCTTCCAGGGATGTTAATTGTTATTGCAACAGTACCTTGCCTGGTTGTCCCAAGGCTGGCAGTTCCATTAGGCATCACCCACCACAGTTCTTCCGGGGATGTTAATTGTTATCGCAACAGTACCTTGCACGGTTTTCCCAGGGAGGGTAGTTTCGTTATGTACTAAAACGCAACTTTTTGTTTTGCGCTCGGCAAACCTTGCCCAGTACATGTATCTGCACCTGGCCACCGACGCGAAGTCAACTGCAATCTTCCCTCGTACCGACACATGGGTAGACTTTTATGCATTACGCACCTAACTTATTTATTCTTGCCCCCGAGCTGGCAATGTTTGCCCCCTCCTCATGGCTTTGAGTTTCACCCTTTGTGGGCACACGTTTCGTAACTGGATGCACCTCTCATCCTTTCATGTTTACTAGTCTCCCTATCGACAGAGAAGCTAGTAATTTGTGGCGGGACCTTTGACTTACACATTGAGCTTGTGTATGGAGTCTCATGCTTCGGAGATGGCAATTTGTGTTCGGCCCTTACTCCGGGGGAGTAGGGCTTATATCTGAGACGTTTTGCTGCTGTTTCTTTTTGTTCGGGAACTTCCTCAATATTTTGTTGGACGTCGGCCAGGAGATTCGTGCATTTTGTTCGTATGGACCTGCATTTCTTTTTTCGTACTTGCACTGCTACCACTACCAGTAGCTCTCCCCAATCCCTGCCCCCATTAGCCAAACCGGAACCAGAGTCTGTTTCCAGGGTCACCACGTGGAGGTAGGGGACAGGGTCTTGATTATTGCCGGCTCACTAATCCTGGCACACCACCTCATGCGCCTTTGACCCCAAGCACACATTTATGAAAGCCTGATTAGATTGTATAGAAAACTATATTTATCTTGATTTGAACAATTGACCAAATATTTTACTACATATGATCTACAAAATTCTATCCAAAATGTTTGTCAAAGTCATCATTAAATAACATTTCCTTAGCAGAACTTTGCCATCCTAACATCCCTTTAGAATTTCTCTATCTCATATACCAGATGTCCCACCTCTACCACCATCATTCTCAAATCATCAGCTACATCCTGAACCCATCTTTTCCATGGTCTTCCTCATCTTATTTTGTCCCGGGATACCATCTTTCATATTGGTCTTCTCCAACCCTTTGTGTCTCTTTATTTGTCCACTATACTTGAATTTCCTCATTTTTATTTGTAGCATCAGTCAGTTTTTCTTTGATATTTGTATATACTATAACTATACTATAATTGAGAGCAGCAGTAGCATAGTTGTTAGTGCACTCACTTCTTAGGCTAGTGGTCCGGGTTCAATTCCACGGTGGGCATGGAATTTTTTTCTTCTAACCATGATGGCTCTAAGGTTGACCCAGCTTCAATTGGGTACCAGGAAAAGCACTGTGAAGTAAAGACAGCTGGCATGATGTTGATCACATCACCCATCGTGTGCTGACGGTCAAAGACAAATATGGACCGTACCGTATTACCCTATAAATTATGTGGTATAAAAGATTGGTTTTTTCAAATTGTTAATACTATAATTGACTGCAGTTAAATACACAGACTTTCATTACAGGCTTACCAAGTTTTGACTCGAATGCCACAGATCGAGATGAATATTGAAATTAGAGGTTGGTTAGAAGGACATTCACAAAGTCTCTCCAGACCTGTCAATATCAAACATAAAGGTTTGTTATTGTTTGTGTTATGATAACCATATTCAATCAATCAATGATCTTTGACCTTTTTGGACATTTATTGTGTATATATTTGTGTATAAGATATAGGATATTTCTATATAATATGATTGTATGTTCAGCTTCCGCCTGTGTGTTGCCTGGGTTCGCAAGGGGGGGAGGCAGAGATTAGTAACACTGCGATCTACAAGGGATGGAATAAGAGCCCACTGAGGTAGGGGCCCAAAGGGGAAGCTACCTAGTTAATAAAAAGCATTGCAGAAATCAGACATATTTGTAATCGCATTACTGGTACAATGTACAATCACTCTTATGTTCAGATCACATACAAATCACAAAGAGAGGTCAATATGGAGAGTTCAAAGAAGAAAATAAGAAGAATGTTCAGCATCCAATCTTGTTACTCTTGCCTTTCTTTTGTCTTTCTTATCCTTCATTTTCTGTTTCCTGTCTTGTTAATCTTCATTGATATTACTTACTCTGCATATTTCCTCTCTCCATTTGTTCTCATGCTTAATAGTGTCTCTTACCATGCTTTGTCGTAATAGTTTTTTTAATATCAATATTATTGTCTAATTTTGGGGTTTTCCAGAATGTGTTGCAGCTTCCAGGGGGAGAGAGATATTAAGTAAAAATAAGCTAACATTTCATCATGTGACAAGACTACTTGACAAAGATGTGTTCTAATCTCATTTACAAAATAAACATCATATTCTTCTTCCAGCATTGTTATACATTGACTTGTTTACTTCTAAAGTAGTTAGAGGTCAACTGGAGTCTTTGTGCATCTTCATATAGCTTGTCTTGAACTGACATTAGGGTTGGTCTTGTGTTTGTTTTCTCTTTTCATTCTATGTTAGACGTTCTTGCAGGATATGTGTCTCTTTTATCTTGCTGGTGCCACATGGGCATATGTCTGTAGGGTCTATCTTGTACTTATTTTTTCTTTTCATTCTATGTTAGATGTTCTTGCAGGATATGTGTCTCTTTTATCTTGCTGGTGCCACATGGGCATATGTCTGTAGGGTCTATCTTGTGTTTGTTTTCTCTTTTCATTCTATGTTAGATGTTCTTGCAGGTTATGTGTCTCTTTTATCTTGCTGGTGCCACATGGGCATATGTCTGTAGGGTCTATCTTGTGTTTGTTTTCTCTTTTCATTCTATGTTAGATGTTCTTGCAGGTTATGTGTCTCTTTTATCTTGCTGGTGCCACATGGGCATATGTCTGTAGGGTCTATCTTGTGTTTGTTTTCTCTTTTCATTCTATGTTAGATGTTCTTGCAGGTTATGTGTCTCTTTTATCTTGCTGGTGCCACATGGGCATATGTCTGTAGGGTCTTGTACTTGTTGAACAGATGGTATGTCAGCTTATTGTGTCCAGTTTGTAGCCGGAAGATAGCAACCTGTTCTTCTTTATTGTGTTGCTTGTAGGCATCATCTTTTTGTTGTCATGACTAATTTCTCTTTGTTGTAGCCTTTGCCTCCCACTTCAATGCTGGCTTTGGTATTCTTTGATCATTTCTTCTCAAGGTATGCCCAACATATCTCCATCTTCTCCTTCTTATAACAGTTGTTACTAGTGGTTGACAGACCTTTCTCTGATTTCATCACTTCTCCTGAATTCACCCCATTTTACGAGGGGTAGTCAATAAGTAAGCCACAAATGGCTGTAGAAAAATAACTAAACATGATAACAACTTGAAACCAGTTTATTTTTATACATACATTGTTCCTTTATTTCTCAACATAATTTCCACCAACATTGATGCACTTATCCCATCGTTTTATCAATCCTCCCAAACCGGCTGCATAGAACTGCGGGCTCTGTTTTCTAAACCACGTTTTCACTTCACATTCAACTTCGGCGTCATTCACGAAATGTCTCCCGCCAAGGTGGGTTTTCAGTGGACCAAAGAGGTGGAAATCGCTTGGGGCTAAGTCGGGACTGTAAGGTGGATGTTCCAGAACTTCCCACCTTAGTTGGTTAATTTTCTCCTGAGTTAATCGAGCCGTATATGGTCTGGCATTGTCATGAAGAAGCAACACTCCTCTAGTCAGCAACCCTGAACGTTTTTCGAATTGCATCATGAAGCATCGATAGAACTTCACAGTACGATTCGGAATTCACATTGTCATCTTTCTTCATGAAATTGGTTAAAAGCACTCCTGACAATCCCAGAACACCGTCAACATAACCTTCCCTGCTGATGGCGTAACCTTGAATTTTTGGACACAAAGCGAAGAAGGATGTTTCCACTGCATTGAAGCACGCTTTGATTCGGGCTGGTAGTGATGCACCCATGATTCATCCCCAGTAACAATCCTGTTCAGCATCTCTTTTCCTTCATCTTCGTATCGACAGAGATAATGCAAGGACAGGCCAAATCGGTTCATTTTGTGTTCCTCTTTCAATTGTCTGGGTACCCACCTTGAGCACACTTTCTTAAATTTCAGTCGATTATGCTGTATGCTGAACTATGTGAGCACCCTATTGCAGACGCTACAGAGTCTATCGTTACTCGTCTGTCACCTCTAATCATCTCCTCCACCCGCTGCATTGATGCTTCTGTTGCAATCTCAACAGGACGACCAGATCAGATTTCATCAACAATTTTAGAGCGTCCTTGAGAAAATTTTTCTACCCAACTATGCACCGTTTACGGGACAAACATTTGTCACCATAAACAAGAAGCATTTCCTTATGAATGTCCTTTGCAAGCAGTCCTTTTGCCCACAAAAACGCACAACAGCATGTTGCTCTTTGGTTGTACTCTCCGTAAGTACAGTCACCATTTTGTTTATGCGCTGCGCATGAGACACATAGCGCCACCTGGCGAACGGAATATAAAGTTGGATGTTGCTGTCACCTAATGACACTTTTAGAAAACACCAACTACATTTACCTACCATCTCACATAACTTTGTGGCTTACTCATTGACTTCCCCTCGTATGTTCATTATGTTTTGCAAACATCTATTTTCAAATGCATTCAACTTACTTTCTATACCTTTATTAATTTTCAAACTCTCGCTGGCATATGTTAAAATTGATACAACAATTGAAATTTAAAATTCATAATTTAGTTGAAAAAAATTCATGAGCTATGGTCAAAGTATAATTTGATTGTAACATTTATATTACCTATTAATATGTCACATGGTATAGAAATTAGTTATGTACTTGTATTTTTTAATTGATAATGTTTATTAACAAATATTCTTCAGGAGGATTGAGATCAGATGAAGATTGGTTGCCTGTTCATGCAGACCAACAATATGTTCTCAATTTGTCACTGAAAAGACTTAATAAAACAATGGTAAGTTCCCTTACTTTAAAATCTGAAAATCATTTGAGTGTTGTTGTTTTGGATCCCTAGGGAAGTGCTAACCAACGTTTTATACGCATCTGACTGATGGTTGTGTAGACACAGGCATCATTTGATGATTTTAGTACTACTACTACTACTATTACAACTAATAGCAATAGTACTATTAACATAGTTAAGATGTTGACACTGTCTCCAGGAAAAAGTAAATGGTGAGGTTAGGGAGCAGGAGAATGGGCACAAAATAAAGAAGGTTGCAAAAGTTGGAAGATTGTGTTCATGGGAGTAATACGAAAAACTGAAAAAAAAATGTATTTCTTAAAATCTGATTAACTTTAAAGCCAGCAGAACAAAGTAGGGCGCCTTGAATGTATGACATGGAAGCCAGCGCCCTGGGCACAATATTGGACAGCCCTGTTTTATAGAGTTTCAAGGAGTTTAAAGGCAAAATATTGACTTCATTGCACCAGGTTTCCCCATATTGCTCGATCCATCTTTGCAGAAATGGCATGTCTCCTGCCAAGAGTATTGCACAGAGCACAAATTCTGTAGCTCTGGAAACAGTCCTATGGATCGCTGGAAAAATACACTCTTGTACCAAACGATGGAAATACTCTCTTGTACCAAACGATGGAAATACACTCTTGTACCAAACAATGGAAATACACTCTTGTACCAAACGATGGAAATACACTCTTGTACCAAACGATGGAAATACACTCTTGTACCAAACGATGGAAATACACTCTTGTACCAAACAATGGAAATACACTCTTGTACCAAACGATGGAAATACACTCTTGTACCAAACGATGGAAATACACTCTTGTACCAAACGATGGAAATACACTCTTGTACCAAACAATGGAAATACACTCTTGTACCAAACGATGGCATTCGAACCCACAACCTTTGCAAGTTTGCATTCATATTGCCTATGCTAGCCACTGAACTTTGAACTTTTGACTACAAACTGATGAATCTCCCGGTGACTAATTCTGATTGGTAAGTTTCCAAAGCTTACTTAGATATACCAGAATACTGACTTGATGTGGTGTAGGTGAAATGTCACAAGTTTGACAATCTTCTGCTCAAGAGGAGACATTACTGTGGCTTTCTTACAACTTTGAAGACATGCAGAAGCTAAAGGATTCTTCCAAGAAAACCAGGACTGCAGCAGGCTTCATCATCAGTGAAGATAATGTAGATCGTTTCATTAACCAGTTGAATCTGTCACCGAGGCATACAACCAGGAAGTTAAGCGATTCGTATGATCTGATAGGTGGAGGCTGGTTCATTGTGTGGAAAATGGACTGAATCACTAAAAGCGTAAACAATTTGCAGAATTATACTTATCTTCATTCCCAGGGCACTTGGGTGTCATTGGAATTGAGAGAACAGACAGGCTGGTTGGCTGGCTCTGCCACCATATCAGGGGGTCAGACAATGGATAGAGCTGACATTTTGAACACCCTCATAGAGTGTGACCACAAAGAGAATTTTCATTTAAACCAATCCACATCGACTGCTACATTGCAAGAGCTGGGATTGTTGAAGATAGGAGTGGCCAGAAAGGAACACATAAGAGGTAGATGAGTAGGCTTATCAGTCAAAATTGAACTAGTATGGTCAGTCACTGGACGCTGTTGGAGATATTGTGAAGGAGATCAGAGCATCTATGGACATGTCTAGAGTACAATGAAGATATTCCAAACTGAACTGAAGTGAATTCTCATGTTGTATCCATATTACTGGCAGTACCAGATATCAAAGAAACACAGAGAACAATAATAACCGAATAAGCTATGAAATAAAATCGTGGCATATCCTTTACAGGACTTAGCCATCAACAACAGTAAACGAGTCATCGATTTTCTAGGCACCACTTATACGTTCCGTAGTTTGCCATTGCTTTCTAAAGCGGTGAGATCTATTTTTATCATTCGTAAAAATCCAAGGGGACTATTTTGCTTCCAAACTTGCCATTGGCTGAGTTTGAACCAGGTACGCCTGGGTTTTGAAAGATAATATATATATATAATTTAAAATATAAATAAAAGATTGAAGTTTTCATAAAGATGTGCTTGCAAAGAAATGAAGAGAAGAAGTGGTACAACATCATCACTAACTGACTGAAAGAACCAGACAGCAATACTATACAGAAAATCAGATGATAGTACAGCCAGACAAATCTTTTCCAAAACTTGACAATATTTCAGAAGTTAGACCTGTTCTCCCAGTCATTGACAATATTTCAGAAGTAGACCTGTTCTCCAGTCATTGACAATATTTCAGAAGTGGTAAGACTCTGTTTCCCAAACATAGATAATGATTTGGGGTTGAGGACCTGTTCTCCCAGCTTGACAACTATTTCAGAGTTAACCTCAAGTGCAGATTGCTCTGCCACATGACAATGATTTCAGAAGTTAGACCTGTTCTCCTAGTCATTGAAATTGTTTCTGTATATTTCAGAAGTCAGACAGTAAAGCTCACTCCTCCAGCTTTCCCAAACCAAAAGATGAAGGGTGGATTGTGGTGGTTGGTATTGTGGACTGTAAAGAAGTGGTTGCTCTCAAGCGTGTCAGCTACATCAGGCGAACCTCAAGAGTGCAGATTGCTCTGCACACACCAGAGACAACTGGACGTGTGATGTATACTGTGTACTTGATGAGTGATGCTTACTTGGGGCTGGACCAACAGTTTGACGTGTGTGTGGATGTCATCGAGAGCAGCACTGAGGCTCAGGTCAACTCGGAGTTAGGTAGTGATCGTGATGAGGATAGCAAGTGGTACTGAGGAGGTCATATATGTTGGTGCAGTACAATCAGAATATAAGAACTCAGGGTTATACAGTTATGTGAATTGCAAGTGGTACTGAAGAGGTCATATGTGTTAGTGAAGTACAATTGGAATATAGCATCTCCAAGTTACTTGGTATTGAAGATAACAGTTGACACTGAGGAGGTCATATATGTTAGTGCTGTAAAATCAGAATATAGCATCTATATCTCTCTCTCTCGCGATCCCATATAGCATCTATATGAGTTACTTGGTGTTGAAGATAACAGTTGACACTGAGGAGGTCATATTTGTTATTTGTTTACAACCAGAATATATACTACATTTGTAACAGAACTGAAGTTTCTAAAAGTTGAATTGTTAATGATACGAATAAATGACTTATGTTTTCTTGTAGACTAAACAGTCACATTTATTGTACTCTCATCATCATCAAGTAACTTGTCCCTTCCAGAACTTGGCTTCCATGACAGCTGTCCTGAAAACTCTCTGTTCTGTGCAAGTTGGCCGGCGCCAGCAGCAGTCATTCTCAGATGGTCAAGGACATCTTGCCCCCATCGTCTTCTAGGTCTTCCTCTCATTCTTCTTCCAAACACTCTATTATACTCTACTTGTTTGAAAATAAAGATTATTCTATGTAGATCATAGTAAGTTGAACATCTAAAAAATCAACCTTGGAAGTTCAATACTGATGTGAGTAGGCTGTCAAGTTTCTGCCTGATCAAAATTCGTTAACAAAATTAAAACAAAATGCCTACATCAATTTTCACCATATTCTTCTTCGAATGCTCCATATGTTAAACTTGTTAAACCACTCTTTGTGATTTGTATGAGATCTGAGCCTAAGGAGATTGTACATTGTGCCAGTTATGTGCCTACAAGTAGGCTAGCACATCCTATTTCTGCAACACTTTTTATTTACTAGGGTACCTTCCCTAGGCCCCTCTACATCAGTCGCCTCTTACGACATGCCTTGTAGGTCGCAGTGTTACTATTCTTTGCCTCCCTTGTGGACCCCGGCAACACACTTGCGATTTTCATCATCTTAAAAATTACATTGTAAACCTGCTCCTCGGCTAAATAATATGTGCACCTCCGCTGAGATCTTTCTGTGTAAGAAAGAGATCGAAGCACACATGGTTATTCACTGAAGTGCAATGACAATGGTCCTATTAATCAATCAACCAACTAAGATAGTTATTCTGTGTTTATCATCAGCATGTACTTCCTTCACATCAAAGATTGGCTGCAACAATTTTCCAATTAATTCTATACTTTGCTTTGATGGTAAACATAGACAAGCTGCTGCCTGTCCATCTCTTAATGTTTCCTTCCCAATTATATATTTCTGTCTTGCATATTCTGTGTTATTGAAAGCCAAGCTGTTTTATTTTGAAGTGATTCATGAACAATCTAATTGAGAAGACCTCCTTTATAGGGGAATTATAGACGGAAAGGAGATCTATGTTAGAGCAAGGGCTCCCATTGGATAGACTCAGGTTCAATCCCAGGTAAGCCCTGTCAGGGGCATGAAGAAATAATTATAACCTGAACAGTAGTTTTGTGATGACTGCACTAGCAATGCAACCATAACATTTCTCAGACTATGTCCCCCTGTCCTACTCCACGCTAAATAAAGCGGTATTACAGGCAGTAAAGCCATTGTTGGGGAGGGGTGTGGGGGGTTTAGTCATCAGACTACAGTTCTAGTAACTTAAATAAACTGTAAGAAATGATTTCTTCTGTCAAACATCAGATAGAACCTGTAGCTCTAATGAACTTTATGGTTGTCTATTTCTTCTTTATTTTCACAACTATCAGATCACAGGATCAGTAGCTTGAATGAATTGTATGATTCATTTCTTATTTATTCTTTCAATCCTTCAACCACAGTACAAGAAGTGTCAATGAATTGTGCTATTCATTTCTTTATCTTTCTTCTGTCACTCATCGGATCAGAGCATCATTAATTTAAATAAACATTCCAGTTCACTTTAGCCCATCCATAGATCCCCCTCAGATTCCTGATTCTATTATAAGTCTCATTTTCTCACTGTCTTCCTTGTCAAGTCTTAAACTCTTGTGATGTATGTGCTCTTCAGTTCTATGTTAAGTCCTTCAGTACATTAATCTGTCTCACTAGCTTTAACTCTTTCCGTACGCAGTTATTTCCTCAGATGTACATGGTTAATTCAATGGAGGCAAAAAAAAAGCTTTTTTTAAAAAAAAATCGTAACTAGTCATTAATAAGTAAACATATATATCTTATTATATACTAATTTGAAGAAAACTAGACAATCTATTAGAATAACAAGGTTAAAAAGTAATAGCAGTAAAAATAGAAGTAAAACTAGAAAGACTTGTATAAGGGGACACAACTCGAATGATGCAGTGTACAGCAAATAGCATTCAACAGAATAATGCTGTGGCGCAGTGTGCGGCGATTGACGTGGAAAGAGTTAACTTACTGCTTATTTTACTTGTTTGTCTGTTGTGTACTTATGTATTTGACAGCCTTAACCCTTTGAACCCTGGCCACATGTACTCTAGAATCCCCTTCCCTGAGCTCCTGCATAAAATTAAAATATCAAATTGATGTTAAAAATACGATAATTAAGCACAGTTACGTGCTCTATATTTTGTTATTGGTTTACACCATCATCTTCATTATTCCTGTTTATTATATGTTTGCAGAATGTCAAATTGTTTTAAATTTACGTGATATATTATGTAGGTCACATCCCTGAATACTCCCCGGTAATGTAGCTTGTTCCAGAGCCAAACATGGGCACTGACAAAAGAACAAGAAAGGAAAATTACCACATGCGAAATGAGATGCCTGAGGAAAGCAGTAAATAAAACAAGAAGAGACCATATAAGAAATGAGGAAATTAGAAGAACAGTCGGAACAACACCTGCTATTAGATTTATTGAAAAACAGAGACTCAAATGGTTTGGCCACTTGGTCAGAATGAACCCGAATACACCAGTTGCAAGAGCGTACAACCTGAAAATGGAATCATCAAGAGGAAAGGGCAGACCAAGAAAAGATGGGTTGATGGAGTTACAGACATCTTTAAACTCCACAATACCACACCATATCAAGCGGCCGAGCGTACATTATCTCCGAAACCGATCATCAGTTAAACCTGCTACGCCTAGCGGCAAAAAAGCAGAGAAGGACAAAAGAAAAGAAAGAAAGAATGTAGCTTGTTCTCCAGATTGAACATAAATGGCTTGAATATCGGTTGATTAAAACAATTCTTCGTCGACTAAATTGTCATCCCACTCACTTTGATATCAGAATAATCACATTCAAAGTATAATTCATCTTCAGACTCACTCAAAACAAGTTCAAGAGCTTGCTCTGTTGTTATCTTTTTAGAGTGACAATTTAGAAAATTGTCAGGATATCTTTTCATCATGAACATACTGAACTAATTACCATATCAGCACACATAAGATATCACACAACAGCGTCTGCCATCTTGATAAATCATGTAGAAAACATGGGTTGTGTTTGACGTCAAATATGTACACAATTTATCTTTGATCACTGACAAATAATGATGGAGTCTTTTCAGACCTATATTTCTGGACATCTGAATATGCGATGTTTACATTCAATACCTAAATTTTGGGATCGTGGATTTCGAAAGGTTACAAATTGTTGTATGTGTGATTAAGTGACTCTATGAAGTGTGAAGTGACAAGTACTTCATACCATGAGGTCTGAAGAGGCTACAGGAAATGTTATTTTTAGTCTGAATATAAAAGTTATACCTGGAAGTGTTTTATAAATGTTTGCATTCCATACAACTTTGTCTGGAAGAAGCTTGTGATTCTTGTGTTTGAAATACAAATAATTAAATAATGTACCAGAAATTATGCTCATGTTAGTTGTTTGTTTGTTTTCTAACACCCAGGAATTATGGGGTTTTTGCCCTTTTTCTGTATTGAATGGGGGGAGTACCTGGCTTTCTTGAAGACGCAGAAACCTCCAACAACTCTCGGCGGCATGTAGTGCTATGCTTAGTGTTACGGAGACTCCTACACAGGTAGAGTCTGTTGGTGACTGCTGCAATACTCCCTCATTTCTAGGTTGCTCAAGAAACATCACTCATTGACTATGCTGGTCAGTCTGCACGTGATTATATTCTGAGGTTTACTTCTGCAATTGCTCTAAAACAACCACAAGTTGACCACTCTATGTGACCGTTGTGTGATTTTGCCAGAGAAGGTACTGAGCGCACACCTGCCGGACAGATGAATGTGTTCGCTCAAATGGTCTTCTTCTTCAACGTTTTCAGACATCGATTTGTATACTTTTAAAGTAGTTAGTGGTCAACCGAGTCCATGTACATCTCCGTATAGCTTGTCTTGGACTGATATGGGGATTGGCCATGTGTTTTTCTCTGTTCCATGTACGTTGGACATTCTTGCAGTATGTGTGTCTCTGTCATCTTGCTGGTGCCACATGTACATATGTCAGATGGGCCTATTTTATACTTGTTAAACAGATGGTACCTCAGTCTATTGTGCCCTGTTCTTATACGAAAAATGACAACCTGTTCCTCTTTACTTAGTTGGTGGTAAGCATCGTCCTTTTCATGCCCTGGGTGATCTCTCAGCCATTTGTTCTTGTAGGCCATTTTTATCAGTACTTTTGCTTCCTCATATGTCATACTGGTGTCTGTCTGTGGTAGCCTGCTTCCTGCTTTGCCAATATGTCTGCAGTCTCATTTCCAGGTATTCCGCAGTGAGATGGTATCCACTGTATTACCACTCTAGAGAAGATGTTGCATACTCGGTGTAGTGATGCTTGCAGTTCCTTCAAGTTGTTATCGTCTTCATTTTTTAGAGCAGTAATTACTGACAGGGCATCAGTAAGAAATACCAGGTTTTCATTTACATGTTCCTCTGACACTATGGCTTCTGCTGCCGCTTTTAGGGCCTCTGCTCTGTAATTGCTGGAGAACCTTCCTGTCGCTAATTTTAGCTTCCTGAGTTTCATGTCACTGAGCGCTATGAGGGCTCCTCCTCCTCCATTTTCAGTTGCATTTGCTGCAGACCCATCTGTGTATACATGGGTCCACCTGCTGTTAGGAAAGTGTTCCTTTAGGTACTCGGTGGCCAGGAGTTTTCTTTCTTCACTTGTTTGTTGGTTTTTTTCCTACTATCCCTGTGATGTTCTCATTCAGCTCTGGGAATTTTGTATCTTTCCATATCTGTCTTGTGTTGGTGTATTTTAGTGGTTTGAGGGTAACTTCAGCACATGATGGTTGTTTGCTCATCATCATCTTGGTTGTCGCTGCAAAGTTGGTTCGTTTTAGTCTGCCCTTCCTAGCCCATTCATTCTGTGGTACATTGGGTGATCTTCTAGTCTCTTGAACTTTTCTGCTTGTTTTTGTGCTCTGCTGTCTCTTATATCCTCCATTGGTTGTAGGCGGTGGTCTTCTCCATTTCCTGTTTGAGTAGATCTCATTCCCCTGTAATAATTCTCATAGCTTGGTTCTGAACACGGTTGATTTTATTGAAGTTGGATTGGGCTACAGTTGCCCATGCAGAGATTCCATAGTCCAGTGTCGGGGAACATATCCCATATAAAGCTTCTTTAAAACACTGTTATCTGCCCCCAGGTTGTGCCAGCTAGTTTTTTCATGATTGCCATCCTGGATTTTGCTCGGTTTTGTTTTTTTCAATCTGAGCATGCCATGTCGGCGCTGTCGAAGGTGATTCCAAGGTATGTGGGGGTTTTCTCTGGGAGCAATATATGGTTATTTAGTAGGAGCTTTGGACTTTGGGGCTTTGTTGATAGGGAGAAAATCGTATATGTCGTTTCTTTTCATTGGCTTTGATCAGCCATGTATTGACCATTGGTCTAGGATGTGAGGGCCTGCTGTATTCTGCTTGTTGCAGCGTAATGCGCTCCTCTGATGTCCACAGGGCCAGGTCATACAGGGCGTGGTGGATCCTTCTGGGTATGTTCTCGGTTATGTCATTGATGTATATGAGGAACAGTGTTGGCGACAGTACTCCACCCTGAGGAACTCCTTGTTCTAGTGTTGTTTTCCTGCTGGTGAACTCTTGCACTTGCACTTTAGCAGTTCTTTTTCTAGATACTGTGATATCCATTTGTACATTCGTCCTGCTACTAGGTTTCTGCGCAACTTCACTTTTAGGCCAGCCTTCCACACTTTATCAAAACCTTCTCCAGATCTACCCATACTGCTAGCTTTGTTTCCCTCTTGAAAAGCATCCTCTATCTCCTGGGCGATGTATGTCACTTGATCTTCTGTAGATCTGTGTTTTCGAAAGCCTGCTTGTTGGGGGGAGTAGCAAGCCCTTTTCTTCCAAATGCCACATTAGTCTGGTGTTGATCATGCGCTCTAGCAATTTTCCTACGCAGCTCAGTAGGCTAATTGGTCTATAACTGCTGGTCTGTGGGATCCTTCCCATCTTTTTATCGGTATCAGTATAGCTTCCTTCCATTCTTTGGGTATAACGCCACTTTTCCAGCTACAGTTAAATATTTCTAGTAGCTTCTTTTGCTTGTCGTCCATTTCTATTATCATTTCGTTAGTTATTCCATCATTGCCTGGTGATTTTCTTTTCTTTAGAGAGCGTAATGCTTTTTCTAATTCATGTATTGTGAATTTAGTTGTCATGTGCTCCTCCGGGGGACCTTGAATGAAGTCGTGAGCCATTAGTTCTTCTTTTATGGTTTCCTCCCTTTCTTCAGGAACATCTATATGATTCTTCTTCTTCTTTTGTCGTCACACTGCTACCGGGTTGTTGCCCAGTGTCGTGGTGTTCTGTTTTTGTCTTGCGCTGTTCTGGTGGCTTGTGTGATTGTTATCTTTGCTCTTTCACAGGATTCTGCTACGCCATCTAACCATCTTTTCCGTGGTCTTCCTCTTGCCTTCTTTCCCGATGTTCTGTTGTAGAAGACTCTGTATACTGTGGAGTTTGGATGCATTCTTATTAAGTGGCCAAACCACTTCATTCTTTGTTTATCTATATAATTCAAGCAGGTTTTGTGCCAACTTTCTTTCTTATGCTGATGTTGGTGATTCTGTCTTTTCTTGTGTTGTTTGTAACTTTTCTCAGGCAACGCATTTCACATGTAGTTATTTTTTGTGACTGCGCTTTGCTCAATGTCCATGTTTGGCTCTGGTAACACAAAGTAGGTATAAAAATGCTGTTGATCATTTGTTTCTTAGCTGCCTGTGAAATTTTTGGGTGCCTTAACAATGGGGCTAGCTGGTAGGTTACAGCATTTGCTTTTGTACTCTAGCCTCTATCTCTCTATCTAGTTTTCCGTCTTCTGTGAATATGCTTCCTAAGTATTTGAATTCTTTCACTTGGTTTATTTTAGTTTCCATTGACATGGATGTCTAGATTATTATGTTTTCTTCCCATATTCATTATTTCTGTTTTAGTGTTGTTGATTTTCATGTCATGTTTCACACAATTATTGTTCAAAGTGTCAATATGATGTTGTAGATCTTGTTCATTTTTATGTATCAGGCACTGATCATCTGCAAAAAGCAGTTCATTTATTTCATCATTATCTGAATTGACTCTTGAGTTATTTTATCCATATATGCGATAAAGAGTAGTGGTGAAAGGACACAACCTTGTCTAACACCTGATGTAATGGAGAACCAGTCGGTCATTCCTTCTGTAGTTCTTACTGTACTCTGGCTATCTTGATATAAGGCCATGATGTTACCTAATAGTTGTCCTTGGACGCCATATTCTTCAAGGATCTTCCATAGTTTGCACCTGTTTACTCTATCAAATGCCTTTTCTTGGTCTATAAATATAAGCTGTTTACTTTGATTGTATTCAATTGTTTGTTCGTAGATCTGTCTTAGTGTAAATATTGCGTCTGTGCAGCTCTTACCCTCCTAAACCCAAACTGGCTATTGCTTAACTGGGGCTCTAATATATGTCTTGCTCTTCGCTCCAATATTTTTGCAAACATTTTTCCTATTTGGCTCAAAAGAGAATACCCTGTATGTTTACATTCTCTTTTGTCTCCTTTGTTCTTCCATATTGGGACTATAATAGCTCTCTGCCAGTCATCTGGAACCTCTTGTGCCTCCCAGGCTATGTTAAAAATTCTGGTCAGCCATGTTATTGCTGTTGTCTTACACGCAAGTAACATTTCTGTTGTTATACCATCTATCCCTGCTGCCTTCCTTCTTTTGCTTTGATTTAGTGCCATTTAAACCCGATTCTAAGATATTCAATTGTTGGTATTTTCCATGTTTCAATTGAAATGTTTCTGTACCTTGTGTTTCGCAGTTTAACAGTTCCGTAAAATATTCTTTCCATCTGTCTTTAATATCTTTGCTGTTGGTAAGAGGTTTCCTAGACTTGTTATTTATAATGGTGACTGGATTGAATTGTTCTTCTCTTAGCCTCATTGCCTTAATGCTTCTGTAAAATTTTCTTGGTGCCTTAGTGCATAGTTCAGCTAAATGTTCTCCATATTTTGCCCAAGATTCTGATGACTTTACTTTATTTTTACTATACATTCTTGCTGTTCTGTATTTGGTGTAGTCTTCATCTAATTTTGACTTTTGCCACCTGTGAAAACATTTTTCTTTTCTTGTATAGACCTTTTAACTGCTGCATTCCACCATGCTGTGTGTTTTCTGTGCTTATTTAACTTTTTAAGTCCACAATTTTCTTTCACTATTTCCATGATATGATATATGATTTACTTGTGTAAAGTGCTCACTAAGGATATTGGCAGCTTGTTTCCCACTTAGCTGTTCATCATTCTGTTTGATGGTGATTGTGTGCTTGTATTTATTTTCTTGGTTTAGTGCCCTGGCTAGTTTCCACAACTTATTTCCATCTCTGTCTAGGTTAAGGCTTTGTGTTTTTCTATCCAGCTGTTTCTAGCATTTTCGTTTAGTGTTCGTTTGTATCTTGCCGAGGTGGCTTTAAGTTTAATGTTTGCTTCTGTTGTTCTTTCTATTTCTGCAATGTTTCTTGCTTTCGTTAGTTCTACTTCTAGTTGTTCTAATTCGTCCGTCCAGAATGGGCTGTAGTTTGATCTCGCACCTCGAGGATGGACTCGTGGCTGCTTTTTGGAGGGCTTTGTTGAAGTCTGCAACCCCAGCTTTTAGCATACTCTTGCGTATGTTTAGAGGTTCACAGTATAGGTCTGTCAGGAGTGCAAATTTTCCCCAGTCTGCTCGTTTGTAGTTCCATCTTGGTAGCAGCTTTGGTTGCTGTGGGAGTATGCAACATTTACGGCCAGCTTTACCGGTCTGTGATCACTTCCTGCGAGTTGGTCCAGCACCATTCTGTCAATTTTGTGGTGGATGTCACCTGTGTTAAGGCCAGGTCTGGTGTGGAGGTGGTTTTCCAGGTTCTGGAGTAGTAACTAGGTTTATCCTCAGCATTGTTGATTAAGTGTAGGTTGCTGTCTATCTCCCAGTCCTCCACCTCATCACCTCTGTTATTTGTATCCTGGTAGCCCCACCGCTTGGAGTGACTATTAAAGTCTCCTACTACTATGCAGTTTGTTGGTATTATGTTCATGTTCTCCAGTACCAAGTCTTTGTTTGGAGGGCAGTAGATGTTATAGATCCGGGTGCTCCAATTGGGGTTGTTGCGTCTATCCCTACAATTTCTGACTGTCTACTAGCACATACTGTTATTTCTTGACATGCAATCTCATTTCGGGCGAGGATCAGGACTCCACCTTTGCGTCCTTCCCTGTCTAATCGGAAGGTCTGATATCCTCTAATGGAAAATCTGTGGCTAGAGTTTAGGTGCGTCTCTTGTATGCATGCTATGTCTATCTGCTCCTGTTGTAGATATTTTGTTAATGGGACCTTCTTCTTTAGTACTCCCTCTGCATTCCACTGCATAATGTTGAATGTTCTATGATTTGCTTCACTAGTGTTTGTCCTACTAACTATCCCCTGGCTCGGCGGCGTGGATCGATCACTCCTGCCGTCTGTCGAAACTCCAGTTGACCACCTCTTTTTTGTATACTAGTCGATGTCGTCGTAAAACGAATTGCGCTGCACATTGTGCACCCGTCTTCTGCGGCGTTTCTGTCAGGCTGCCCACCTTTAGCCTTAATTTATTAACCTACAAGGCAGCAGGTTGGACTCGCACTTAGCCCATCGCCACGCGGTGCGCTACCTATCGATAATAGGTTACGCTATTCTCCGATACGGCGCCGGCACGCTCAGGGCCACAATGTACGGTCAGGCGTTTGCTCTGACCATACATACACAAACACGGACACTAATCAACACGTTTTATCCTCTTATAGTAGCCAGAAACCGCGTAAATCACACCGCAATCACAAGAAATCGCGCACAGTTTATCCGTTAGAATTTTCACACCGACATGTTGGCGACCGGAAATCGAGCCGCTCAAATGGTCAATTTTGACTGCTCATGTTAGTTCAATGTACTGTCAATTGCATTACTGTGTTCTGTAACATTTGGTATTGTGGACCGGATTTGTGTAATGAGTAAGCGTTCACCTAACGACTCGGACTCAAGAGGGTTGAGGTTCAATCCACATCCGATGTTCCACATAGGAGTGAATTGGTCTTCTACCCCCTGCACCTAGGACCTAGAAAGTATGACAGACATTCATACGGTCTAAAAGGCTGAAATTTTAGTTATTGTGTAATTTTAGTATTTGATACTACCTGTGTTGACAATACAAAGTGTGAGTGCTCTGGCTGGGGTTACTTTGTGATATCTAACATGTGTAGTCTTGTTTATATTCTGATCTATTGATATGCTGTTTATATTCTGATCTATTGATATGCTGTTTGTGTTGTCATCTCTGTACATCAAAATAGATTTGTGTTCTTCTCTTCCACCATTTACTTCTTTGTAGAAAGGGTGGGGGAGTAGTGATCTTGTGTGTGCTTGTTCTACTGCACTTTGTAAGATGCTATTCATTTTCCTAAGGCTGTTCTTAATACCACCACTCCATCTTTTGAATGGTCTTCCTCTTGTTCTGCTCGTTATATTTTTTCTATGTGGCTCTCCGTGGTAGACGATACCAGGACATTCTTGTCAGTGCCCAAACCATTTAATATGTTGTTTTTTATGAACTGCATGCCTGGTTTAACATCCAGCCTTCTTCTGATTTCTTCATTTCTAATTTTGTCTCTTATTGTCACACCTGCAGTTCTTCTAAGACACCTCATCTCTGTCGTTATGATTTTCCGTTCATTAGCTGATGATTGTGCCATGTTTGACACTGGTAACATAGTGTTGACCCGTGTATTCTTCACCAGGGATTAATCAAGTCTTATTGTCTAATTGCTGGGTTATATAGCTTGTTGCATAATCATCAAGATTTCTATGTATTCTTCTGTATTTCTATATGCATATACATATCCAACATAATAAAAGAGGACTACAAGAAAATAAAGTATACTTTGCTCTACAACACCTGATGAAACCCAAGAGTCTGTCCCTAAAACCAAGATCACAATATACAAAACTTAATAAGACAATTGTTTTATATGAATCTTAAACCTGAAGTACAACAAAACAAGTTAAAACACTATTACAGATCTTTGAAAACAGAGTCTTAAGACAAATCTTTGGACCAACAAGGATGAAAATTTTGGGAGAATAAGAAACAATAAGGATATTTTACAATTTATTTCAATCACCATTAATTACCATCATCATAAGGTTATCAGTTATATGGGGACTATCATCAGCACTCTGGACATGTCCATGGTGCTCCGATCTCCGCCTCAGCAAATCCAGCAGCGTCCAGCGACCCAACACGCCAGTTCAATATTGATTAATCAATCTCTTTGCATATTTAGTATGTCGTTCTTTTCGTACTGCACCAATATTGACACCCATCTCTTTCAATCTGGTCAGCGAGTGGTTCACAGCCCTGAAACTCCTCTGTTCGGAAAGACTCTCTCAATGATCAAGAATGTCACTTCGATCCATGGCAGCCCCCTCTGATATTGTAGCCAAGCCAGCCAATCTATCAGCTCGTTCACTAACCCCTAACTCTTGCGTGCCCAGGGACAAAATGAAGGTGATTTCTCTGATCACTGTCTGTACCAGTACCTCCACCCAGTTGCGTCTCACCATACCTGATTCGACTTTACGATGGACGACTATTATTTATATAAATATATTGATTGATTGGAAGAACCATCATCAGTGCACTTTAATCATAAAGGTTAATAGAACACAATGGCTAGGGCATATTAAAAAAATATGGCAGAGAACTGAAAGCCTAAAATTGCATGTTCACAAACAATTGGAGAAGAGAATAGAGGCAGAAAAATAAATCGATAGGGAGATAACATTGAAGTAGACCTTTCTTCCTTCCTTTCGTTCGCTTGAAATTTGTCTATTCAATGTTGTCTCTTGTATGAACTTCACTGTCTTTGTAGCTCACACAGGGTCTGTGTAGTTTATTAAGAAAACATAGAAGTACTTCTTCTTCACATTTCAATTCCCAATGGAGCACAGGTCTTCAACAAACTTCTTAAAGCTCTTCCTCTCTCTCCTGCCATCCATTCCAATTCTTTCCATGTTTTACCTATCTTTTTCATATCAGTCTCCAACTCTCTTCTCCAGATCTGTCTAGGTCTTCCCCTACTCCTCTTTCCATGCGAGTTCCAAAACAATGCCTGTCTTGCAGTGCTTCTGGTCGGTCTTCTCAATGTATGTCCTATCCATCACCAGTATCTCTTCCTTAGCTCTTTCTCCACTGGTACTTGCTTAGTTCTTTCTCTGAGTTCCTCGTTTGTAATCTTATCATACTATCTCAGTCTCTCTGTTCTACATAAGTACCTATTTATGAAGGTCTGTAGTTTTCTGGTGGTTTCTTTTGTTGTCCTCCATGTTTTTGAGCCATAGAACAGCACTGACTTCACATTTGATTGAAAGTTTCTCAGCGTTGTGTTTGTTTTGATCTCCTTTGACTTCCATCAATCAATCAAGTGCCATGCCTGCCGGCGTAGCGATCATGTCTCTCCACAACTCTCTTGCTTGGTGCATGTAATCAGTTCTGACGTCGATATTTTGTAGAACCATGATGTGTGTTCTTCATTTTCATAAAAGCTGCTTTCGTTTGAGCTATTCTACTTCTAATCTCTGTTGTACATCTTCCATCTGATGTCAGGAATGTTCCCAGATACTTGAATCGGTGGACTTGTTTCAGTGTTGTGTTATTTATTTTGATATTGCATGTTGGTGTTTCTTGGAGACAACCATAACCTCTGTTGACTTCCATATCTTACTCAATGTAATAAAGTTTTCCGTTGCTTTTGTATTCTTATCTTGACATCTTTGTTTGTTCCTCCTTCTGTGTCTATGTTGCTACCAAGGTATGTGTATGTTTCTACATCTTGTAGAGCTGTTTCCTCCAGCATAATCTGACTTACATTTACTGCATTTATTATCATGACCTTGGTTTTTTCCCTGTGTACTTTCAAATCTAGTTGCTGATACTTATTATTTAGAATGTTCATTTTATCTTTAATCTGTGCATGGAGCAGCAATGCCAGATCATCTGCAAAATCCAGGCCCTAGGAAGATAGGTACGTAGAAATATGAAGTGACGGCACTTCATACGGTCTGAAAAGGCTAAGAAATTTAGTTATTTAATATTTGATACTACCTGTGTTGAAAATACAAAGTGTGAGTGCTCTGGCTGGGGTTTCTTTGTGATATTCCTTCCCAATTGTTGACTATGAGTCAACAATTGGGAAGAAAGACAAAGGGGAAGTGGGGACCTTCACCAGGGTTGCAGAAGTTATACACTGCAGCTGAGATCTTCCTATATAAGAAAGAGATCATAAGACAAGATGGTCTGACAGAGTTTCAAACACAGACCTGTGGATAAGAACCGGACAGGAACCCATGAGGACCAGGTAAAGAGGAGAAAATGGCGATGGGACGGAATACCCTACGGAAGACACAGTCAGTGTCACTAGACAAACACTGAGTGGAACCCCAAGGAAAATGAAAAGGGGACACCCTAAACAGACCTGGAGACGAAGTCTTCTTGGGAAATTGAAGAGTGCTCGACTATCCTGGGAGAGCATAAAGAGAACAGCCACGAGACCGAGAAGAGTGGCGAACAACTGTTAGTCCTATGCTCCACGAGGAGCGGAGAGGAATAAGTAATTAAATATTGACTAAAGTGTACTGATGATGGTTCTGCCAATCAAGCCAATATATTTTTATAAAAAAATAGTCGTCCATCGAAACTATGATTACCACAGCCTCAGACATGTGTTGCTGCACCTCTCTGGCGTGTGCGGAGGTGATTGGAGGCCAATCTAGAACACAATCCTACCAAAGGTGGGGCATCTGATCAAGGTTTAGACATGGGGGTGTTGTGTATTCTGTCTTTTCGCCCAGTTCGTTTACTTTGCGCCTGCACAGTACTGCGATTCTCAGCTATGCGAGAACCTCAGAGAAACACACTCCCATATATATATATATATATATATATATATATACATACATATATATTTAACTCTATCATACCCTCTCAGTCTGAGAATCCGCCGAAAACATCTGTTGACAATAGTCTGAATCTTATTTGTATTTAACTTGGTGACTCGTCAGTTTTTAGCCATACAGCAACACAGGAGAATAGGCCGAATAGTTGCAGCAAAATTGCATACGGAAGCTAATATAATGTAGAAATCATATTACTGATAGAATGTTGTCGACAGTTGCAGCATAATTGCATACAGAAGCTAATATAATGTAGAAATCATATTACTGATAGAATGTTGTCGACAGTTGCAGCATAATTGCATACAGAAGCTAATATAATGGAGAAATCATATTACTGATAGAATGTTGTCGACGAGAAAGAGAAGTTAAAAACTGTCGTTACTGCCCGTAGTACCGCTTTTATGGCAGTATGGGACAGGTGGACGTGGGGTCTGAGATAGGGACAGGAAATTATAAATGAGTAGTTTACAGATTTTACGAGAAGACTATGCTTGAACTTCTTTCCCAAACCTGTCCAAATCTGTTAGTGTTTGGCTAACTTTAAAGCGCTAAGTGTTATCTAGAAATAATCTGCAGTCCATCTTTATAGAAAAGTATTCACAAAACAGATGAGACTGCAGTAAAACTATTTCATTGGCAAAACACGTAATCACAAAGTACTGTAGTTTTACAAATTACAGAAACAATGACAAAATACATAGAAAAGTATTTTTTATAGAGAAGTACAACATTCTTTGTCAACTTTTTGTTTCTTGCTTGACATTATGTAACTTGTGACAAATGTTTACCAATTTTCAATGATTTCCTTTTGTGCCTGCAAACCACATACATTACCACAATTCCTTCCCCTTACGATTTCATTGCACAAGATATTCACCATCATTATTATGATCTCAGAGACTTGCTGACTCTAGAAATGAGCGCTGTCTCCTCGGTTTTCTATATTGAAGACTCCGTCGACGGTGCCTCAGTACCATCTGAGTAGGTTTTCTCTTCTCCCCCCTCCACATTTCACCCCCAACTCGAGTTTTGTGTGGACACGTGTTTTACTTAGATTTGATTAAACTGATTTGAAGAATCCATTTCCTGAGTGGTTACCAGGGCCCAAATTTGGGTGTAAAGAATAGAACCACTGTTACCTGCCAGCATGTCATAAGAGGCGACTAAGGAGGTTTCGGCTGAAATCGGATGCATGTGTCCTAAACGTGTAGAAGTCTATGCGTTTGAGGCGTACCAAACCAATGTGCAACGTATATACGTTCTTGCAAAGATCAAACATATCACAAAGAGTGATTAAATTGGTCGTAAAGAACGAACGCAAAGAAGAAGAAGAAAAAGCCATTTTAAAATGGCAGTGTTTTATTTGTTTTTGTTGATGTCAAAACGTAAGCTTTGAGTGTGGGCGGGTGTACTTCTCTCTCTCTCTCTCTCTCTCTCTCTCTCTCTCTCTCTCTCTCTCTCTTCGTTTTTTTCGTTCTCAAAGGAACACAGCTCTTCAACTTATCGTTATAATTGACATCAATTTTCAATTCGACATTCTTAAGAAACGTTGTGCAAATAGTTTCTAACATTAACCCTTTCGTCCTTTAAGCGATATACTGCCTCCCAATTTGTTTTTAAGATGAAGCAAATCCAGTATAATAGCTACTTCAGTATACATTGCAATAAAAATGTGTCTGGAAGTAAAAGAAAATCACGAACTGAAAGTCAATAATTTATTGAAGTTTCCCTAAATGCTATTTTTATACATTTGGGTTGTTAGCCCTTGTTTAACTTCCAATAATCTTGGAGAAAATTTTTCAATATAAACACATTTTAAAACGTGGACCCCCGATAACATAAGGTCAGCGAGCTTAGGTAAAAATTCGAGGAAATAAGACAACTGTCGCGTGACCTTTCATTCCAGTAATGTTAGATAACGACAAATTCATTTGAAAAACAACACAACATGCTAGGTCAAGGTTATATTATGTTACAAATTAACGTTTAACGCTAAGGAATATCAGTATTATTATTACTTTTCTTGAAAAACAACACCCATCATAAATGAGCTCAAGAATTGAGTAACAAAATAACTATCACATAAATGAGCTCAAAAATTGAGTAACAAAAATAACTATCCCTAAATGAGCTCAAAAATTGAGTAACAAAAATAACTATCACATAAATGAATTCAAAGAATTGAGTAAAATTGCAATAAAGCTTCAGTGTTCTATCAAACATATATAAAGTCAGCCCATCAAACAGAAATTTCCTATTTGTCGGCCAAGCTAATCGGACTTCTGTTACCAGGGGTTGCGATTTGGATTACTGATGAGGTTTCTGAAACATAAAATTTCACATTGTAGTACCGCCGCTACTGAGATAAATTGTATGTAGCATTGTGGCAGGTCTGATTGGTATTGGCAGGATGCCAAAGCTGACTCATGTTGTCGTCTTGAGATAAATAAAAATGTCGTCATCATTATGCAATGTTTATATCAGCTTTTGTATAGCCATATAATTTGATAAGATCTGGCGTCAGTCAATACACAGATGTTACATAATAGATTGTAAAGCTCACATAACGGAAAGTCCCGATGAAAATATCTGAGCAAAGGTCGTCAGTTGTGGTTTTCCGATGTGATCTAATATCGGGGCTCATAGGAAGCAAAGAATAGCACCACTGTGACCACAAGGCATGTAGTAAAGACAACTGATGTAGGACCTAGGCCTGCACTACTTGAGGCGCATAACTCATTAACTGGCACAACGTACAATCGCTCTTGGCTCAGATCCCAGAGGAGCGTTCGAAGAAGTTTACCACGGCCTCAAGAAACATGACTATGGGAAGGAGGGAGGGGGTTATTCATTATTATCATTGTGCTTTCTGTTTCTCTATCAAAATGAATTTCGAAACAAAGTTTCTGCTTTCTATATTTGGTAGAAATCACACAGTCCGTGTTATTATCTTATTAATTTCTTTAAACACAAATCTCATTATTCTCATCGATGAAGGAAAATATATCATCATTCATTAGTTTGTCCATAGCAGGACTATGCCACTCTAACAGTCCTTCTGGTGTCTCTTTCTCATAGACCAGATGTCCAACCATCGCTGTTCTCATGCTAAAAATCATCTATAACATCCCGAATCATCTTCTCCATTATCTTCATCTTTTTTCCGGGATGTCTCCCTTCATAATTGCTTTCTCCACCCCTTCATGTCTTCTTATCTGTCCACAGTGCTTTAATTTTTCTGAGTGTTTTTAAATTTGCACCTTTAGTCAGTTTTCTTAAATTTTGACTTCTTTCTGAATAGTATATTTGTTACCTTCTCTGTCCATGATTGACTAAAAAATTGACTAAACAATTGACGAAATAATTGACTAAATGCTTGACTAAATGATTGACTAAATGATTGACTAAATGATTGACTGTGCTTTTCTGTTGTCTGCGTTACTATTTTAACTAGAATTACTATACTTGTATTTCTTCTAACTCGTTATTTTAGACACTTGTATTAAAGTTTGTCATTTCCAACGAATCAAAAATAATATAGTCTAGAGCGTGCCCATGTGGGAAATACAAACAAACTTTAGAATACATCCTACGACTAGATCCTGTACTGTCAGATCCTAGAGACTATAAAAATGGGACGTGGATTTCCTAAAACACTTACCGTAAGTGAATAGCAATATGGTGACGAGAACATCAGGATGACTAATATATTTTGAAGAAAAGAAGTTTATTTAATAGCCATTGGTAGGGCTATTTATTAGAAAACGACTGTCCAGTTTGTGGTCCATAGTGGATTAAGCGTATGACCAAAGATCGATGAAGAAGAAGTATATGGGCTCATGATGATGATAACTAGCAGTTAATCTGATCAATAGGTAAATATAGTTTCAGTTTGGAATATCTTCTTTGCCCTCCGGACATGTCCATAGGTGCTCCGATCTCATTCGCAATATCTCCAACAGCGTCCAGCTACTGATCGTACCAGTTCGATTTTGATTGATGAGCCTACTCACGTACCTGTTATGCTGTTCTTTTCTTGCTACTCCAATCTTCAGCTCCTGCAATCTAGTAGTTGACGTGGATTGGTTTAAATGAAAATCTTCTTTGCTGCCACACTCTATGAGGGTGTTCAAAATATCAGCTCTATCCATTACTTTGCCCTCTGATAACTATAAAGGTAAATATAATGTTTATCAAGCTTTAAAATATGAATCTACACAATAACTGAAATGTGAAAATCGTAGCATATCCATTACAGGACGTAGCCATCAACCACAGTAAACTAGTCATTGATTTTCTAGGCACCCCTTTATACGTTCAGTAGTTTGCAATTGCTTTCGAACGGTAAGGACCAGTTTTACCTTTGTAAAAATCACGAAACAATTTGCACCGTGGTTTGAACCAGGCACGCTTGCGTTTATGATTGAGCTCACTACCGCTTGAGCTACAGATGCTCACTACACAATAATTAGGTATTGCTAATGGACACAATAATTAGGTATTGCTAATGGACATAATAATTAGGTATTGCTAATGGACACAAAAAGAAACAAAGAAATAAACAGTGCTAGACAATCAGGAATGAAGAGATAATTATTGAACAAAAACAAAAATAGGCATATCAAATTCTTCTTTTCCATTAATCTTGTTTTGCCTCACAGCGTCAGAATAATAAGAGATTTCTAGAACGGTCTTTTGTGTGCGCTTCATAAACAGTGTTTTTCATTGCCTCTATTATATATGGTCTACCTTTTACGTGGACAGCCTTTTGCTGTGTATCCACTGTATCGAAATAGCATTGCTTTTTTAGGCGCACTGTCTGTTAGGGAATTTTCTTGTGTGGCAGAACTATTTAGTTTTTGTTTCTTTATGAAGTTAGTAGTGATATTGTACCCACTTTTGTCATGATGTCTTCATTTCTCAACCGGTCTCTTCGTGATACTCTTAGCATCCTACATAGACACTTCATCTCTGTTGTGATACTCTTAGCATTCTACATAGACACTTCATCTCTGTTATGATACTCTTAGCATTCTACATAGACACTTCATCTCTGTTATGATACTCTTAGCATTCTACATAGACACTTCATCTCTGTTGTGATACTCTTAACATTCTACATGAACACTTATCTCTGTTATGATACTCTTAGCATTCTACATAGACCTTATCTCTGTTATGATACTCTTAGCATTCTACATAGACACTTCATCTCTGTTATGATACTCTAGCATTCTCATAGACACTTCATCTCTGTTGTGATACTCTTAGCATTCTACATAGACACTTCATCTCTGTTATGATACTCTTAGCATTCTACATAGACACTTCATCTCTGTTATGATACTCTTGCATTCCCCATGACATTTCCCATCTCTGTTATGATACTCTTAGCTTCTACTAGACACTTCATCTCTGTTGTGATACTCTTAACATTCTACATAGACACTTCATCTCTGTTATGATACTCTTGGCATTCTACATGAACTTCATCTCTGTTATGATACTCTAGCATTCTCTAGAACTTCATCTCTGTTGTGATACTCTTAACATTCTACATAGACACTTCATCTCTGTTATGATACTCTTAGCATTCTACATGGACATTATCTCTGTTGACTAGTTAAAACCATTTGTTATATGGAAAAATTGATCTGGTTCAATCAAGTGCTATGACTGCCAGCAAAGGCGATCATGCCTCTTCACAACCCCCTCTCTCCTGATGCAGATTATCAGTTCTGATGCCGATCTTTGTCGAACAACTTTTCCGACCACCCCAAATCTTCTCCTTCTGCTTTTCCCGGCCTCTATTTTTTTATTTTTTACCCATTGTCACCAAATCTCCATGTTCCGATATTTAAAGTTGTTTTCTTTTATTGTTTTTATGTTGATCTGGTCTATTTCGTTGTTCAAGATATGAATGTGTCTATTGAGAATACGACGGTATTTTCCATCTTTTTTCGTGAGAAGTGATTATACTAGTCCTATCGTTGCCATTGTTTCTTTGAGATCTTCTTCCTACAATCACGAATGAAACCATAGCTGCATTTCGTCTGCTTCATTTTTTCCCATTGCCATATGCTTCCATGGTTCAAGAAAGAGAGGACGCCGTAGGAAAACCCTGAAACGAACTTTGCTGAAAGAAATATTGTACTCAATTCAATGGAAAAGATTGAGCGAGTTGTCCAGGACAGAGCGGTATGGGGAAATTACTTATATATATTGTTAAATGTCCATGCTATATAATCATTTCATTGATTCATCACCCAAATCCTTGTCCTGAGCAGAACTCTGCCACCCCAACAGTTCATCGGAATTTCTCTCTTATAGGCCAGATGTCCCGCCTCTGCAGCCATCTTTTTTCAAACCATCAGTTAATCCTGAATCCATCTTCACCGTGGTCTTCTCTGCCTCCTTCCCCGATGGTCTTCTCCAGCCCTTCGTGTTTTTTAAATATCCAAGATATCTCAATTTTCTCTTTCTTATTTGAAGCATCAGCCATTTTTTCTTTGATTTTGAGATCTTTCTGTATATATCTATTTGTACCTCTTCCCCGTCCATGATATAGGGAGGACTCTTCTGTAACACTTATATTCAAAAGCATATATATGTTTTTCTGCCTTATTAAATGGCCCCTGCTTCATCATACATTGCCACTGGGAATATGCATGCTCTAAGTATTCTGATCTCTAGATAGGGGAAAAAGAACAATATGATCATTTTATAATCGGAGGAAGAAACCATGAACTACGATATGCAGACGATAGCCTACAGTGTCACTGTCAACATTGCAAAAGGTTGAGAAATTTTGAGGAGGTGCAAGATAAAAGCGAAAAACAAAATCTATATCTTAATGTGGTAAAACAAAAATAGTGACACTGGATAAAATGAACATGATAAAGATACTTTTATCAACGGAGAAAAGTAAAAATGTGAACAGTTTTGAAAACGGTTCCTGCAAAAACCCCGGAAATGAGATGAAGGAAATGAAAAAGAAGAACAAACATGCTTTAAAAAAAAATAACTAAATACAGTATTGAAACGGAACTGATCAGAAAACAAAGATCATGGGTTTTGAAATGATTATATGGAAATGAAACCCCTGGATTCGCCCGTAGATATATTTGCAGTGTTATATATAGTGGTTACAAATCATTTTCAAAATGACTCATTTCTGATGTAATGTATAAAAAATCCTTGGCAGTCAGTAGAAACTTGCGTATGGGATATTTCTAAACAAAGGGGTTTATTTAAACTAGAACTTTCTGAGATATTCCAAGTCAGAAAGTATCTAAAATTTGGAACATTTGGTTGAAATCTATTATATAAAGGCTTACAACATTCTGCGTGTTGATGTATTTCTGGTGAGAATTCAGGTTTAATATGTTCATAGTGTAAAGTGTTACAAAAACTTATATACATATATCTTCGTATTTCAAATGATATTCCCGTTTTGTACAGAGCAGGTGTTTGTTAAACTAGAATTGGTTTAGTGTACCTAACCTAGTTCAGATGGGCCGTTCTTGGTTTCTCGGCAATCGCTTGGATGAAGACAAGAAATTGATGTTGAATGTATCCAGCAATTTAGGATTTTGGGAATCGCACGCTGTACAGTTTAAGCTGGATGCCATAGGAACAGCTTTTAAAATGTGTTTAATTATAAATCAGCGTGTTACTGTAACCATCAGCGCACATAAACTTCGATATATGCTGGGGGAAACTGCACATTTCAATCATGGGTCTGTCGGGAGTGCTATAGATAGAATATTAGCTACTATTATATCAGTTTAGTAATCAATAGCTTATTACCGACATAGAGTGTTTCATATACTTCAATGTCCTTCTAACACAATCTAAGCCCTCTTTAAGAATAATTGTTACTGCTACTAAGCTTTGATGCTATTATAAATGATGAACGAAACAGAAACATAAAGTTAATAGTTATCTTCAAATTAAAGAAACGGAAATAAAATTGAAAATACAAGCAGCAAGACAAAACTTGTAGAAATTTTCCCAATTTCGATGTTTCATAAACCGGATTTTCTGTTCGTCCACCACCGAAATCATGCATTATATCTTAACCTGTAATGACATAAAAGCACAAAAGGAATCGGTGTTGGTAAAAAACTTAGCACATGCATTAACCTGGTTATTTCTTAATTGAAATAAAATTTTGGGAAAAATTGTTAGACGTGCTCATTAATTTATTTTTGATTAGGAAGAATGGAACGACAAACGTACATTAAAATGACAGGAACAAGTTACTATTTAATGTCATCTAAATAGATAATAAAAATAAACTGAAAAAGAGAATTTTGTAGCTATTTTACTCATTATTTTTGTATGGTTCCCAAAAGGGTAAACAATCGGGACACTCACACTCTTCATCAGATTTGTGATTAGTAATCAGTTCATGAGTTTACTAATCAATAAAAAAGTAACATTGACTCTAAGAGAAAAAAAAGGGGGGTTGTATTACATATGAAACCTGAATGGGTATGTATAAATACTCACTTTTAATGTCTTTTTGCTTTAATTCTTGACCAGTTAAATCTCATCATCAGTATTTTTTGTATATTAAGTAAATTATCAATTGTTTACAATTTCAGATGCATTAAATATAAGACAAGGTACAAGGTGAAGGTCAACCCAGTCATTTCATCAACTGAAAAGATGAAAAAAGAATATTGTAAAATACATCCAGGAAAATTGATTCAGTAAGAAGAATTGGAAATGTTATACTTTCAGGATGAAGCCGACTGTCAGCTGCTTTTGAGCACCTGCCTAAAAGAACTAGATCAATCTACCAAAGATGTGTTCTGATGAAGAAAGACTTCATGCTTAAAAACTCTCACACTCTGAACAGGTTTCCTCAAACCATACAACTTCACGCCCTCAGTGTACCAAGTAAGTGTGTTAAAATTTCACATAAGATAGAGCAGTAAATTTATATTAGCTTTCTCAAATTAATTTGTATCTAATACTGAAGCCCTAAAAAGGTTAAAAGTACAAATGTCTCAAACGTAGAGACCCCCAATCCAGATAGGTAGACAATCTTGTTTTATGAATGTTAATCATGTGAAATAATTAGTTGCAGAACTGCACAATGGAAATCTCTTAGGAAGTCATAAGTGTCAAATGAGACACAAAGGCGATAAAAATACTGAAAATGCACATGCCCATTCTTCAGATCTGATTCAAACTTTCTAGGCCAAACACATCAATCTTGTGGTTCATCAGGCTGTTTACTCTCTCAAACATGGCTCTTTGGTTGTTTTTCCCACAAGCAAAATACAGCTAAATTATCGTTTGAATCACGAGAAAAAAATTTTGGGAAAATCGATATGTACTCCATTCCCAAGGAGACCTTCCTAAATACTTCCCAAAGTGAACCTCTGAAGAAGTGTATGCAGTCCTAATAAAGACTAGGAATTAAAGTTTCATTTGAAACATTTAAAAAATAAAATTCCTACAAAATTTTTTTCACATCTTCTAAATGAAAATTGGGTACCATTCCCATTTGTAGGGAGATCTACACTCCCACTGAGATCTTCCTGTGTAAGAAAGAGATCAGAGCACAGATGATTACTCCCCGAAGAACAAGATGATGGTCCAATCAATCAATAAATCCCAATAAATCAGTTTGGTTGTGTCTAGCGGTTAAGCAGTGGCCTTGCATGCTGAAGGTCATGGTTTGAACCCAAGCCTCTCCATTCTAGTTCAGTGTAGGGTTTTCCCAGAATCCCTAGATTATTTCAATAACTGCGGAGTAAGCGACCAAGAGTAAGACAGCTCTATAAATTAAAAAAATTAAACTGATTACAAGAGAGGAGGTGTTAAACTGCAGTTATTTATCATTAAGTTAGTTTTTCACAAGATGTTGTTTTATCCAAGTTAAAAAAAATATTGTTATATCAAAACAATCTTTAATAGTTGAAAGAAATTTAAACGATATCTAATCATATTTTTGTATCCACAGAAGATGGAAATGGTTTACTTCACTCTGCTCTCGTCTGTGTGGGGTGTTGCTGACAGAAAAATACACTGGGAATTGCTCTTTATATCACTCAAGGATTTGAACTTTTAGAAAAAATGGCATAGTCACAGTTGAATACACTTCATTTATCTGAAAAAGATTCTTCGGGGGTGCGTATTTTTTTTATGTTGTTATTTTTCTTTGTCAGTTCTAAAAATGCTTTTAATATATTTAAGTATTTCTTATAATGTTCATATATTAACTTTCTTCTTCTTCTTGACGCTCCCATTTGACCACTTGTCACCACTTTTTGTGATTTGTAGTAATCAGAGCCTAAGACGATTGTACGTTGTACCAATTTCGCCTACAGTAGGGCCCGCACATCCGATTTCTGCAATACTTTTTATTTTCTGGTACTTTCCCCACCCCACATCATTGCCTCTTATGACATCCTTGTGGTAGCAGTCTTACATTCTTTCTTCAGAGGCAGGAATAATTTAATCAAGATGCTCAAACATTTTTATTGGGGTGAACTTTGAATTTTTCTGTTATTTTTCACTAGGGGTATCTAATTGTGCATTAAGATAACTTCATGTTATTCGTGATTTTTAAATTAATTTTGTTAATGAACTCTTCCACAGGATCTCAGTACTGCATGGGATGATCTTATGAACAGTTTAGTGACAGTCCATCAAGGGAACGTATCAAATGATATCTCCAGTAGATATTCAGATTCTCTTTACATCTATGTTCTGGCCAACATTTTGCGTCGACCAATCATCATTGTCAAAGACAACCAGGTCGAATCTGTAAATGGACACAATTATCAGAATGATGATATTGGAGGTGTGTTTTGCCTCTGAGTGGGGAAACCCCTTGAATGTTGCAAACTCCCGTTATAATTGTTCAAACTTAAACCAGTATTTCCCATTGGTTTTCTGAGGCAGATATTTTGAATACCTCTCACTCGAAAGAAAGACCCCCCTGTTTTCCCTTGTCAACAGTGACTGGGGGGTCTGCTTTTCAGGTATCTAACAGAAGATGAAGCTTCCAAAGCATGGGAATTACTTCAGTGCTATCTTCTGGTTGGAACAGGAATTCCATGGAGTAATGATTCACTGATTAAAGTTCCTTGTGAGAAATAAAATTAAAAACCCTTAGAAACTAATGAGAATCTTCTCTATGCGTATTTGAATGTCAAAAAGTCTGGGATTTTGCGTTCTGTATACAAATTTTTGCATCCTACTTCAAAGATAGCTCAGAAAAACAGTCAGACTGGAGAATCTTCTGTGAGATTAGGCAGTAAAATCTAACAGCTTTAAAATTCTGCCCGAATAACAACAGACATGTGTATGTTGATGACTTAAAGAATTATAACCCTGATCTTGTCAAAGGGGTCATTAATGAAATCTAAAGCCATCAAACACATCTGGGTGAAAAACCGTATTCATTTAACTTTGGAAAGTGGTTAAACAAAACCCGATGACCATCCTCTAACTCCAACTGCTCCTCCTTTGTCTCTGGAAGCACATCCCTTTGTTGGGTTGTGCCCCGTGATAACTGATGTGTGCAGAAATCAATGTGGGAAAAATCCAAATAACATATATCCTAACTGTCATGAGTGTTCTCAAACAGAGTTACAGAGAAACAATTCTGTGAGTCCATGTTTTTTGACACCTGTTAAAAAAAGAGGGGTGAGGTTTTGTAGAATTAACCGAGAAACTATTCATATGGCGGACCGGGGACTCCAACGCACCTTTTCCTCTATGGAACCCGGGCATGTCAACAATTGCTGTCTATGATGGATGGGATAAACAGTTGTGGCTACGAAAGCTCAATCAGACCTATCCACTTTCCACAGTGTTACAAACAGAATACAGACAAACAAACAACAAGGACCCACATTTGTTGCATCTGCACCACCTCAAAGTCTTGATATTGTTGCAGCGAGTCCTCAGATAAATCAAATAGTCCGTTGCTAACTACAGAATGTATGAACCAGGAGTATTGATTTGAATATTACAAACCAATCTATCTTACCACTGTCATATCTAGTCCCGGGTTTTTCTAAATCCCAAAGTCACAACAGTTCTGAGAATTCATTATTTCATACAAATGAACAGATTGGTTCCTTTATAAAGCTGGAAAATTGCAAACAAGGGCTGGGGAAAATCAGAACGGCAAGAACATTGAACAGAAAATGCACAGTCATTTATCTGATGATCCAGTGAAATAAAGACACATTTGTGACACCACATCAGAAATTATCTAGTGAATCAAACAGATCAAAAATGGTAGCTACCAATAGTTCTACTCACCTACACAGTGAAAATAACACAAACCACTTTGCTGGAACTGTAAGGAACATTATAAGTTGTGATACAGAATTCTCAGTGGGACCAACAACTAAAGTGAAATGTATAAGTCCTTTTGCTGCACCTCGTTTCTGGTCCCGATGAACTGTGTAGTAAATGTCAGGATGTGCGAGGCTCAGTTCCCGTCAAACATTACGTCACAGAGTAATGTAGATTTAGCCAGTGTGAAACAGACAAGGGTTTCAAACTGTAACTTCTCAATTTGATTCCCAAAAAAAGAGATGACTCCAGTTCCAGAAAATAAATTTGATTTTGTTCCCGCATACAGCATTCACCACCTTGTCGTACAACATCTGGGATTTCTCTTTCTGGTGCTCTTATTCAACAAGCATCAGATGAGACACAGAATGTAGCCCCCCTGTCAAGAATATGGCAAGACAGATAAGGAGAATGCAAACAATTCTAATAATGTTAAATCCAACTCCATGAAATCGCATCAAACAGTACAAGAAACAATCAAGAAACAAGAGAATGCTTCACTTTCTTCAACATTTACTAGAGAAAACAATCTTTGCAAAGACACAACATTTCTTAGTTCAATAACAAAAACTACTGCTCCTCATGAAGCACACAGTAATAATCATTTTGATCTTAACCATTCCTCCACAATAAAAAATGAATGTTGGCATCAACTGCCTCATCTGCATATTTAGCCACATCTAACCCTTCTGGTTCACCATCCATTCAGTCTAACAAGCTAATGAAATGCATCCACCTTATGACTGATTCCCCAAAAAATCACCTCCCATCATCTGCATATCCTAGCTCAGTACCATCCTTCAAACATTTTGAAGAAACATCCTCATCAATGTATTCTTTGCAGCCTTTATCTTTCACATTCAGTGATCCAGAGCAGAAATCTGCTATAGTTACTAGCATGACCAAACGCATGCACAAAACTGGCAACAATCTTCTACTAAATCATCATATATTTTCACCCAGCCACTAAAACTAATTCTCCATATAATTTCAGACAACTGAAAATCCCGGGAAAATTTCAGCACCAAAATGTGTGTTACCGTCTTGTTAACTGAATACAGACAAGGAAAGGTATTGCAATATATTATAAAATCATTAGAACACAAAATTTTTACAGGGGAAACTTAGAGTGGGTTATGTTCCCAGATTGTGGAATGTTGGTTATGCCACTGGGATGTTAGATCAACATCGTCTTGAGGAGAGCAGAGATGTTTGTATAAGAATTAGAAAACACTCCAGTATAGACTTTACTGAATCTTCCCGTGGAAACCTAGTAATGTATTTGGTTGGCTATTGAAGCAAGGATCTGCACTTTAGTCAATCCTACTGAAGGGATCTATGCCCAGCTGCTAGAAGGAATCAACTCATCTTTAATTTTGTATTTGAGATGGTAAGAGGGCCACAGAAAAGTTTAATGTGAACTAGAAAACTAACCAGCTTATAGTGTTTCATTTACCACCATTTTGAGTCAAGCTTACCTTTCTGTCTCAATTTCAGTGAGCTTAGAATGAACTCACCCAGACATAGGAACAAAAAATACAAACTCTTACTCAATGGTTCCCAATTGTTGGGGACAACCTCATTGGTGTGGCTGTAGTGGGTAGCAGGTGTGATGGAAAGTTTCAGACAACAGAGACTTAATTTGAGAGGTTTTCAGAATGAAAAATGCATCAAACTCAACAGTATACAGTTTTCTACAACATAACACCAAGAAATTAGGTGAGAGGGAGACCACGATGGCATAGCAGAATCTTGTGGGGGGCAATAATAACTATCACCCAAGCCATCAGAACAGCGCAAGACAAAAACAGAAAATCACAACACTGGGCAACAACCCGGTAGCAGTGTGGAAAAGCAGCAAATACCAAAATAAATATGGTGCCATCCTATTTACTCTAAATTTGGTGTAAAAAAAAATAATGTAAAATACTATATTATATATTTTGTAAATGATTCATATTTTATGTTGATATGTTGTTTATTATATTTTCTGGATGTCACCCTCAACATCATATGCTATTCTGACTGGAATTAGAATCACAGATCTTCACAAACATCTGTTGTTGTAGTGCTGTCAGTTCTTCTTCTTCAATGCTCCAAACCACCACTTGTTAAACCACTGTATGTGATCTGAGCCTAAAAGTGATTGTATGTTTGTACTTATGCGCATACATTATGCTTACCAGATTTCTTGACGTTTTTATTTACAGGGTAGCTTCCTAGGCCCTACCTCATGCCTCTTATAACGTCTTTTAAGTTGCAGTGATACATTTTTTGCTCCTTTGCAGCCTGACAACCACAGGCGGTGCTGTCAGTTTAAATGTTGACACCCTTCCGTACCATGAAGTCAGGCTGTCCAGAATGATCTCTTTATCGTCCTCTATTTATCTCCCATTTATTTTATTAGTTGCCACTGATGTTCAAATCTTCTTCTCTAATTATGTGATCGAAAATGAAAAAGAGCCTCTATCTTTTGGAAAAAGAGTTTTCGCTGTGCTGTTCCTCTTTCAGCATATCTTCTTAGCGTTCGTTCTTTGATCGCCCAATTTAATCATTCTTATTGTGATATATATTTGATCTCGACAAAAACGACTGACGTGAACCCTGTTGAAATTAGGCCCTACTTGTGTATGATATCATACACGTGAGGTCATCTTTGTTTTTCCTACGGAAATGTTTTGGTCTGTTTTGCTGTGTCAGTCCCTCACAATTCCCGTCCCGTGTGTTACAAGTTCTTTTTAATGATCCGTATATTTGGGCGGATCTCCAAAGACCTTCTGATGATTGGGTACGGTGTTCCTGTTGCATCGTATGATAAAACACTCTTAATGATTTTTTAATCGATATTTTTCCTTGGATCTCGCCAAGAGTATTTACTACTTTGCAAATCACACGGTGAGGTCGTTCCTGTATAGAACATTTAAACCTTCTAGGAACGGTCACTTGCCGGCTGCTTCGTGTGTTCATTGCTCTTTAACATCATTTTCGCATATATTTGAGCTTTATGTTCTCGCCTAAAAGTATGTCTACACTGTGTCCCTTTCTGACTTGTGAGGTCGCTCGGATTAGGAACATTTCTCAGTCATTTGGCGAACATAAGCTTGTCACGCGCTCGATCAATTTTCGACTGATTATTGGGATTTGATGATCTAGCCTGGGAAGCATTACATTAAACACGTGAAAGTGTCACCTTTCCAATGTTTAAATTTTTTGACGACTGTAAAACCCTTTTAATGTGGGCCCATTTCTAAGCCACGTTGAGTTTATTAGAGAGAACATTCTAGCCTTTTCGAGACGTGTGGGCACTTGGCAATTTCTACTTGCATTTTCCTTGCCGGGAAACACTGGACTGGAGTTGGCACAAATACCCAGAGGTTCGTTTTATTAGGCGCTATCACGCAACTTGTTATCCGCAACCATCACCAACCTCATTTTCCTGGGATGTTAGTTGTCGGGAACAGTACCGACCGTTGTTCCAGGAAGCAGTTTCGTTAGTACTAGAACGCACCTTTAGATTCCCGGTAAACCCTACCAAAATGATCTGCATTTGGCCTCTCGTTGGAGCTTACTGCAATCTTCCTGTGTCGCATCCGTTGCATCTTTTAACGAATCATGCAGCGGCAAATTTGGTGCGACCTTTTTTTTCGAGGGGCGGCTCCTGCCTTTGTACTTTATTTTTCATTGTTTTTAAAATTAGCTTTCCCATCAGAGAGGGGCGGCAGATTCAATCACTTGGGATTCTGCTGGTCTGTGTTGGAGCATATCACTAAACGTAACAGCGTCTTCACCACCACTTAAACCAGAGAGTCTCCTCATCCCTACCGCTTGCCGACAGGATACTTGTCTGTTCCAGGGTCCCCACGCCAAGGTGGGGTAGGATCTTGTTTAGTGCCGCTCACTAAACCTGGCGCACGTTGTCCATTTGACCTTGCCTGATCCCTTTCAGCATATCAATGTTAGATTTTTAGCAGTGCATGGGATTTTACCCTTTCCCTCATGTCGCATTTCTGTGGCATCCAGAGTTTTTGCTATTTCATTCATTGCCCATGACTTGCTTATTTGTCAGCATTGGCACTTTTGGTACTGAAAAGCTCTTTTTTGATTTCTATAGACAATGACTTTTGATAATTCTTTCGATTCTAGAATACTATTTTGCTTGGCATATTATAATTTTTTACGATGTATGCCATTAGAGGCATTGGCTGGACAGCTCTTGATGGACAATGGATGGGAAAATAAGGTCATTAAAGGAAACATGGAAAAGAACTGTGGAAAGAGAGTTGAAAGATTGTGGACCCACATGAAAGAATTTGGGAGAATGGGCAGAACGGCAGCAATGAAAATCTCTTGTGGAAGCTATATGTTAAACTGGAACCCAAGAAGATAATGATATTATACTTTTTTGTTCATGGTTCATAAAAAACGGGTTTCCCAACTTCACTGCAACGGGGCACCCCATAATTGCTCCCCTTTCCCGTGCCAATGAAAATCACACAAAATGCTAACAACTGTGAAATGTTTCCTGTGGGAACTAATTCCAGAATGAAACACGCGACCGCTACAAAAACAACATCACCGTATAAAATGCATATAAGTCGTAATGTAGCAACACAAAACTGTTCATCCTTGAATTGCAATTCTTGTGAAGGAACATCAATCGACAAAATCCCGCTTTCTGCACTCGTAATTTTAACTGCATACAGCAGATTGAGCTTGTTCGTCATAACCGCTGTCCGCCATTTTCTGAATACACACAACAACAAAGGTTGAACAGCAAAAGCATTCCATGTAACAGTCATAGCTCCGCGTTGCTCAACACTAACTCAGTAGCTCGGAAACGAAACCGGAAAAAAACCCGACCAAACATGTCGGAAATGCGTTAGCAACGTCGTGTTCAGAATCAAACAGTTCTGACTCTGAATGGTCCTCCCGCATTCCCCCATTGCTGGCTGATTTTTCTATTTTTTTTTATTGTATCATGATTCTATTATGATGTAATTATGTTCTGTATTATGAATAATAATGTAATTATGTTCTACATCAGGGGGGGGCAAACTTTTTGTCAGAGGGGGACATTGAAAATTGTAAAGCTATTGGAGGGCCCATATAATATTATGTATATTTTTTTTTAATTTGGGAAGTAATCAATTAAAATTTTTATTGTAAAAAAGGTAGTTTTACATAATGTAGATAACTTTTTGAAATAAATTATATTTCTAACAGACTTTACACTATAACAGTATATTTCTAATATGGATAAATGTGTTTGAGGGCCAAAAATATCCAATAGGGGCCCTAGGGGCCCGGTGTGTTTGCCACCCTGTTCTACATTATGAATAAAACAATCAAGATTGACTTTTATGTTTAAATTTTTTCTATCAATAAAAAATTAGCCCTTCTACAAGAAAATTGTTGTTCAATTATTTTTCAGGAATAAAGTTTAGAAACCCCTGTTCTACTCTGCCAAGATTCAAACAAATTCAGTTTCAATTCACAGCAACACGTCATGGTTATCTTTCTCTATTTTATTTTACAGATCATGCCAAAAATCTTGTCTACAAAATTCCATATTTATTCTATTATAAGATATTCTTAATAGATGCCAACCAGTTACCACTACTTGTATTAAAATCTGACGAATGGGCAGTATTAAGACGAGAATCGGTGAATAGATATCACGAGATACTAAAACAGTGTGATATCACAACTACAGAGCACCTTGCCCATAAGAGAAGGTTTTAGTTCCCCACTCCCCGATGTGTTCCACAGTAAATGTGGACCTGATATATTATGATATTAACTGACGGCAGCACTCGGGAAGACCTATAGGTGCTCAGTATCCTCTAGCAGATGTTGAAGGGTATACTAATGATTCATATTCTCTCTAGCCGTGAAACACTTGATGTTTAGAACAGCAACGAATGGTAGCCATTCTTCTCTGTTCATGGCCGTCCTCTGTATTGTGTTCCAACTTTGATTCATTTCTATCAGCTTTTGTTCTATTCTTCTCCAAGTCGTTTTGGATCTTCCACGTTTTCATTTAACCTCTGGTATCCATCTCAATGTAGTTTTATGTGACACTGGAAGAATTTTATCTTCTAGTTTGACACACTTAGAATGGATGAGAGAAGACTCCCTTACAATCCCTCATATGGACACCAGAGGAAAAAGCGAGGAAGACCAAGAGAGACTCTGCTAGAACCATCACCAGAGAAGGCTCAACGATGGGCCTGAGTAAACATTAAAGACTTAAAACAAATAGACTGAACCGGAGACATGGAAGCTATGACCTCTGCCTATCGCGCCACAGGCCCAAGAGGAAAGACTAACTAACTAAGTTTGACTTGTTTAGGTTAACCTCTGGTATCCCATCTCAATGTAGTTTTATGCTGACTGGAAGAATTTTATCTTCTAGTTTGACTTGTGTTAGGGTTAACCTCTGGTATCCCAACTCAATGTAGTTTTATGTGACACTGGAAGAATTTTATCTTCTAGTTTGACTTGTGTTAGGGTTAACCTCTGGTGCCCATCTCAATGTAGTTTTATGTGACACTGGAAGGATTTTATCTTCTAGTTTGACTTGTGTTAGGGTGGCGATGTTCAGAGTCTTATTTTTGCTATCTTCGGTTTATTTTAGCCCAGCCATCTTGCTGTACAGGTTAGGAGTGACATGTTTTCTGTATATTGTTAGTGTATGGTTTACCACGATTGAAGAAAAATCTCAAATACAGATGGGTTTCAGACAGAATTCGAAGCTGTACAGATGAAATATTCACCTTAAGACAACTGACGGAAAGTACAATCGAACATAACAAGATGTGTAGTGTGGCATTCATAGACCAGGAAAAGGCCTTCGACAGAGTCGATAGAAACAAACTATGGGATTGCCTAAGAAAATATGGAATCCGCAAACATCTCATCAAGGTCTGCAAGAGTTTATACATTTCAAATAAAAGTTACACAAGAACACAAGCCGGAACATCAAAAACATTCATAGTAAACTCAGGAGTTAGACAGAGATGTGTGCTCTCACTGCTGTTTATAAGATACATGGACAACATCGTGAAGAAGCAGGAATAGAGGAAGAAAATAATATTTCAGAACTTTTATTTGCAGATGACCAAGTACTGATTGCAGAAAACGAGAATCTCTCGCAACCATTTGAGCTTAGTTGGCATCAAGGGAGGGAGAAGGAAGAGGAGTACAACATGAAAATAAATATAATAAAGACAGAGACAATGGCAATACATAGACAACCAGAAAACCTTACAATAAAACTCCAGAACGTAGAAATAAAGCAAACAGTTGTGGCCAAATACTTGAGCAATTTTCACAGCAGATGGAAGTATCGATAGCGAAATCAGCAATCGTTGCATAAAAGCTAACCAGGTACTCGGACAGTTAACACCACTGTTGTCACATAAAGAGATACCGATAAAAACCAATGCAAATCTCATAAGAACGATTTTCTGGCCATCACAAATTTGTCAGTATCAAACATGGCCAATAACAGCAGCTAATGAGCGGAAAATCATAACAACAGAGTTGAGGTGTCTTAGCAGAGCTGCAGGTGTAACAATAAGAGACAAAATTAGAAATGAAGAAATCCTAAGAAGACTGGATGTGAAACCAGTTATGCAATTCATAAAAGAACAACAGATTAAATGGTCTGGACACCTGACAAGAATGTCCTAGTATCGCCTACCACAGAGGCATCACATAAAAGTATAACGAGTCATAATAGCCGTCCATTGCAAGCGATGATGACAACAATCTCAGACGTGTACTGCTGCACCTCTGGTGTGTGCGGAGGTGACTGTAGAGTCCAATCCTAGAACAGAATTCCCTACACAGGTGGGCATACATGATCAAGGTTAGACATGTATGTGTTGTGTGCTCTGTCTTTGTCTTTTCGCGAAGCTCGTTTTCTTTGTGACTCAAAACAAGATGATTCTCAGCTATGTGGGTTCCTCTTGTGTTGTTACAACGCCATATTTGGCGATCTTGCACAAGTGATTCACAGCACGTGGTGTCTATATCGAAGTATTTCAGAGATACTTTAAGGGTGTCTTTAAAGCGTTTTTTATGTCCACCAGCTGAACGTCTGCCCCCTTCAAGTTCGACATACATCAACTGTTTTGGGATGCGTTTATCAGGCATTCGGCAACGTGACCGACCCATCTCACTTCGGCCCTCTGCAACAGGGTGTCGATGCTTGGGATCTTTGCTCTTGGGAGGACTTCGCTGTCTGGAATTTTGTCCTGCCAGTTTATTTTTAGTATTCTGCGTAGACAGGTTGTGTGGAAGTGGTTTAATTTTCTTACGTGTCTGTTATACACTGTCTATGTTCTCTTGCGTACATCAGCGTGGTTAACACTGGTCTGGTAAACTTTAACTTACGAGTACAAAGCAAGAGGAAGACCACGCAAAAAATGGAACGACGGCATCAGGAACAGCCTTACGAAAATGAACATCGAAAATGAACAAAGTGCCTTAAAACAAGCACACACAAGATCACTACGTTTCTCCCCACCCCACATTTCTATAAAGAAGTAAATGGTGGAAGAGAAGAAGAGAGTATGGTTTATATGGCTTGCTGGTAAAGAAAACTCATCATTAAATAGATATATTCAATATCAGTATTAGTGTCTACATTCAATAGGTCAGTGGCGGCTCGTGATTATTTTTGTTGGTGGGGCCGGACAAAAAGTTTCGGAAAAATCATTGTTTTGGGTTAGGTTATATATTAGTTATACATGATTGGTGGTGGGACCTGGCTCCACTGGCCCCTAATGGCGAGCCGCCCCTGCAATAGGTGATCGCCGATACACCACCTTTAACTTCCAGATGATCGGCGCTATTGACCCATTCCTGTCCGTTTTCTCTTTGTAGTGAACACTTAGTTAGTTAGTCTTTCCTCTTGGGCCTGTGGGCGCGCATAGGGCAGAGGTCATAGCTCTCCATGTCTCGCGGTTCGTTGCTATTTGTTTTAAGTCTTTAATGTTTACTAGGCCCATCGTTGTGCCTTCTCTGGTGATGGTTCTATGCAGAGTCTCTCTTGGTCTTCCTCGTTTTCTTTTCCCTCTGGTGTCCATATGAGGATTGGTAAGGAGTCTTCTCTTATCCATTCTAAGTGTGTGGCCGATGTAGTTCCAGCGGCGCTTTCTTATAAAATTTGATACATTTTCTTGCTTGGCCTCTTGTCTTATTTGTGTATTGGGTCTGAAATATGACCATTTGAGGTTCAGTATTCTTCTAAGACATTTATTCTCAAAGTTATCTAATTTTCTTTCTAGAGCTTTTGTTGCTTTCCAACTCTCGCATCCATAAGTTAATACTGGAATCACACAAGAGTTAAAGATCTTTAATTTTAAGTGCTTGCTGAGTGAATTGGACTTCCATATATTTGACAATTTGTTAAAGCACTTGATGCCAATGCGATTCTGTGTGGAATTTCTGGCGCTGTATCCCCGTAGATGACATCATACTCCCTAGGTATGTAAAACTTTTGACTTTTTCAAGAGTGTAGTTTTTAGTTGAATATTTTCTGGACTGCTGGTAAGGTCAACAATTTTTGTTTTTGTGGTGTTTATTTGGAGACCAATTTGTCCTGAGATATTTTGGAGAAGGTTTGTTTTCATTTGAATATCTTGATGTGATGAACTCAAAGGGCTATATCGTCGGCAAAATCAAGGTCTTCTAAAATTTTATCAACCCAATTGATGCCCATATTTGCGTTATTGGTGCATTTTCGCATGACCAGTCAATTGCTATTCCAAAGAGCATTGGCGATAAGACGCAGCCTTGTTTCACTCCTGTTTTCACTGGGAACCAGTCAGAGTTACCGAAATCTGTTCTTACACTGCAGCGCGATTCACTGTAGAAGGATTTTATGATGTTGATGAATTTAGTAGGGAAACCATAGTTTTGAGTAGTTTCCAAAGCGTAGGACGGTGAATACTGTCAAACGCTTTCTGAAAATCAACAAAGTTGATGATTAAATTCGATTGAAATTCTACGAACTCTTCAATGATTACTCTTAGTGTGAAGATGTGATCTATGCATGCTCGTTTTGGTCTAAACCCTGCTTGTTCTTCTCTTAGCCTTTCATCTATAGACTTTTTCAGTCTCTCGAGTAACATGCTACAAAAAGTTTTCCTGGCACTGACAGTAGGGTGATCCCACGCCAGTTATTACAATCAGACAAATCTCCTTTTTTTTAGGTAATTTGAAAATAATACCATCTTTCCACTGTTGTGGTGGGATTCATTTGCCAGATTTCATTTATAAGTTGGAGTATATGTTGTAAGTTGTTATCATCTGCTGCTTTGAGCATTTCTCCAGAGATGTTATCATCACCAACCGCTTTGTTGTTTCTCAATTTTTGAACACTGGCATATCCAAAATAGTAGATCAAAAGTACGATTTTTGTAGCTGAAAACATAAATAGACCTTCACTCACACCGCAATCTGTCGAGTGAACTCTTCTGAGACATCGACTGAAATTCGATCCCAATATTTGGGCCCAAAGGGAAATGAAGTACTAGAGAGTCACTGAAGGGCAGCAGTCACGGCCACAACATTCATTCTCATAATTTAAGTAACTGTATGTTCCATTCCCTTCTACAACGACGCTACCGAGTGCTCTTACTGGGAAACCCCAGTCTGATTTCTCAGTATGATGCACAGACCTACGTATATCAACAAACTCATCATTCTACCTCATCAGCTGCTTAATTTTGAGTTCATTTTCCTATCTCCCTCCCCACCTCACACCGATCATTACAGTTCTTTATACGAAGTGCCATTCTCCATTTTATCGGGATCCATTCGTCTCCTTTGATGGTAAGCGTAACTACGGTCACCAGTTCGATTGTTTTTTTTTCAGCTTCGGTCATCCATGACATGCCGCGCTTGATTCTCGTAGCCTTAATATCAGTGGTATTCTTGTCCACTGGGTGTCTTTGATCTACATCAGCCCGCATACACGGTTTATTTTGAACAATAGCATGACGGAAACGTGACAGAATGTCAGCACATATTTCATCTCCTTTGGTCGAAATTCGGATACGCCTGTCCTTCATGCCTTTGGGACCTTTGAACAGGGCGTGACCTATTCCCATTCTAGCGCAAATCACATAGATCACAATGAGTGGTTAACTTGGATGATAAGAATGAGCGCAAAGAAGAAAAAACGTACCTTATCTTCACAATCGCCCGTGTGCTGCCGGGGCTCGCAAGAGGAGCAAAGAGTAGCGGCACTGCGACCTACAAGGCATGTCGTAAGAGGCGACTAAGGTGGGGTTTGGCGTAGGGCTGGCTACCCCATCCAGTAGAAAATTTTAGCCACAAAATCCAACCAACCATGAACAAGTCACATAAAAATAAAATCTGTGCCAACCAAGAGGAAAGGAAGCTCTTCTAGAAGAGGTATGAAGCGATGCAGAGAAAGCCGAAAGGGAGTCTACACCGCAGATTATCTTCCTTTCACCTAGGAAAAGCTCCAGAATTGGCACCTGGAATGTTAGAAGTATGTATGAAATGGGAAGACAGCACAGGTTGTAAATGAGATGAAATTTCACGGGATTGGCATCTTGGGATTATGGGAAACTAGGTGGAATGGTGCAGGCAAACAACGTCTAAACACAGGAGAAACAATGCTGTTCTCAGGCCATATGGAAGAAAATGCCCCATAGTGAAGGAGTGGCTTTAATGTATCTAAAAGGAGAAGGCACTAATAAAATGGGAAGCAGTGAGCCCTAGGATAATCACAGCAACATTCAGAACCACCAAAAGAAAGTATTCTTGAATGTGACCCAGTGTTATGCACTACCAATGATAAAGAAGAAAAGTAAAGAGGAATTTTACATAAACTTCAAAATACTATAGGTAATCAGAGAAATGGGAACATCAAAATTTTGATGGGCGACCTCAATGCCAAAATAGGTTCGGACAACATAGGCTACGAGAGATCATGGGAAACACGGACTAGGAATAATGAACGAAAAGGGAGAACTATTCACTAATTTCTGTGCAGCGAATCAATACGTCATAGGTGAAGTGTCTTTCCATAAAAGAATACATAAAGCAACCTGGGTATCACCAGATCACAGGACAGAAAATCAAATTGACGACATATGCATAAACAAGAAATTCAGGTCATCTCTACAAGATGTAAGGGTTCTAAGGGGGCAGATGTAGATTCGGATCACCATTTGCTGATAAGTAAAATTAAACTGAAGCTTAAGCGATACATAACATCCCATGAACATAGACACCAATATAATGTAGGATACCTAAGTCAAGAAACAGGAACAGTTCACGGTCACAGTCTCTAATAAGTATGAGGTTTTGCGGCAATTAGAAGATGAGGTGAGTGCGGAAGAATGCTGGCAGCAAGCCAAAAATATTTGGAATGAAACATGCACAGAGGTATTAGGAAAGAAGGAGCGGAATCATAAGGCATGGATAACTCCAGAAACTCTCAGGAAATAGAAGAAAGGAAAAGAGGAAAGCAGATTTAAATAATAGCAAAACTAGAACTGCCAAAGCCATAGCCAGGAAAAGTACACAGAAGCTAGCAAGAAAGTGAAGAAACAAATAAAGTTAGATAAAGACAATACGTAGAAGATCTAGCAAGAGAAGCAGAGGTAGCTGCAGGAAAAAGGAAACCTTAGGGATCTTTACAACATCACTAGAAAGCTAGCAGGAAAATACAGACCATCAAATGGGTTGATCAAAAATAGTAGTGTGGAAACTATCACTAATGTTAGAGACCAAATGGAAAGATGGATGGAATACTTCAAGGAACTCCTGAACAGATAGCACCTGCAAACCCCCCCAGATATCCAACCGGCAGAGATTGACTTGGACATCAACTGTGAGAAACCATCCAAGGAGGAGATTAGTAAAGCCATTAAACTTTTAAAAGATGGGAAAGGGTGGTCAGATGGTATTCCAGCGGAGGCGGTTAAAGCCAACATAAAAACATCCACAGAAATACTGTATAAATTATTTAGCAGAATCTGGGAGACCGAAGAAATACCAGCAAACTGGGGAGAAGGATACCTGGTGAAGCTACCAAAGAAAGGGACCCTTTAGAAGTGTAGAAAACTATAGGGAATAATGCTGTTGTCAGTACCTGGGAAAATACTACAGAGTCATCCTGAGAGATTGAGAGAGGCCATTGATATAAAGCTAAGAGATGAACAGGCAGGCTTCTGACCAAATAGATCCTGTGCTGACCAGATAGCCACATTACGTATAATAATAGAGCAAAGTATTGAATGGAAATCCCCACTTTATATCGGATTTGTTGATTATGAGAACGCTTTTGACAGTATTGATAGGGAAACCCTTTGGAAATTAATGAGGCATTATGGAATCCACAGAAAATTATTAACCTAATAAAAGCAACATATACAGATATGAAATGTAGAGTTCTTCATGAAGGTAAACTAACAGATACTTTTGGAATAGAAACAGGAGTGCGTCAGGGATGTCTTCTATCACGTTTGTTGTTCTTACTGACAATAGACTGGATTATGAAGACACAGTAACTAACACCAGAAATGGAATCCAATGGACTCTGACAGAGCAACTAGATGATCTGGACTTCGTTGATGATATAGCCCTTCTGTCACATACACGAAATCAGATGCAGGATAAGCTAAACCCATTGAATCAAAGGTCCCAGCAACTAGGGCTGAACATTCATAAGGGAAGACAAAGATATTGAGAATTAACCAAGCAAACGACAACTCGATCTCCCTGGGGAAATCCCACTTCAAGAGGTAGAATCATAACATATTTGGGCAGCGTAGACAAAGAGGGTGGAACAGATAGAGATGTTAAAATAAGAATACAGAAGGCAAGAGGAGCTTTCATTGCACTTGGAAACATTTGGAAGTCCAAAGAAATCAAATCTAGAACAAAAATTTTGATATTTAACTCTAATGTTAAAGCAGTTCTACTGTATGGTCAGAAACATGGAGAACAACTAAAACAATAGGCATAAATTGCAAACATTCATCAACTGGTGTCTGCGCAGAATAGAGGGAATAAGATGGTATGATAGGTCCAAATGAGGAACTTATGGAGAGAACAAGACAGATTCCAGTGAACGAACAGGTTAAAAGAAGACGCTGGCGCTGGATAGGACACACTTTGCGAAAACCGGAGGAATATAACAAGAAGGGTCCTGCCTGGAACCCCAGGGGCAGCGAAAGAAAAGGGAGGCCGAGAAATACATGGAGACGAGATTTGGGCGGAGATCAACAATATAAAGAAGAGCTGTAGGAGCTGCAGGAGATAGCTAGAGATAGGAAGACTTGGCATGAGTTGGTTGAGGGCCTATGCCCCAACCCGGGTAAAAGGCAAAAGAGAGAGAATCTTCACAATGGGAGTATCCATAGTGTAACTGAGGACTAAAATCATGCTTTTATCCTGAACATAATTTAGTTGCTTATATTGTGATGATGGTATCGTGAATATGACTTTACTTATCCTCTTCCGTTTCTCCAGGAGCATAGGACATCAACAGTTGTTCGTCCCTTTTCCTGGTCTCTGGCCGTTTTCTTTATGGTTTTTCCAGAAGATTCAGGTTAAAAGAACGTTCCTTGGGGTAAAAGAATTTAATCTCATATACCAATAAATAAACAAAGAGGAGGCTTAACTTTAGCTGTGTACTGAAACACCTTATTTGCAATTATTAATGGTGCTTTCCCTTATCTGATATTTCGCGTTTCGTTTAATTTTAGCGACAACTTTTGATTCATGACAACACGTAAACAAATCTATGAAGGGTAACAACTCTTCTTACAGGAAATACGTCATTCAAGGTTGCAAAAATAAAATTTTACACTCATGGAATCGATAATTCTTTGCTCCTTGCACTGCACTTGTTATCGTGGTTACGAATTGTTGGTAAGATTCTATTAAAACAAACTGTCATTAATATTTTTTGAGGTAACGTACACATATTTCCAAACTGTTGTTATGGTAAATTATTTTAATTTTATAAATAAGTAATTAGAAAAACAAGAAGTGAATTTTTATTAATTTAATAATTAAGAAGATTAAAGTAAATTTATATTAGTAAGATTATCATTTTAAAAAATAATATATTATTTATAATCGTTCCAGATGAGAAGAATTAGAATGATAATAGAATGCATGTAATGTATCGTTTAATCGTAATGAATCGTATGCTGTGCATTATTATTAATTATTGTATATATTATAAACAATCATTCATTAGGAGGAATCAATCAGGAGGATATTATTAATTTATTATGTTTGTTTTGTAGGTTAGTTCTTACTACTTTATCGCCGGGTCGCTACGGACGGTATCTGAATGAATATTAAATTAAATACAATTTAATTAAACAGACTGAAACTGATTATGGACGATAGACTCTTAACCACAGTAAAAGTAAATTATTGTAATTATTTATCGGTGTCAACACATTACTTTAGTTACACAAATAGTATTAGATAGTACGTCTATTATTGCGTATTTAAAATCAAATTGAAATTGTATGTTCTGCACATCTTGAAGACTTGATGTCAGCACCATACTCTTGGAGGTTACTATTTAGATCTATTAGGACGTTAACTCGCCCGAGTGGTTACCAGGCCCAAATTAGGGATGTAAAGAATATAACCACTGTCACCGCCATGCACGTGTAAGAGGCGACTGAGGAGGTTGGTCGTGGGCTGGCTACCCCACACCGTAAAAACACCAGATAGCTACAGAAACCACAACCAAGAAATTCAAAGCTCGCCACCCGAGGAAGAAGAGGGACCCCAAGTAGAGGGACTCATGAAGCGACCCGTGAAATTCGAAAGAAATTGGGCTGCCGACTCACCTTCTTTCAACCCGAAGATCTCAGGATGCACCTGGAATGTCCTACGATGTTGAAACTGGGAAGAAGCACAGGTGACCACGGAAATGAGGACATATGGACTGGCCATCCTGGGACTGAGGAAACCAGATGGACAAATGCGGACACACTAGACTTACAAGAATCATTACTGTACTCCGGAAGAGAGGAGGAAGCGCACCACACATGGAATAGCATGATGTTGGCAAACAAGCACAAAAAGGCATTATGAATGGAGCGTTAGGACCAAGAATGATCGGCAACTTTCAAAACCTCAATGCAAAATTAAACTGAACATATCAATGCTCGCCCCAACAAATGACAGCAAAGAACAAATAAAGAAAGTTTACAATAAGTTACAGGGTGTATAGGCAAATTTAAAAGTAAGGATCTTACTATTTTGCTAGGAGACTTTAATGCAAAGATAGGCAGAGACAACTGGGGCTTCGAGAAACCATGGGCAAACACGGACTAGGGAAATAAATGAAAATGGAGAGATGTTTGTGATCTTCGTGAGCAAACCAGTTGGTTATAGGAGGTAGCCTTTTCAGCACAAAAGAATCCACACAGCTACATGGATATCACCAGACCACAGGACAGAAAACCAAATGACCAATCTGCATAACAGGAAGTTCAGAAGGTCACTGTACGCGTAAAGTATATAGAGGAGCAGATGTGGTCTCTGATCACCACCTTGTTATAGCAAAGGTGCGAATGAAACTCAAGAGATTCATGCGACCAGCATGGTAACAGGGTGAGATACAATGTGGGACATCTGAAGGAGCAGAAGGGAAAGGATATATTTAGTGTCACGATTTCCAACAAATTTGAGGCCCTAGAAGTTGATGAAGGAAGTATTGAAGACCACTGGCATAAAGTTAAAAGCCTGCACTAGTACATGAAACTACCCTTGAAAAAGACACACCACCACAAGGAATGGCTATCAGAGTCAACGTTAGATAAGATAACAGAGAGAAGAGGCAGAAAGGCTGACCTCTGTAATAGCAGAACAAGATCAGCAAAGGCCGCAGCACAGAAAAATACACAAAAGCCAACAGGAGGTGAAGAGAAGTATAAAAGCAGATAAAAGAAAGTATATAGATGACCTTGCAAGAGAAGCAGAAGAGGCAGCAGCTAAGGATAACCTGAAAGATTTATACTGATAACACAAGAAATTGACAGGGAAATACCAACAAATAAATAAACCAATTAAGGACAAGGCTGGAAGATTACATGCAATGCTCAAGAACAGATGCAGAGTGGGCAGAACATTTCAAAGACCTTTAAATAGGCCAGTTCCCAAGGCCAACCGGACATAGATCCAGCTGCAAAAGATCTAACAATCGACTATAGCAAGCCAAGCAAAGTGGAAATAAGAAGTCCATTCTCCAACTACGAAATGGTAAAGCTACAGGCCCAGATGGTATACCTGCAGAGGCCATAAAAGCAAATGCTGACAACAGACATGCTACATGACTTGTTGGGAAAAATTTGGGAGAGGAAGAAATAAAGACTGGAGAGAGGGCACATGTAGTCAAACTACCTAAAAAGGGTGATCTCCAAGAATACCCGAACTATAGAGGAATAATGCTCCTGTCTGTACCAGGCAAAATACTAAGTCGAATCATCCTAGAGAGACTCAAGGAAACTACAGATGCAGTACTAAGGGATGAACAAGCAGGATTTAGACAAAACAGATCCTGCACAGATCAAATATCACCCAGTATCATAGTGGAGCAAAGCATCAGTGGAACTCATCCTCTACATAAACTTTGTGGACAAGAAAGGCTTGATAGCCTAGACAGGAAACACTCTGGAAACTTCTCGACACTATGGCGTCCCCGAAGCTAACCATTTAATAAAGAAAATGTAGCAGGAGACTACGCTAGAGTGCATGAAGGAAAACTGACAGAGGCCTTCAAATAAAGACTATGTGCCTTTTATCCCTTCCTTTCTGCTGGCTATTGACTGGATAATAAGATCAACAACTGTCAGGAAGAATGGAATACAATGGACCATGATGAGTCAATTGGAGGATCTGGATTTTGCAGATGATCTAGCACTCCTCTCTCACAACCATCAGCAGATGCAAGAGAAAATAACAAAACTAGAAACAGTCTCACAGCAACTAGGCCTGACTATTCACGTGGAGAAAACAAAGATCATGAGATTAAATGCTGGTTCCAGAGACCCAATTTTATTGAGAGGATCACCACTAAAAGAGGTGGACACATTTACATATCTGGGAAGTGTCGTCAACATTCAAGGTGGTACAGATGAAGATGTTAAGGTTAGAATACAAAAGGCAAGATCAGCATTTGCCATTCTGAAGAACATATGGAGTTCAAGAATGATTAGGAATAAAACTAAGATAATGATATTTAACTCAAATGTCAAGTCTGTCCTTCTGTATGGAGCAGAGACATGGAGAACAACTAAAGGGAACACCAAAAGTTGCAGACATTCATCAATAGATGCCTACGCAAGATACTACATCTGAGATGTGCGACAGGACCACAAACAGAGAACTGTGGGATAGGAAGGACAACGGCAGGTGGAACCAAGAGATAATGAGCAGAAGGTGAGATGGATAGGACACACTGAGGAAACCCTGACAGCATCGTAGGACAGGCTCTCGATGGAACCCCAGGGCAATAGAAGTAAGGAAGACCCAGAAACACCTGGAGACGGGAGTTAGAGATGGAATGCAGAGGACGGGGAGAGAGTGGCGAGATCTGGAAAGGATGGCCTTGGATAGGCGGGCTTGAAAGGCCTTGGTTGCGGACCTATGCTTCCTAGGGTAAGGTGAAGAAGAAGGAGCGTAACTCACTACATCATTGCGCGTACTCGAAAAAGGGGAGACTGCAGTAAAACTTGGTGAAATAGCGAAACACGTAAAAACAAAGTACTATAGTTTACAAATACAGAAACAGTGTAATATACAGCAGCGTTTTACCAAAAGGCCTTTATCAAAACGACACAACAAGAGTAATGAATTTCGATAACACTACAAATGAACGATTACATATTGAAACATTCAAACCTATCTAATGAAAACTGGGAAAAAAGCGAATAATCGAAATGGGTGCAACAAAACCAGAAGCGGAAAAGAGAAACAATAAACAATTAAGTGAATATATAACTTATATATATGAAGCAAATACACATATAGATTACAAGGCATGAGATGAGAGAGTACTAAGAAACATAGGAATGTAATCGTTGAGTCCAAGAGAGTCGTACAAGGTACTATACAATGAAATAAAATGGTTCTCCAGGGCAATCGACTGATCATTAGAGGAACATGATCGGATGGTTGTGACCTGGACATCGCAAGCTCCTGAATGGCCAGTATCATTGAAATGAGTGGCTACAGGGGTGACAGAGCATTGGCGTATATCGCGTAAGTGTTGGGCGAATCGGTCACTGAGCCTCTTACCGGTCTCACCAATATAGGCCTTGTTGCACCGTTTACAGGTGATGGCATAGATGATATTGCGGGACTCACACGTGAAACTGTCTTGAATAACATACATGGCTTTTGGAAAAGAAACAGTGCAGGTCTGTATTACATATGCACACGTATTACAGCGCCGACTGCCACACTGGGTAGTGCCAAAGTGACTGGATATTAGGCTTGAGGCGACTGTGTACCAACATATCCTTAAGACTTCTGTCCCGTCTGCACGCCACCAAAGGATAGTGTTGGAAGACTGAACGTGTCTCAGGATCAGACTGAAGAATAGGGAGATGATGGAATAAGACCTTTTTCACCAGGGAACTATGAGGGTGGAAAGTTAAGATAAGTTTAACCCTGTTAGAATTGGAAGTTCTATGTTGGTTGGAAAGGGCCTCCAGGCGAGCAATTAGCTGAACCCGATGCATGGCAGATGTAAGCACATTCTCTGGGTATATGCGCTATGGAAGAAATCAAGCATCCTAGAGCTCTATTGAGAAAATCATCATCCTCGCTACAGAGGCGACAAAGGCGTAAGAGTTGAGAGAAAGGTAAAGAGTCATGGCAGGCCTGGGGATGGGAAGAGGTATACAGAAGAAAACTATGTGCATCAGTAGGCTTATTGTAGTTATGGTGGATTGGGTGATGGTGATGTCAAGAAAGTTGACACAAGAGGTAGAGATGTGAGAGGTAAACCGAATAGCAGGATTGAAGACATTAATGAAATTAATGAAGCGTGACAGATCGACTTCAGGCATATCGGTAATTCCAATACAATCATCAATGTATCTATGATACATGGACGGACGATCATTATCCATGTTTTTAACAGACAATTGCATGAATTTATTTGCACGCATCATCAACAAAAACTTGACCTTCTTGCCTGTACCTTCTACCACTCCTCCCAATTGTCCACTACTATCTTCTCCTCCCACACAGGTGGTGCATCCCCAGACCTTCCTATCCGATAGCAGAGATGTGTTTTCAGTAAGTTTACATCTTGAAGAGTAGATGAGTCAATGGATGGTCGGAGAGGAACAAACTTAAGATCCTTACTTAAACACATCTCTCGCTGTAAGGGGGGATTCTGGTCTTGAAACTTTTTGCATTGCTTTGGTATTAATGTAGAATTTGTATAACAATTTTGAAAGATTATGACTTGGAATAGTAGAAAAAATGAGCTAAAAAATGTCAATGCATTGCCATGGAAACAATAAAGATGGCACTAAACACATAATTTCAAATCCTAAGGCTTCTAAGTTAATGAATATAATGAATTCTGTTTTCACTCTAAGGTGAGCAATTGTAATATCTAAAAATTACACATGATTTTTAGGATATATTAAATATTACATTTTTAATGAATTTTTGGGTAACAGACCCCAAAAACAGCTATTTTCGACTGAATTTTGAGAATTTTTACCAAAAAATTAAAAAAAAATTAAATATTTAATATATCCTAAAATCATTGTTTAGATATTACAACTCGCACCTTAGAGGAAAACAAAATTCATTACATTCATTAGATTCAGAGCCTTAGGATTTGAAATTTTGTTTTTGGAGGCCATTTTTATTGTTTCCATGGTACACGCTTGACTTTTAAAAAAAAAATGTTCTACTATTCTAAGTCATAATCTTTCAAATGGCTATACAATTTTAATTAATGTGAAAACAACGAAAATAGCTTCATGATCCCCATATTCCCCGAATCTCTTAAGTAAGGGTCTTAAGTTTGTTCCTCTCCGACCCACCATGATGGAAGGCAGGTTTGCACGTTGCAGTACTTCAGAATTGGTTATCTTGTCGTACCACCTGATGTCTATAATCTTACGGAGACATGAAGGTGAAAGATGTTAAGTCTCCTGTGTTTGAGTAGGTGTCCATGTTTCTGAGCCATATAGTAAGACAATTACACAGGCTCGATATATTTGAATTTTGTCTGCAATGTCAGGTTTGTGTTGTCCCACGCTCGCTTTGATAGTTTGCCGAATTAGTAGCGCGACTCCCTACACGAGCGCTGATTTCTTCATCAAGAGAAAGGCTGGCATTGACCATAGACCCGATGGTTACCATGTAAAGTGATATTTGTTGTGTTACCTTCCTGACATAGTACAACTGTTTTGGAGACACTTAGAGTCAGAGAAAATAGGTCGCATGCCTTTGACAAATTATTGATTAGGCATTGCATGTAGTCTCACTGTAGTGACTGAGGCAGCATCGTCCAGCAAAGGAGGTCCTTGAGAAGAATTTCCGTATTTATCTTGGCTCTTAAGCGAGCCAAGTTAAAGAGTGAACCGCAGATCTAGTGCGATGAAAACATCACCAGTCAGCCCCCAGGCATGGTTCAAAGGACTGCGAAGAAGATGCCAAAGAGGGTGGGGGACAAGGACACAACATATATATATATGGCGTTATTTTACATCAGGGGTTGTGTGTCTGTAAAATATGAATTATTTAGTTTCAGTTTGGTATATCTTCATTGGAAATTCGGACATTCACATAGGTGCTCCAATTTCCTTTGCAATATCTTTAACAACCTCTATTGAAAAACCGTACCAGTTTGATGCGATTGATGAACCTACATACGCCTGTTGAGCTGCTCTTTCGGCCACTCCAATCTTTAATCCAAGCTCTTGCAATCTAGTTGTTGACGTGGATTAATTTTGATGAAAGTCCTCAGAGCAACTACACTCTATGAGGGTGTTCAGAATGTCAGATCTATCCATTGGCTGACCCCTGATATAGTGGCAGAGCCAGCCAGCCTGTCCTGCTCTCATTCCGCTGACAACCATATGCTCTAGATCAAAGGGAAATGTAGTTCTGTGAATTGTCGACACTTGTAGTGATTCAGTCTATTGTCTGTGTATTGAACCAGCCTTCACCTTCGGATCATGCTTAATCTAATCACTCTGAATGCTAGACAAGTGTAGTTCTGTAACTAAGCCAGAGTAGGGTTTAGACACCACCAGTACCTTCATTGTCATGCTACTTGTTGTCATATTAAATGCACCACTGGGTTTCTTGATCTTTCTGTTGTATAAACTTGCAGAGAAGGCCCATGTGGACTTTTGGTGGTGAACTACTGATCCATCCATGTAGATCACCTCACCCTCACCACAGTTTTCATCACATAGGCCTTGACATCTACATCCACCCTCATGATTCTCTTTCTGCACCCTTTGTCAAATTTGATTATGGTAAAAAAAGTTGTTCACGAATATGTGATCTCAGTATCGATTCTTCTCCTGGATCAATTTTCATGAGTCCACATACCAGCTGAACAGTGTCTGCAGCATGGTCAACCCATGATTTGCTCTGCTTTAACCAACTCCCATTTCTGATACTGAGCACTTCGTGCATTGGATGACCTCTTAACGCTTATTTTGAGATTTGCACATGCTCTAGCTATCTTTATTCTATACTCCATGGTCAGGAAATCAGGAGAACCTCATCGCCACATAGTGAGTATCCTAGTGCAATTCAGAGTGATAAGCATAGCTTTATTCTGTATTCTCTCCAGTCATTCAGTTTAGTCTTACTAACAGTGGACACCGCATTTGATGGTTGAAAGGACCAACGCCTGGTACAGGATGACAATCAGCCGTTGCTTAATATTAACAGCCGCCAAGACTTTTATTGAGCCAGATCTTCACATGCCTTGGGCAATGACATGCTCAACATGGTCCTTGTAATACAAGCTGTGGTCAAATTTCACACCTAAAAATTGCATAGTAGTTGTTCCAGGTTATCAACTGCACACAGTCTCACAACAGGTGTATATGCGTAAACCGTGTTATTATAAAGGAAATATAATCATGATGCTGCTGCTTTTACAGAAATATCTAGAGCTTTAGTGAGGTCTTCGGTTTCTGGAAATTTGTCCTGCCATTGTATTTTGAGTAGTTCATGTAGACAACTTGTGTGAAAGTGGTTTAGTTTTCTTAAATGTCTGTTATACACTGTCCATGGAGCCATGAGTGTCTGAATTCATAGTGAAATAAACGAAAGAAAAATAAAAGACATTTATTTTACTTTTTTATTAACTCAATCCATACCATTAGCACTGTAGGATTGTAGCAAGTTAGCCAATTATGCTATTAGCCATTGTAGGGACTTTTCATTTAGAGCAGCGCTGTTCAGCACGGTACCAGTGTGATACATCTCTGTTACAATATTTACTCCCATATTTATAGCTTATATTCATTATTTTATATTAAATAATGAATATAAAATGGAACGAATTCAGGAGAAGTGATGAAATCAGAGACATGTCTGGTCAACCACTAGCGACAACTGTTATAAGAAAGAGAAGATGGAGATATGTTGGGCACACCTTGAGGAGATATGATCAAAGAATATCAAAGCAGGCATTGAAGTGGTGTCATAGTCCTCAGGTGGGCGGAGGAATGGACAGTTAGCCATGATAGTTAGAGTAGTATAATCAGATATTTACATAGTTGAGACTATGTGTTGCACTCTAAGCAGAGGCGCAACACATAACAACAGACATTCTTGACGAATAAAACTACGTAGGTTGTGTAGTGACAGTTAGAGGAAAATTAGTAAACATAGAGACAGATGGATCGAACGTGTGTCTACTCATGATGAACATCACAAAAATAAATATATATGAAGTCTGAAAGACAGTGTTTGTCTATATAATCGTCCAAGTATACCATCATTAAATACCACAATCATCACTACAATATGGACCCCCTACTACAAATGGGTTCAAAGGGTTCAAGAAAGAGAGGTAGACCTAAGGAGACCCGGCGAACTTGCTGAGAGGGCAAGAAATATCGGTCTCAGTTCCATGGAGGAGATTGAGCGAGTTGCCCAGGATAGAGCGGTGTGGAGAAATTACTTGCAGGCCCTATGTAACGATAACGGTACGAGAGGAATTATTATTATTATATTTATAGCTAGTCAAAATTTCAAGGAAAATGTATTTCTAAATAATAGTATGTTTCAGTATTTTATAAGCGCTATTTTAAAAACAAATTAATGTTTCATGAGGATTAAGCTTTCATCGGTATTATTTTTATTACTGTTAATATAATATTACTTATTATTTTTATTGTTAGTATATTATTATTGAATTGCCACACAGTTCTCTCACCTCCACAGTTATTAGTCAGATGCGCTAGTATATAAAATGTTTGACAGCACTGATAGAGAGTGCTATCTGTCTCTTTGTATTAAACTTTCCAAGTTGTTATCATAGCTAGAAATATACCTTTGAAGTCTTAGAAGGCCACCTGTATGGCAGAGAATCAGTAAACGGTGCAGGCTTTCATGAAAATCGGTCAGTAGCACCCCCAGAGCCATGGTTACGCTGAATTTAGCAGGCGAAGGCAGAAGAAGAAGAGGTATATCTAGAATAGTAAAGTAAATATATATATATATATTGCCCGTCTGCCCAGCGTGTTCGAGCGCGTGACCACGGTGACTGTCCCTCTGTGTGTGGGTTCAATTCCGCAGGATGGCAGAAAAAGCCACAGATTCTCCAGATTTACGGTGTTCATGGCACCGAGTCGAAGAGCTGAAAGCTCAAGTGCTTCTGGATTGAAAAATATATATATATATATATATATATATATATATATATATATATATATATATATATATATATATATATATATACATATAGTATATCGGATGATGCATATTAATGGGATTTTTCTTCTTGCTATTCTCTTATCCTGTTTTGCCTCGCATTGTCAGATAAGAAGAGATTTCTAGAACAGACGTTTGTGTGCGCTTCATAAATTGTGTCTTTCACTACCTCTGTTGTTTCTGAGATCCACCTTTGTGAGGACCGCTTTGTTTTGTATCACTGTGTCGGAGTAGCGTTGCTCTTTGAGGCGCAATGTCTGTTGATAATCTGCTTATGTGGTCAAACCATTTAATTTGTTGTTTCTTGATGAAGTTCAGTACTGATGTTGTACCCACTTTTTCCCTGATGTCTTCATTTCTAATCTGGTCTCATCTTGATACTTCCAGAATTCTGCTGATACACTTTATCCCTGCCGTGACTAGTTTTCTGTCAGTGTCCAGGTCTGGCACTGATAGCATAATGTTTGGAGAAACTCATGTTGTACAATGCTCTTATAGTCTTCATGGTGACATCTTTGCATTCGACTGTCCTAACATAACACTTCTGAATTAATAGGATTGTCTTTCCTCAGGTGGATAATGGAATTGGTTGTCCACTCTTGCCGTTAATTGTAGTGGTGTGAGGTTTAATTTGTGTTCCAGGGCCAGATGAGTCACCCTTGTTGTGTTATATCCGTCTTTATTGAGTGTGGTCTTGATATTGTCTATCCTTTTTTTTCTTGGTCTCCTTTGTCTCTAGTACCTGCTCTCTTTTTATTGTATGCTGTTACTGGTGGTTGGTTGTATTCCATTCTCATTAAATGTCCAAACCACTACATTTGCTGACTTTCAATGTATTCAGTGTATGAACTTATGCCCACTCTGCTTCTGATGTCCTCATTTAGTAGTCTATCTTTCCTATTAATAGGATATCTGCTACAAACAACATAGGCACATACCATCTTGTCAATACAAATCTGCTGTTATAAAACAATTGTGGTCAAAACTTGGTAACATTCATGGTATGGAAAGAGTTAAGCATGTAAGACTATAACTCATTTTTGTTTCAGAACTCTGAGAACAGCAGTTGGTTGACCAGTGTAAGTGCAACTGTCCAGTTCCATTTTGTCAAGATCATCTGCAATTGTCGATCTGTATTTGCTCAAAATTATCATCAAAATTAGTTGAAGAGAAAGGTCACAACATTGTCCTCCCATCCACTGGAACACGCACAATGTATGCAGGGGTTCCTTATGATGAACAGAGACTGGGGTAAGTGAAATATCTTCTTCTTCAAACTCTCAATATTGACCACTTGTTATACCACTCTTTGTAATTTGTATCTGTTCTGAGCCTAAGAGCAATTGTACGTTGTGCAAGTTATGTGTATCGTTACTATTCTTTGCTCCTTATGAGCCTGGCAACACACAGGTGTTGAGAAATATAACTTTTGATACAATTACTGTCAACTCTCCATTATTTTGAGGGTATCTTGGCATGGAAGTTAGGTGCTGATCTCATCGTCCAAGGTAATCTGTTGGCTCCTTGTAGGAGAGGTCGGGATATTTTTCCAGAGATCCCAGGAGATCGAGTTCCTAGTCCTATCGGATAAAACTTAGGTCCCATGCTCAAGATGAGCACCTAAAAGAACATGTGGCAGTTCCTAAAAGAACCTGTAAAAAATTCATTAAAAAGATTTTAAAATCCTACAAACACCATCTTCTAAATTACATCAGGCCTTTGCGATGTTCGGGACTGTCACTGAGATCTTCCTGTATAAGAAACAGATCGGAACACACATGGTTACTCAGCAAAGTGCAATGATGATGGTCCTATCAATTAATCAATCTCCATTATTTGGTTTTCACTGTGAACTTAACTCTTATCTCTAAATTAATATAATTAGAGACTTAAAACATACTATGTAAGAAGACAGAAGTCAGGGTCAGTCGACTAGAGTTGACCACGACCAAAGTCCAACTCCAATTGGTGGTCCTGATAATAGACTGCATGACTATAGTGGCTAAGAAAGTTTATATTAAAGATGGAAACTAAACCCAGTCCCCAAAATGCCATTTAAAAATTGATGTTTCATGCTGAAAAAGCACAGATATTGCAGGATTGTTAATTGATTGATTGATAGGACCATCATCATTTCACTTCAGTGAGTAACCATGTGTGCTCTAATCTCTTGCTTACACAAGAAAATCTCAGGGACAGTTCACAAGCTTCATAGCACTGGCGAAGTTCATTGATATTACTAAAGATTGTGAAAATTTGTAGAAATTTTATCTTTGAATCTGAAAAATATTTGCCCAGGCAGTGGCTTTCCAAAATACTCTTATAGATTTTTATACTGCCATGAGTTCTTTTATGTGCTGAACTGAAACACAGGATCGACATTTGATTGTTCATCACCTAAAGAACTATGAGCTTGATCTCATATGTATTGAAATAAAAATAACTGCAAAAAATAATCCAATCACTCCGCTTGAAAAATGAATTGAATATTATTTGAGCGAGATGCGAACACCTTACCTTACTATCCCAGAGACACACCCCCTCACCATCCTTTCCCTATAACAAACTGTGAATATGCTATAATGGAAGCTGTATCAGTAACGGATATAGGAGTTTAGCAAACATGAACTGTTTCTCAGATTGTGTTACATGGCACTCTCAGATCAATAAACTGTGACGTAAAACAGAATCAACATTATTTCATTATTTGTCAACCTTTGGATGAGAAGCAATCCACTGTCACAACATAACTCTTCTCAATTAACATGTCTACATTTTTGGCGAGGATTCAATGGTTTCTGTCTGGCACCCTATTCTCAGGAAAATAATTTTTAAAAACCAAAGAGCTGGGTATAATAATATATAAAATAAAAAAAGCAGTAATATTTTTCAGGTGAATAAACAATTATTGAGTTCAATTAAATGAGTTTTGACTTTGATAATGTTACCCATAATGTGGCCTTTCACTCCAGAAGTATTTGGTTCACTTCTAGTGTAGAGTGAATAACTATTTCCCAATGATCCCTGTTCTCAAGGTAGGTGAGATCAGGTTCCTAGTCCTATCAGAAATGTAAAATAAAATGTAGGTCCTACAATGAAGTTGAGCACGTAAAACAATCTTTAACAGTGAATAAATTAATAAGAGTAGGCTGGAAAGTTGCTGCCTGGAAAAAAGTTCTTTAAATATAAAAACAAAAACAGTTTTTTTTGCAAATTTTAATTGTCTTTTCAAAATTGATTGATTGATAGGTCCGTCATCATTGCATTTCAGTGAATAACTATGTGTGCTCTGATCTCTATCTTAAACAGGAAGATCGCAGCAGCAGTCCACAAATTCTGTAGGACCTGCGAAGGTTCCCAGTGAATTTTGAAAATTGTGGAAATTTTTGTAGAATTGTTATTTTAATCTTTCATTAATGACCGTAGCTCAGACTTTTGCCTACTCTTATCGATTTTCAGCTGCCAAAGGTTCTTTTACGTGCTCAACTTGAACACAGGACCTCATTTTTAAGGTACATCTCGATAGGACTAGGAACTCGATTTCACCTACATTGAGATCAGGGATCTATGGACAAATATTTTGATTGCCCCACGCAGGAAACAAATTGAGTACCTTTAGAACGAGAGATAATTTCAAAATTACTTCAGGGTATCTTGCTGGTGCTTTGATGTTCGTGCACTGTTGCTGAGATCTTTCTGTGTAAAAAAGAGATCGGAGCACACATGGTTATTCATTGAAATACAATGATGATGATCTTATCAGTCAACAAATTATTCATTAATCTATCCGTACAGATAACATATAGCGTGCTTCAGATATAAAAAACAGATAAACTGTATATGGCATTAACCTATTGTCTACTGTGACAATGTCTTTGAAGTCACTGACGGCTGTTTTCTCTCAACAACTTCAAGTTGATTTTGTTCCATATTTATATGTGGGCTGTATATGAAGTAAAGGAACCCTTTTCCATACATCAAGGTATATTGGGTAATATGATGATGTTAGGCTCATTGTTTTTCATTGACCGTCATAGGGGCATGATAGATGATATTGTCAACATCGTGCTGATCGTTTTTACTCCCCATTGCTTTTCCTAGTACCCAGTTGAGGCTGGGTCGCCATGGAGCCGTTACGGTTTAAAAAATATTAGATGCATACTGTGAAATTGAACCCGTAACGCGCACCTTAGAAACGAGTTCATTAGAAACTATGCTACTGTGGCTCTTGTGATGTATGTGAACTATGTGAATTATGTATATGTATGTTCCATCTTTATATGTGCGATGTGAATTATGTATATGTATGTTCCATCTTTATATGTGTGATGTGAATTATGTATATGTATGTTCCATCTTTATATGTGCGATGTGAATTATGTATATGTATGTTCCATCTTTATGTGTGTGATATGAATTATGTATATGTATGTTCCATCTTTATATGTGCGATGTGAATTATGTATATGTATGTTCCATCTTTATGTGTGCGATGTGAATTATGTATATGTATGTTCCATCTTTATATGTGCGATGTGAATTATGTATATGTATGTTCCATCTTTATGTGTGCAATGTGAATTATGTATATGTATGTTCCATCTTTATATGTGTGATATGAATTATGTATATGTATGTTCCATCTTTATATGTGTGATGTGAATTATGTATATGTATGTTCCATCTTTATATGTGTGATATGAATTATGTATATATGTCTCCAATCTTTATATGTGTGATGTGAATTATGTATATATGTTTCATCTTTACATGTGCTATATAAATTATGTATATATGTCCGATCTTTAGATATGAATTATGTATATCTTCTTCTTTTTGTCGTTCGTTCTTTTTTTTTGTGTGGCCATTTTGATCATTCTTGTTGTGAGACAGCTTTGCCAAGAACAGTTTTTTACGTCACATCATTCAGCGTCATTTGGAGCCCTGGTGCTTAACCTTCAGCGATGTGTCCGGTTTCAGTCAGCATTTACTGGGTTCGCTCTACGTCAGCCTTTGGCTGTCCCAGCTGACCTGCAAGGCAGCAGGTTGCTATTTTCTTTTAGGTAGCTACCCTTAGACAACCTTCCCTCCTGGGTTGTTGAGCGTCATCTGCCCAGGTTACCTGTCTTTTTTTGAACTACTTGGTTTGCCTACTGTCCAGTTTGGGTACGGTTTGCTTCGCTAGCCTTTGATTATCCCCAATCTAACTACAAGGCAGTAGTAAAAAAAAATTAGGTAAATAAGTTCCATCTTTATATGTGCGATGTGAATTAGGTATATGTGTCCGCTGTTTATGTGAATTATGTATATGTGTCCAATCTTTAGATGTGTAGCATGCATATTGCAACTATGCATCATCGTTAGATCATGCAATCTGTAACTATGTCCTGTCTTCAGATGGACATGATACTTGTAGACCTACCCTACCATCTCTGGAATGAGGATGAATATTTGCCATGTACTGCAACTCTCTGCTGGTATTAATAGATCCACTCTCGCCCGTGTGTTGCAGAGGCTCACAAGGGGAGCAAAGAATAGTACCACTGTGACCTACAAGCATGCCGTAAGAGGCAACTAAGGTAGGGACCTAGGAAAGCTACCCTAGTAAAAAAAGGCATCACAGAAATATGATATGCTGGCCTATTGTAGGCGCATAACTGACATAACATACAATCGCTCTTAGGCTTAGATCACATACAAGTCACAAAGAATTGTTTAACAAGTGATCGATACAGAGCATTTGAAAAAGAAGAAGAGGATCCACTCTAAACAGTGCCATTATTGTTTCATGATCTTAATATATGTTTTGCAAAGTCAGTGACAAGAGTGAAGGACAGTTGTAATGACCTCCATGATCTAATATGGATATATTGTCCTGGATGCCTGTGATGGTAATGCAAGTGCTGGCTTTGAAGTGTGTTTAATGGGAACATTTAACATGCAAATTGGAGTGATGAACTATAAAGTCTATCTAGGACCTACATTTTTCATGATGATGACTCAACAATCAAGAGAATGCCATTGTGAGAGGATCGAATAAAACGATGTATAAGTTGACAATGACCTGGCTGTGAGAATAGATAAGTTGTATGACCAGGGAACATTGAAACATTGCTGTATATTGTCATTGTTTTTGTATTTTGTAAAACTACTGTACTTTTTTATTATGTGTTTTGCCATTCTACATAGTTTTACTGCAGTTTCCCCCATATATCGATATGACCAGAGAACTACAGAGAATATTAGCATGCATACCGGTCTACTAAATGAGACTGATTTATTCCTGATGTTGTGACATCAATTCTAACTAATAGCTAAACTAACAATACCTAATTTAACAGTAACTAACATTGTATCACAAAATCCAGGATACTGTATGTTTGGCATAAATCTTTATATATATTTGGCATAAATCTCTCTTTACATATGTTTGACATAAATTTCTCTTTATATATATTTGGTATAAATCTCTCTTTATATATATTTGGCATAAATCTGTCTCTTTATATATGTTTGGAAATAAATCTCTCGTTATATATGTTTAGCGTAAATCTCTCTTTATATTTGTTTGGCATAAATCTCTCTTATATAATTTGATAAATCTCTTTATATATTTTAGCATAAATCTGCTCTTTATATTTGTTTGGAATAAATCTCTTTTAATATGTTTAAGCATAAATCTCTCTTTATATTTGTTTGGCATAAATCTCTCTTTATATAAGTTTGACATAAATCTCTTTTATATATGTTTGCATAAATCTCTTTATTTTTTTGGCATAAATCTCTCTTTATATTTGTTTGGCATAAATCTCTTTTATATTTGTTTGGCATAATCTGTCTTTAAATAGCTGACATAAATCTCTTTTTATTTATATTTGGCATAAATCTCTCTTTATATATGTTTGGCATACATCTGTCTTAATATATATTTGATGTTAATCAGTCTTACTATATGTTTAAATTAAAACTCTTTTTATATATGTTTAACGTAGATATATTTCTATATGTCTGTTGTAAATCTCTGTCATATGTGTAGTATAAATCTCTCTTCCTTTATCTGTCTATCATAACTTGTGACACGCTGATCGCATAGAGCAGCAACAAATTGCATACCATTCTTCTCAGTTCTTAATCGTGCTCTGTATTGTGTTTAAGTTGTGTATTTCTTTCAGTTCATGTTCTATTATTCTGCAGATCGTGTTTTGGGTTTTCTACATTTTTGTTTACCATCTGGTGTCCATCTCATTGCAGTTTTCGTGATAGAGTTATTCTCCGTACTTACCGTGTATTTGATCCATCACCAGCGTTTGTATGTGATCCTACTTGGTGTAAATCTCTCTGTCTATATGTGTGGAATAAATATCTATTTCTATATGTTTCTATATGATCCTACTTAGAGTAAATCTCTCTCTATATGTGTGAAATAAATTTCTATTTCTATGTTTCTATATGATCCTCATAAATCTTCTGTCTATATTTTGTGAATAAATTTCATTTCTCTATGTTTCTATATAGATCCTACTTAGGTAAATCTCATGTCTATATCTGTGGAATAATTTTCTATATGTTTCTATATGTTCCTACTTAGCATAAATCTCTCTGTCTATATCTGTGGAATAAATTTCTATTTCTATGTTTCTATATGATCCTACTTAGCATAAATCTCTCTGTCTATATGTGTGGAATAAATTTCTATTTCTATATGTTTCTGTATGATCATCATCATCATCAAGGTGCGTATCCTTTATAGGAGGTTGCTCTCTTTGCAGCGCATCTGAAATTCACTCTGTCTCTAGCCAGTTCACCCACTTCATCGATGGTCATATTCATGGTTTCTTTATTATCTTGTAGCCATCTTCTTCTTGGTCTGCCTCTGCGTCCTGGGACCCTGCCCTCTAGTATTGTTCTTTCCAGGCCATCGTAACGCTTGATGTGACCAAAGTATGTAACTTTTCTGTATAGTATGTTGTTTATCAGCCAATTCTTTTTAACATTTAGTTCTTTCAGGACATCAGTGTTCTTTCTTTTTCTGTCCATGGTATTCATAGGATCTTTCTGTAGCATTTAGTTTCGAAGGACTGGATTTTCGTTCTGAATTTTTGAGTAATAGTCCATGATTCACAACCATAAGTAGCCACTGGGAAAATGCATGCTCTCAATATTTTTAATTTTAATATTTTGCTGGTGCTTTGCCACATGTTCTTCATTGTGTTTAATTTCTTGATTGCTATTCCCAAAATTTCTTGAGATCTTTTGGAGCATTCACCATTATTGTTAATTATTGAGCCCAGATATTCGTAGCTCTCTACACATTGGAGTTCTTCATTGTTTATTTGGATTTTCAGGTGAGCCTTTTGCTTTGTCAGTTGACATGATTTTTGTTTTTGTGTATTCAAATATAGATGTTGGTCTTCACTATGTTTCTTGGTCGTCATGATTAGGTTTTCCAAACCTTCTTTGCTGGTGGATAATAATACTGTATCGTCTGCATATGATCTGATCCTACTTAGCATAAATCTCTCTGTCTAAATCTGTGGAATAAATTTATATTTCTATATGTTTCTATATGATATAAGAGGTTAGATATGCACAATTCTATAGCAAAAAAATTCTATAACCAGAAGCCATTCTAGTCACCCATTGTTAAGGCACCCAAAAATTTCACTGACAGCTAAGCAACATATGATCAACAGCATTTTTATACCTACTTTGAGTTACCAGAACCAAACATGGACAATGAGTAAAGCACAGTCACAAAAAATAATTACATGGGAAATGCGCTGCCTGCGAAAAGTTACCAGAAAAGACAGTCACCAACATCAGCATAAGAAAGAAAGTTGATACAGAACCTTGCTTGAATTACATTGAGAAACAAAGAATGAAGTGGTTTTACCACTTAATAAGAATGCATCCAAACTCCACAGTATACAGTCTTCTACAACATAACATCAGGAAAGAAGGCGAGAGGAAGACCATGAAAAAGATGGTTAGAAGGCATATCAGAATCCTGTCAAAGAGCAAAAATAACAATCACCCAAAAGCAGCAAGACAAAAACCAGAACAGGCACAAGACAAAAGGAAACGACAACGCAAACGACACTGGGCAACAACCCGGTAGCAGTGTGACGACTCAAAACGAAGAAGAAGAAGAACCACGACACTGGGCAACAACCCGGTAGCAGGGATGAAAATGATGACGACACTGGGCAACATCCCACCGGTAGCAGTGCGTGACTGGACGTGACGACCTGGGCAACAACCCGGTAGCAGTGTGACGACAACAGAAGAAGGAAAACCCACGACAAAGCATGGGCAACAAACCCGATGGCAGCAGTGTGACGACAACAGAAGGGAAGAACCAGGCGAAAACGCTGGGCAACAACCAGGTAGCAGTGTGACGACAAAAGAAGAAGAATGGAAATGTTTAACATAGATCCATTTCTATGTTTGATATTAATCTCACTTGTAATATATTTAACAATACATCAAATCATAGAACAAATGAGACCAATTTTGCAATACAAACATGTCACAATGAACACTTATAGAACATTGCACAGCACAATCTCTCTCTCCAACATTATGCTATCAGTGTGAGCTAATATATATCAACTAATATATCAGTACTTGGACGCTCACATCAACCGGTAGAAGAAAACTAGAGTGGTTTCCATTTAGGACCGCACCGTTCTGTTTACCAATGTATTTTTTTCCGGAATCCCATCGGATTGTTGCTAGTGCTACGGAGTTCGTGCTTTGTGCAAAATTTTCGGCAAGTGACATTCCATTTCTGCGGAGAGGGACCGGACTATATTGGAAAACTCGGGTATAACGAATTAACTCCCTTGCCTTTAGATACTTTAGAAGCAGAACGTTTGCTTCTTCTTCCAACGCTCCATATCAACCACTTGTTAACCACTCTGTGTGATTTGTATGTGATCTTAGCCTAAGAACGATTGTACATTGTGCCAGTTATGCACCTACAAGTAGGCCAGCACATCCGATTTCTGCGATGCTTTTTATTTACTAGGGTAGCTTCCTAGTTCCTACATCAGTCGCCTCTTACGACATGCCTTGTAGGTTGCAGTGGTACTATTCTTTGCTTCCCTTGCAGGCGCCGGCACCACACGGGCGAAACAATGTTTTAAAAATATAGATATATCTTTTAGTAGCTAAATTCTAAATTTGTTGTACCAGTAAAGCGGTTACATGCAATCTCCAATCACACAGTATTGATCAGCGATGAAAGTTGTTGTTCAGCACACGCTTTTAATTTTATTTTATGGATTTTTGTCTGTGGTAAAGTTATAGCATAGTCTGTATTCGTGAGACAGTTTCCTTTGCTTATGAGCACGGATTTAATTTTCCTAATGAGCATTTGCATGCAATTGTTGCAACTGTATTTTATCCGGGGTATTTACGCGATTTTGTTCTGTTGATCTATTGCGGAGGAGTCGAGTATCATTTGCGTTGTGTTGTCGTTAGCAACGAGATCACATGATCAAAATAATTATTCACGGAATATTTGAAGTTGGTATTAGAAGAGTAAGACAATACTTCATTGTTTTGTTTTGTTTGCTTCAAATATTGTCTATGTATTCAATGTTGTCTCTTGTATAACATTTCACGGTCTTTTCTTGCTCACACAGATGTCCGTGCAGTTTTCTTTCCAGTGTTGTTTCACTAGGCCAGTGAGTTTGCCTCAGTCTACCATATTAAGTGCAGCCTTAAAGTATGTGTTCTGCAGTCTGGTTTGCAAGATGAACACCGATCTGGTGCCTTTACAAATGACGGAATTGTCAATCTTGAATTTTGTACACATGTGGCTGCGGAGTCGGACATGTCCTGTTCTAAGGCGCAGAATGACTTGTTCTAATCTGCTCATATTTTGCTTGTCGTCACGTTTTAGTGTTTGTGGATCTCTGATTGATTTAATCATCCTTTTCTTTTCTGGTGATAGGTAACTGCTACATGTGGTCGCTTTCATGTAGCACATTTCTTGACCAGTCGGTCTGATGTTTCATTTCCCGGTATTCCACAGTGAGACGGTATCCACTGCACGACGATCTTGCGCTGGTTACACAGTTAAGACAGTAGGACTTATATAATATAATTTCCGTAGCCTTTAAGACCATAGGGTAGTAAGTGCTCGCCACATCACATTTCTATACCTTAGTGTAAAGAAGGTGGAGGGCCAATTACTTTCCTCACATGCGTAACGTTGAGTGGGGATTGAACCCACAACCCTCTTGTGTCCTAGTCGATAGGCGAACGCGTACGCATTACACTAATTCGTCCCACACGGGCTGTATACCTGACTGGACCTATCTGGACTGAAGTGAAATCCATCTTCTCCACGGTCTTCCTCTTCTTCTCTTTGAAGGAGGCATACCGGCAAAGAGAAGAAGAGGAAGACCACGGAGAAGATGAATTCAGGATGTAACTGATGTTTTGAACATGGCGGCTGCAGAGGTGGGACATCTGGCCTATGAGAGAGAGAAATTCCGAAGGACTGTTGGGGTGGCAAAGTTCTGCTCAGTACAAGCTATTTGATAACGATGAATTGATGACGTATATCTCAAAAATACTAGAAATGGCAAGTTTGGGCGGATTACATCAAGGATTGGTTCGTAAAGGACTTCTCCCACATTAATCCGTCTCGCAAAAGTGAGAAGTCTTTTAAGGGACTTGGCGACTCCATTGTAGCGACCCTAGTGGGCAATAGACTATTATTATTATTTTTAGTGAAGAAACCGTTTTCATATTTTGTGGTATGTTGGAGAATACTATTTTAGACCTGTATCTTTAGTTGAAAATTATATATATATATATATATATATATATATATATATATATATATATATATATATATATATATATATATATATATATATATATAATACTATTAGTTCTACGCAACACTTCCAGTCATCTTTTGCACAGAAAAAGAAAATCTCCTGGAAGCTGAAACACAAATTACATAAGCAACAATATCGATCAGTAATATAACAAATACAACACATACACTACAGATTGTAGGATAATGTATGTATCATGTCTGGCAGAGAAGATTTCATAACTTTTATAGGATTCTCAAGTGTCTTCTCTATTAAACAAAAATATTATCCAGCGTAGAAATTAATGGTAATGCATGCTCATGACGAACAACGAATAGTACCACTGAAGACACATATATTTGTGTAAAATTTAGTTATAATTTGATAGTTTCCCAGTAAAATATGTACTAAAAGAAAGCTGAAATATACCACATATAAATATCTGATTATAGTTGACGTCTCTAAAGTAAATGTGCCCCCTTTCCACATTGACGATTTCTATAGGGTATCTCCAGCTCGTTCACTCTCTCTCTCTCTCTCTCACTCTCTCTCACTCTCTCTCTCACTCACACTCTCTCTATCTCTCTCACTCTCTCTCTCACTCTCTCTCTCTCTCTCACTCTCTCTCTCACTCTCTCTCCACACTCTCACTCTCACTCTCTTTCTCTCTCCTCTCTCTCTCTCCACACTCTCTCACTTCTCTCTCTCCACTCACCTCTCTCTAACTCACTTCTCTCTCTCGGTACAGTCTGAGATATTGTTCTTCCTCACTCACCTCTCGCTACAAAGGTAACTCACCTCTCGCTACAAAGGTAACTCACCTCTCGCTACAAAGGTAACTCACCTCTCGCTACAAAGGTAACTCACCTCTCGCTACAAAGGTAACTCACCTCTCGCTACAAAGGTACTCGCTTCATTTCTCGTATGAGTCGATCAGACTATTTACTCAAGGGTTCTTTGATCTTAATATAGGTGAGATCGAGCTTCTAGTCCTATCGGTGACGGGCGATAAAACTAGTGTTCAAGTTGAGCACGTCACAGAGTAGTTAAAAGTTAGATAGAGTAGATTGGTAATCCTTTGTCCGGGAAACAAGTTATTACTTATTAGAATCATCGTTCTCTTAATAATATCGTAGATCCTAGCCGATGCTACAGAGTTTGTGCACTGTGGCTGAGATCTTCCTGTGTAAGAAAGAGATCGGAACACACGTGATTATTTACTGAAGTGCAGTGATGATGATCTTATCACGTACTCATCTCTTGATGTTATCCTGCTGCCACATATAGTGTTGTCTATCTTATTCATTTTCCCCTCTTAGTATTTTCTTCTGTCTAGCACATAGATTCCCAAACTTTTTTCAGCCCACCGCCCACTTTGCACAACATAAACTTTGTAACGCCCTCCACATTATAACAGTTTGCCAATGCCCCCCTACCACCTATATACATGCTCTATTTTCTCTTTGACATAGAACATTGATATATATTTCAGCAATACATGGTCAATTTTCAAATGGTTATATGCATGAAATAGAAAATTGATAAAAAAATGGATCGTGTAAGACGGACATAAGATGAATTAAAATGCAGAATTCAAATTTTAAATGATTATTCAATCACAAAATCACGAAAATTAATTTATTTAAAAATATTTATTATTACTTTATTCTTTAAGGAGCCACCGACCCCTAATCGCCTAAACACCCCCAATTCTTCTGAACCCACTATCGCCCCCTAGAACGCTTCAGCGCCCACTGGGAGACGGGGCAGTACGCCCACTTTGGGAAACAATGGTCTAGCATATACAACAGAATGTCACATATTTTATGTGAGTCTTCTTGCTTTTCTTCAATCATGTTTTACCTGACAGTGTCAGGGTAAGAAGATATTTCTAGAACGAACCTTTGTGTGCGAATCATAAAAGTGTCTTTCGTCGCCTCTGTTATCTCTGAGGTCCACCTTTTGCATGGCCGGCCTTTTGCTGTGTATCCATTGTATCGGAGTAACATTGCTCTTTGTGGTGAACTATCTGTTGGTAATCTACTTATGTGGCCGAACTATTTAATTTGTTGTTTCTTGATCAAGCTCAGTACTGATGTTGTACCCACTTTTTAGCTGATGTCTTCATTTCTCAATTTCTCTTTCTGTGAGTAAATTGATTTGTAGATTCTTTTATAAAACTGTGAAAGATTTGTAAACTTGAAGACTTGTTACATTTCTTTCAATATACGCCGTCTGGCGCCGGGGCCACTAAGGAGGCAAAGAATAGTAACACTGCGACCTACAAGGCATGTCGTAAGAGGCGACTGAGGTAGGGGCCTAGGAAGCTACCCTAGTAAATAAAAAGCGTCACAGAAATCTGATGTGCTTGCCTACTTGTAGGCGCATAATTGGCACATCGTACAATCGCTCAGATTACATACAAATCACACAGAGTGGTTAACAAGTGATCGATATGCTGGCCTACTAGGTGCATAACTGGCACAACGTACAATCGCTCAGATCACATACAAATCACACAGAGTGGTTAGCAAGTGATCGATATGGAGCGTTCGATGAAGATTTCTTTCAATATATCTTTTTTTTTTCTCATTATTTTATAAGATTTCAAGTTAGATTTGGTCGTAAACAAGAATTGGAAGTTTAAAAAAAAAAAAAAATTATCATGATTATAAATCATGAGTGTATTTGAAAAAGAGAAATGAGTGCATGATCCTCACATGTTCGTTTGTTTCCGCTAAACATAACAGGAAGGAAATTACATCTATCGATTAGGTTGAGTACCAGACCTTTATTCAGGAGTCTTTTATGTCTATGCGTTAGGATGAAAGACAAGAGGATGCCTCCAGGAATAAGTGATTGATAAGAGGGTTGAAACAGTTGGGTTAAACTATCCAGATCACCTAGGCAACCAGCTCCTACAACATCGAGGGAAACAAATGATAGAGGAAAGGAAGATTAAAAAAATAAAATTTATAGGTTTATACAACTGCTACCCAATAGTATACATTTGATTTCATGATCAACAAATAAACAGTGTACAGTATTAAGAGCTTCTGAAAAACAAATAGACAAACACGGGATTCGAACCACTTACCCTCATTTCTTACGACACCCATCGTATAGCCTAGCAATACTAACACAACCAGCGAGCCATTCTCCTTACGAACACAACCAGCGAGCCATTCAGCGAGCGCTGGTTGTGTTCGTAAGGACGCTCGTATTGCTAGGCTAGGCGATGAGTGTCGTAAGAAATGATGGTAAGTGGTTTGAATCCTGTGTTTGTCTATTTGTTTTTTTCTGAAGCTCTTAATACCTGTACACTGTTTATTTGTTGATCATATTCGTTACTTCCGTTGCTTCCTCTGGGGTTCTTGCAATAAAACGCCGTTCTCACATTTAATTTCAGAAAAGTTCTTTTTTAAATGTATACATATAGTTACAATATCAGATAAATAGCTTGCATAAACTGTGACAGATAATAAGTATTATAAATTCATGTTTAAGTTAAGAACCACACTTAAAGAATGTGTTCATATATGATTGACTTATTGATAGGACCATCATCATTGCATCACTTCGGTAAGTAATTATGTGTGCTCCGATCTCTTTCCTACATAGGAAGATTTCAGCGACAGTGCACAAACTCCGTAGCACCGTCGAGGGTCCCCGATGTAAATCTGAAGGTAGTGAAGATATTTTTGTAGGAATTTTATTTTTAATGAATCTTTTCTAATGAATTTTGCCTGGGCTGCGGCTTTCCAGCCTGCTTTTCTCGATTTTGAACTGCCATTAGTTCTTTTACGTGCTCACATTGAACACGGGATCTACGTTTTATCGTCCGTCTCCGATAGGACTAGGAACTCGATCTCACATACACTGAGATCAGAGATCTCTGGAAAAATATCCTGATGGCTCCGCGAGAGGGGGTACCTGGTACCTTTGGCACGATAGACGAGTACCTAACCTCTACGTCACAGAGACCTCGATGAGTTCCTATATCTTAAGGGCACGTATGGTAGGTCAACACAAATTCCTATTCAATTCGATCGTGTGCTTGTCTCTTTCAATCAACCAAGCACCACGTCTGCAGGCATAGACGATCATGTCTCTCCACAACTCTTTCTTTCTGGTGCAGTTAATGAGTTATGACGTCGATCTTTGTCGAATGCCTTATGTCAGACCATCATCCAACATTTTCTCCCTCTACCTTCCCGGTCTCTCCTTCCCTGAATTTTACCCGTTGTCACCAAATGTTATAAACCACTTTGCAGTATATTTCCGAAGAACCTTGATTGTCTGATTCTTATTTTTTTTAATCAGGATTCTTTGTGTGCAGGCCTGTTTTAAAACCTCATCATTTGTTTTCTTAGCAGTCTATGGAATTTTCAGCAGTCTTCTGTAAAACTACATCTCTGTGGCTTCCAGCGATCTTATTGTTCATTGTCCAATATTCACTGCTCAACCTTAGTCTTACTGACATTTGTTCCGTCTCCTACCACTAAGGCATTCGGATCTTCATGAGAAGTTTTGTGTGTGTCTCTGTGTTGCTGGTTTTTTTTATAGTATGAGTCGCCGGCCCCACTACCTGCACCTCTTGGTCGACTTTTACGACAGGCGGTAGAAATTAGTGGTCTGTATTTCGCTACCCTGAAAACAGCACGAGAGAGAATAATATACAGTGCTAAAATGTGCTATGTTTGATTGCACATATATAATCTCGATGTGATGCTTTATGCAAAACGATGATATGCAGCAGAACAAATATGGCAGCTGAACTCGCTGCAGTTACTGATAAAATACCATCTATGATGTCCGTTTCAATTAATTCATTTTGATATAACCATATCGAAATACGAGATCCGCAGTAGCGTAGTTGTTAGTGAGCTCGCGTCTTAGTCGCGGGGTTCAATTCCACATTGGGCGCGGAATATTTTTCCGACCGTAATGGCTCTCAGATCGACCCAGCATCAACTGGACACCAGTAAAAGCACTGGGAAGTAATGGCGGCCTGCGTGATATTTACCACATCACCCATCGTGTGCCCAGTGTAAAACAAATACGAACATAACATCGCATTTCAAAAATATATGCCTCGAGGTATGAAAAATGGTTCCTTTATATCACATTGTAGCGTGTTTTTGTGTAGAGCGTCGCTCTTATCACAAACCATCTGAGAATCTCTTTATCTCTACCCAATTCTTCCGCTTCCATCATCATGTTTAAGCTTTCCATAATGTCTGTGTTTTGCTGCAGTTGTCATGGTTACCCCATGCCTTTGTCTTCCAGAAACAATACACTGCATTATTATATTCTTTCTAAACCACTGTGTCGTTTAATATGAACCCAAAATATTTCAGTTTCCGAGACATTGTATTATTTATGAGCCTAGTAGGATGTCAGGTGGCGTCTGTGGCTTAGGGGATAGTGACTCGGTCCATTAACCCCGACGTTCTGAGTTCGAATCACGCTGCGGACAGCTTGGCTGCAAATTGTTTCGCGTGGAATTTTACAAAGGACGATGGCACCACCCGTTCAGAAAGCAATGACAAACTACTGAACGTAATAATGCCTAGAAAAATCACAAACAGCGTGAAAAATCTGGGATTGATTCGCAAAGTCCTGTAAAAGATATGCAATTTAAAAAAAAAAAAAAGAAGTAGGATATCTGTATTTTTGCTCTTCTTTGTGGCACTTCGTCTCAAATTATTAGTTGTTCTTTTTTAATATGTGTGTACTGGTCCATGATTTACATTCATATATTACCACAAAAGAGATACTAGTTTTCTGAAGTATGTCTTGATTAATGTCCCGACTCAAGCAGGCAGAAGTATGTCTTGATTAATGTCCCGACTCAAGCAGGCAGAAGTATGTCTTGATTAATGTCCCGACTCAAGCGAGCAGAAGTATGTCTTGATTAATGTCCCGACTCAAGCAGGCAGAAGTATGTCTTGATTAATGTCCCGACTCAAGCAGGCAGAAGTATGTCTTGACCAATGTCCCGACTCAAGCAGGCAGAAGTATGGGCAGAGCTGATATGAGGGGTACGCTCTCATTTATGTGACATGGGCAAGTCTCAGACACTGGAATGAGTTCGAGAATTGGGCGTTAAGTTTGGACATGACAGACAGTGTCGTCTTCATGGTCGAGAAAGAAGATATACTAATCCACTTCTTATGGGTACGGTGAGCAAATGGACTTTGGGATGACTGCTGCAGCGGAGGACAGAACACGAATTGGAATGCCCAATGTGTCATGACGTCGATCGTATAACATAACATGTCTTGACCAGATTCGGGTTCTAGATCTCAAGAAAGACACAAAGTGGGATGGAAGGACATCATAAGGAAATAACTGATGGACCGATGCTTCACCTGAACCCGTAGCAGAAGGTAGACGTCCGATATGATCGTGTATCGATCTCATTTGATGAAGCGACCAAGCAGAAGAAGATACTGAAGGCATTTATGTAGTTCAATGACAATGGGCAGGATTTGTCATCAAGTGGGCGGTATTCAGATCCCAGCAAGTCGATTCTTCAGTCACTCAACTGAAGATTGGGGTACCAGGATTTTTTAAAGTTTAGACAACATTTACAATCGTCACCTTAGATACTGTTTAAGTATTCTGTCACTGACACTTTAACTGCGGCTGGAAGGGGCAGAATACTTATGATGACTCAGCGAGTGCGTAAACGTCGATTTTTATCTGTTGTAATAGTTTCCAGATAATTGCAGTTTTTAAATTTTTTGGTCCCGTTTTGTGATAAAAGCTTTTAGTCAGTTATCTCCCGTTTCGTGGAGTGTATATGCGCGTTTCAGCTTTGAAAATGTTTGCTCACTTGAAAGAGTTTGAACGCTGTCTGGAAGTCCAGGAATAATATCAGCTACATAATTACTTGATACACTGATACAGATATGGGAGGGGGTCTAAATGATTAATCCCTCACCTTGCGTTCTGAATGTCGTTCTGTTCACGGCTGCATTTTCCACAATTACCCCTAGGATTATTGCCGGAGCTACGGAGTTCGTGTTGTGCAAAACTCTCGGCGAGTGTCGTTACATTTCTGCGGAGAGGGACGGAGCCATATGGGGTAAAACCCGGTGCAATGAAGTAATACCTTCGGCTTTAGATCCTTTAATGGTTCTCAAACTGTGGGTCGCGACCCCTTTGGGGTCGAACGACCATTTCACAGGGTCGCCTAAGACCATCGGAAAACACATATTTATCATAATTAGAAATAAATATTGTTACATAATTGTATGGTTGGGGGTCACCACAACATCAGGAACTGTATTAAAGGGTGGTGTCATTAGGAAGATTGAGAACCACTTCTTTAGATTGATGCTCCGATCTCTTTCTTACCATCATGGAGCCATAGGGATATGTTTCCAGAGATATATGATCTCAGTGTATATGAGATCGATTTCCTAGTCCTATCGAAGACGGACGATAAAACGTAGGTCCGTGTTTAAGTTGAGCACGTAAAAGGTCAATTGACAGTTCAAAATCGAGAAGAACAGGCTGGAAAGCAGCTGCCTCAGCAATATTCATTAGAAAGATTTTAAAATACAAATTCCTACATAATATTTCACCATTTTCTAAATTACACCGGGGATCTCGTCGGTGTTACAGAGTTTGTGCACTGTCGCTGGAGATTTTCCTGTGTAAGAAAGAGATCGGAGCACGCATGGTTACTCACCGAAGTGCAATGATGATGATCCTATCAATCAATCAATCAATCCGCCCGTCTGTTGCCGGGGCTCTCAAGGGGAGCAAAGAATAGTAACACTGCGACCTATACGGCATATCGTAAGAGTCAACTACGGTAGGGGGCCTAGGAAAGCTAACCTGGTAAATAAAAAGCGTCGCAGAAATCGGATGTGCTGGCTTGGCCCCCAGTATGCGCATAACTGGCACAATGTCATTCGCTCTTAGGCTCGGATCACATAAAGTCACAAAGAGTGGCTAACAAGTGGTCGATATGGAGCGTTCGAAGAAGAAGAATCAATCAATCGTTCACTCGCTCTTTTATCAGTTATCTTATCCTATACTCTCCTATGTTATTCTGTTACCTGGCATATGCCGTTTTGTTCCGTCATTTGTGTTTACTTAATGACATTCTCACATAACACACACGCACAAACACACAGCAGTAGGAAAACATGCGCAGTCATAAACAAATATTGACTTCTAATTGATCACCAATATAACACTCGTACACATATCATGTGTCTGGAGATATGGTCCGTGTTTGAACCCTAACCTCGACGTGAATCGGCACTGCCGTTTCGGTTTGCTGAAAGACTCGCGAAGGACGACGCTTAACCAACAGGAAGTCTCTGCTTTATTCGGTGCTTGGCTGACGCGAACCGTAGCCTTCGATAACCATAATATTAGAGTTGGCTGTGCGCGAACGAACAGGCACGACACTGTGGCACAATCACGAGAACTGACCGGTTCCTGGAGTTTGTGGACACACTTAATGTGGTACCAAATGACGAGGATTTCATGTTTGTATAACTGTGCCAGAATGAGTTTCTCTAGGTTACGGGAATTGTTATCAATGTACTCTCGTTGAACGTGTGTGATACTTCACATCAGTGTTTCTATTAGTCAGACTATCATTATTATTATTGTATCCGGTACCTGTACTTGTTAAAAAAAGTGAAATTAATATTGATATAAGTAAAGTAAAAGCACTGTAAGTAGTACCATTAATATATCTTGCTAGTGATGTTAATCAAAAGTAACGGAACCCTCTTTCATACCGTGAGGTAAATTGAGGTATACGGTGTTAGACCTGTATTTTTCATTGTTCATAGAGAATTGATGTAGTCAACATCACGCCGGCGACCGTTACTTTCAGTATTTTTCTGGTATCATTTGGGGCTGGGTCGTCAAGTTCTTAACAATTTCCACATCCACTGTAGAATTGAACACGGACCACGCGCCTAAAAAGCGAGCGCACTAACAACTATTCTTTCGCGTCTCTCAGCGTTGGAAATAGTTCATCCTTAAAGTCTACATAAATGAGGGGGAATAAAACCAATCATATTACTTAGTATATTTGAGAGATATTTGGTCTATTAGTGTACACATTGTTTCTATGTTATTGTATTTGTGTTAAATGTCGAACATACGCTTAAGGTAATGTGTTAGTAATGAATGTAGTCTGTGTTGAGTGTACTGTAAACAATTCACATCTGTGCTGACTGTACAATTCACAATTCACATCTGTGCAGACTGTACAATTCACATCTGTGCAGACTGTACAATTCACATCTGTGCTGACTGTACAATTCACATCTGTGCTACTGTACAATTCACATCTGTACTGACTGTACAATTCACATCTGTGCTGACTGTACAATTCACATCTGTGCTGACTGTACAATTCACATTCACATCTGTGCAGACTGTACATTACATCTGTGGCAGGCTGTACAATTCACATCTGTGCTGACTGTACAATTCACATCTGTGCTGACTGTACAATTCACATTTTACATCTGTGCAGACTGTACAATGTATAATTTACATCTGTGACGACTGTATATTTACATCTGTGACGACTGTATATTTTACATCTGTGACGACTGTATAATTTACATCTGTGCTGACTGTACAATGTATATTTTACATCTGTGACGACTGTACAATGTATATTTTACATCTGTGCTGACTGTACAATTCACATCTGTGACGACTGTATAATTTACATCTGTGACGACTTTACAATGTATATTTTACATCTGTGACGACTGTATATTTTACATCTGTGACGACTGTATATTTTACATCTGTGACGACTGTATAATTTACATCTGCGCTGACTGTATAATTTACATCTGCGCTGACTGTACAGTATTTATATATACACATTTACTGACACAAAAATATAAATCTCCACACTTTGATATGCTTTTGTGATTGTTTTCTATGCAGCGTGATTTGCTGAACTGAAACTAGCCATTAACGTTGATTGGTGTATGTACTGTAGAACATCTTACAATGTGTTATTGTTGAACACAGTTATAGTTTAATAGGATATATTTAGTTGATTTTATCAGATCTTTGTGAATCTAACAGAGTTTTTTAACCACGTGTGCATGTGGAGTTTATCCTGCGTTTCTTTTATTGTGTCGCTGAAAATACTTATAACAGTAGTTCCGGCGACGACTAAACTTTTCCTCATCTCAAAACATGGGTACAAGTTGGATAAGGGCATTGACCATATTGGGAGCATGGACATAGACTTATGCTCTAAACGGTTGTGATGCCCGCGTGCCCAGCGTGTTCGTAGCGCGTTGGACTACGGGTGACTAGTCCTCTGTAAGTGCGGGTTCAACTCCGCGGACTGGCAGAAAAGCTACAGGTTCCCCAGATTTACGGTGTTCGTGGCACCGAGCCGAAGGGTTACGATGTCCATGACACCGAACCGAAGAGCTTTCAGCTCAAGTGCTTCTGGATCGAAAAAAACACACAAAAAACGGTTGTGATTGTGGTCATCCCACAATTTAAGACAATTGTATTGGCAACAAACAACAGAAGTACATAGTGAAACTCAAATGAACAATTTCAATCAAATCAAACAAGAGTTAGAAAAATGATGTTTGCTGTTTATCACGTGATTTGTTCTGTCTGTACAATGAACACATTTTAAGTTTATATGCCTGAAATAGCAGTAGAGTACGTATCAACAGTTTGAGATACGATGTAAGACGAGTCTGTACAATGACACTTAAGTTTATATGCCTGAAATAGCAGTGAGACATATCAACAGTTTGAGATACGATGATAAGTCGTCTGTACAATGACACATTTTAAGTTTATATGCCTGAAATAGCAGTGAGTACTATCAACAGTTTGAGATACGATGATAAGACGGTCTGTACAATGAACACATTTTAAGTTTATATGCCTGAAATAGCAGTGGAGTACATATCAACAGTTTGAGATACGATGATAAGACGGTCATAATAACAAAAGTAAAAAAAGATCTCCCAAGATCTTAAAGATTTTCTGGGCATAAAGAAGGCCATTCGTTCTGATTGGTCATAGAGTAGTCCGTCAGATCTGATTGGTTATAGATAAAGCCGTCAGATCTGATTGGTTATAAAAAAGGCCATTAGATCTGATTGGTCATAGAAGTCCGTCAGGATCTGACTAGTTATAGAGGAGACCGTCAGATCTGATTGGTTAAGTATGAAGTCCTTAGATCTGACTGGTTTAGAAGAGACAGTCAGATCTGATTGGTTAATATAAGTCCTTAGATCTGACTGGTTATAGAGGAGACAGTCAAATCTGATTGGTTAAAAAGAATTCCATCAGGTCTGATTGGTTACAGAGGAGTCCGTCTGATCTGATTGGTCATAGTGGAGTCCGTCAGACATGATTGGTCGTTGAGGAGGCCGTCAGATCTGATTGAGTCGTAGAAGGAAGTCCGTCAGATCTGATAAGTCCGAATGGAGGCTGTTAAATCTTGTTGGTTATAGAGGTAGCCCTCAGATTTTATTGGTCATTGACTCATACCTTACTGAAACTTTAGCGATGACTAAAATACAGTCAAGATTGACATGTGTAAACTGAATAGATAAGATCAGCTGTGCTTGTACCTGACATTAGTACCATTTATTCTGCTGGTGTAACGGGCACTATGCTGAGCGTGAACTACATTCTGTTTATCGATTTCAGTTTAGATATCACTGAATGAGTCAAATGGATATATATATATATAAAATGAAGATTGGAAATTCCTAAAGGTTAAAATTAGAACAAATTGGATGTTTACTTATTTATCAAAAATAGAACAGCGAAGCCTGATTGGTTAAGTTTTGGGGGTCATGTATGCTGTCTATTTAGTCAACTTTAACGGATAATGTATTTTCTTATAGGAACCATACAACCCCCCTTCCTTCTCTCCTTCCCCCTTCCCTTCTCTCTCTCTCTCTCTCTCTCTCTCTCCCCTTCTCCCCCTTTCCTCCCGAATCCGCCAGGGACTTCGAAGGTGAATTATAAATTAGAACGCAGGTGAAAGAATTATAACATTTTTATAATTCTTTGCTATTATGATAAGTACCATCTTCACATCGACTTTCGATGATCTCAGTGTAGGTGAGATCGAGTTCCTAGTCCTATCTGAGACGGTGGATTAAACGTCGGACCCGTGTTCAAGCAGAACGACGTAAAAGAACCATTGGCAGTTAAAAATCGAGAAGGTCGGGTTGGAAAGCCGCTGCCCGGTCAAAATTAATTCGAAAATAATATAAAATAAAGTTTTTACAACATTTTTATCATCTTCTAAATGACATCGGGGACCGTCGTCGGTGCTACTAAGTTCGTGCACTGAAACAGAAATCTTTCTTTGTAAGAATGTGATTGGAGCACATATGGTTACCCAACCGAAGTGCAATGCTGATGGGTCTATTAAACAATCAGTCTTTTCAACGTTCACCATTATCTTTCACGCTCGCTGTTCACCGATCTCTACAATACGATTTTGAACAATGCCGTGTCTCTATATTCCTATTACTGTCATTGCACACCTGCTTTTACATATAAATTATGTTCTCATATTGCTTGTAATTAATATTCTCATATTGCTTGTAATTAATGTTCTCTTATTGCTTGTAATTAATGTTCTCTTATTGCTTGTAATTAATATTATCATATTGCTTGTAATTAATATTATCATATTGCTTGTAATTAATATTCTCATATTGCTTGTAATTAATATTCTCATATTGCTTGTAATTAATATTCTCATATTGCTTGTAATTAATATTCTCTTATTGCTTGTAATTAATATTATCATATTGCTTGTAATTAATATTATCATATTGCTTGTAATTAATGTTCTCTTATTGCTTGTAATTAATGTTCTCTTATTGCTTGTAATTAATGTTCTCTTATTGCTTGTAATTAATATTCTCTTATTGCTTGTAATTAATATTCTCTTATTGCTTGTAATTAATATTCTCATATTGCTTGTAATTAATATTCTCATATTGCTTGTAATTAATATTCTCTTATTGCTTGTAATTAATATTATCATATTGCTTGTAATTAATATTATCATATTGCTTGTAATTAATGTTCTCATATTGCTTGTAATTAATGTTCTCTTATTGCTTGTAATTAATATTCTCATATTGCTTGTAATTAATATTCTCATATTGCTTGTAATTAATGTTCTCTTATTGCTTGTAATTAATGTTCTCTTATTGCTTGTAATTAATATTCTCATATTGCTTGTAATTAATATTCTCTTATTGCTTGTAATTAATATTCTCATATTGCTTGTAATTTAATGTTCTCTTATTGCTTGTAATTAATGTTCTCTTATTGCTTGTAATTAATATTCTCATATTGCTTGTAATTAATGTTCTCTTATTGCTTGTAATTAATGTTCTCATATTGCTTGTAATTAATATTCTCATATTGCTTGTAATTAATATTCTCATATTGCTTGTAATTAATGTTCTCTTATTGCTTGTAATTAATATTCTCATATTGCTTGTAATTAATATTCTCTTATTGCTTGTAATTAATATTCTCTTATTGCTTGTAATTAATATTCTCTTATTGCTTGTAATTAATGTTCTCTTATTGCTTGTAATTAATATTCTCTTATTGCTTGTAATTAATATTCTCATATTGCTTGTAATTAATATTCTCTTATTGCTTGTAATTAATATTCTCATATTGCTTGTAATTAATATTCTCATATTGCTTGTAATTAATATTCTCATATTGCTTGTAATTAATGTTCTCATATTGCTTGTAATTAATGTTCTCATATTGCTTGTAATTAATGTTCTCATATTGCTTGTAATTAATGTTCTCATATTAGTTAGTTAGTTAGTCTTTCCTCTTGGGCATGTGGGCGGCGCATAGGGCAGAGGTCATAGCTCTCCATGTCTCGCGGTTCGTTGCTATTTGCTTTAAGTCTTTAATGTTTACTAGGCCCATCGTTGAGCCTTCTCTGGTGATGGTTCTACGCAGAGTCTCTCTTGGTCTTCCTCGTTTTCTTTTTCCCTCTGGTGTCCATATGAGGGATTGGTAAGGGAGTCTTCTCTCATCCATTCTAAGTGTGTGGCCGATGTAGTTCCAGCGGCGCTTTCTTATAAAATTTGATACATTTTCTTGCTTGGTCTCTTGTCTTATTTGTGTATTGGGTCTGAAATCTGACCATTTGAGGTTCAGTATTCTTCTAAGACATTTGAGGTTCAGTGTTCTCATATTGCTTGTAATTAATGTTCTCTTATTGCTTGTAATTAATGTTCTCTTATTTATTTTAATTGTTTGTCTCTTATCAATGGCAACACTTTTATTACTTTCAAGTGTTTGTCTTGTAACACTTTGAATTGTTTGACTTGTATTACTTTATTTGTTTGTATTGTATTGTCGTCATTGCTTGTTTTGTTTCATTTTAATTGTTGCACTCTTATCGATTTTAATTGCTAATCTCTTATCGCGTTCAAGTGTTTGTCTCGTATCGCTATTAACTACTACTTTCTTGTCGCTATTAACTACTACTCTCTTGTCGCTATTAACTACTACTCTCTTGTCGCTATTAACTACTACTCTCTTGTCGCTATTAACTACTACTCTCTTGTCGATATTAACTACTACTCTATTGTCGCTTTTAATTGTTGTTCCTTTATTATCGCTATTTTCTTCTTACTTTTATAGGTGTGTTTGTGTTGTTACTATTTATAGCTGCGATACAAACGGGGGAAGATTTCCTACAATACAATAGCGTTCTATGTTAAAAGACACTATAGTGACTGGTGGTGTAATTAGTATACATTTAGACGACACTATAGTGACTGGTGGTGTAATTAGTATACATTTAGACGACATTATAGTGACTGGTGGTGTAATTAGTATACATTTAGAAGCCACTATAGTGGTTCATGTTATGGATTGAATTAAGTATGGCTTCACCACTGCTTAGAATTTTCCTGCTTCTGGGCCTGTATTTGGCAATATTTTTTTCAATCATGTTAACTATGTAGTATGAATAATGAACTGCATTTGTTTTTAGACAGATTAAGCAGTTATTCCTTCATTGCTCTAACGACAATCATTGTTAGACTAAACAGTTTTCTTTCTTCATTACTCTAACGACAATCATTGTTAGATTAAACAGTTTTCTTCCTTCATTACTCTAACGACAATCATTGTTAGATTAAACAGTTTTCTTTCTTCATTACTCTAACGACAATCATTGTTAGATTAAACAGTTTTCTTTCTTCATTACTCTAACGACAATCATTGTTAGATTAAACAGTTTTCTTCCTTCATTACTCTAACGACAATCATTGTTAGATTAAACAGTTTTCTTTCTTCATTACTCTAACGACAATCATTGTTAGATTAAACAGTTTTCTTTCTTCATTACTCTAACAACAATCATTGTTAGATTAAACAGTTTTCTTTCTTCATTACTCTAACGACAATCATTGTTAGATTAAACAGTTTTCTTTCTTCATTACTCTAACGACAATCATTGTTAGACTAAACAGTTTCTGCTTATTTGCAACACATCTTTTAAAAACAGTTAACTTCTTCATACTATAATGAACTCTTTTGTTTAGAGATTAAACAGTTTTTCCTTCATTACTCTAACGACAATCATTGTTAGATTAAACAGTTTTCTTTCTTCATTACTCTAACGACAATCATTGTTAGATTAAACAGTTTTCTTTCTTCATTACTCTAACGACAATCATTGTTAGATTAAACAGTTTTCTTCCTTCATTACTCTAACGACAATCATTGTTAGATTAAACAGTTTTCTTTCTTCATTACTCTAACGACAATCATTGTTAGATTAAACAGTTTTCTTCCTACATTACTCTAACGACAATATCATTGTTAGATTAAACAGTTTTCTTCTTCATTACTCTAACGACAATCATGTTAGATTAAACAGTTTTTTCCCTTCATTACTCTAACGACAATCATTGTTAGATTAAACAGTTTTCTTCCTTCATTACTCTAACGACAATCATTGTTAGATTAAACAGTTTTCTTCCTTCATTACTCTAACGACAATCATTGTTAGATTAAACAGTTTTCTTCCTTCATTATTCTAACGACAATCAATGTTAGATTAAACAGTTTTCTTTCTTCATTACTCTAACGACAATCATTGTTAGATTAAACAGTTTTCTTCCTTCATTATTCTAACGACAATCATTGTTAGATTAAACATTTTCTTCTCATTACTCTAACGACAATCATTGTTAGATTAAACAGTTTTCTTCCTTCATTACTCTAACGACAATCATTGTTAGATTAAACAGTTTTCTTTCTTCATTACTCTAACGACAATCATTGTTAGATTAAACAGTTTTCTTTCTTCATTACTCTAACAACAATCATTGTTAGATTAAACAGTTTTCTTCCTTCATTACTCTAACGACAATCATTGTTAGATTAAACAGTTTTCTTCCTTCATTACTCTAACGACTATCATTGTTAGATTAAACAGTTTTCTTCTTCATTATTCTAACGACAATAAATTGTTAGATTAAACAGTTTTCTTTCTTCATTACTCTAACGACAATCATTGTTAGATTAAACAGTTTTCTTCCTTCATTATTCTAACGACAATCATTGTTAGATTAAACAGTTTTCTTTCTTCATTACTCTAACGACAATCATTGTTAGATTAAACAGTTTTCTTTCTTCATTACTCTAACAACTCTGTTTATTGAGAGGCAGAAAATACAATCAAACGACCATGTATTATTTGATTGCCGCTAGGTAGGTCGAGGCGACATTTGCTATCGATTTCTGAGGTCGATGTCAAAAGCTTTTCATAAGAGTGAAAAGTTCCATAACCGATACATTCTGATTGGGTCAGAGTTCACAGTTTGTGAGAGGTCATTGTGTTAACACATGACATAATCATTTCAGATCGGCATAGTTCAGTGATAATATCACTGAATTAAAACACCAAACTTACAAGAGTTCAAATCCTGGTGTAGTTGCTGATGCTCTTTACCATTCCGTACTTACAGGCGTTCATATATAAGTGGCGATGACCATCAAGACCAATCTACACCTAGACAACAAGTCTTCCATAATGGTTGCATGAGAAATATATTGTTTTGTCATCTAGTGTTCTGGTGTGTTTCATGAGGTGATCAGCATTTAACTTTTCTGCCGTAAATTTCTGTTGAGGGACTGAGATGGTATGATAATGAGGAGCTTATGAAGAGAACCAGACAGATCCAAGTGAACCAAGAGGTGAAAAGATTCTGGCCTCGGGATTAGATACACATTGAGAAAATCCGAGGGAATGTAACAAGAAGTATCCTTTCTGTAACCCACGACAGATAGGGAAGTTTAGAAAAACATGGAAAACATATTCGGAGACAGAGATTAACGACATACGGCTGTGTTGGTAGGAACTACAGAGATAGCTTTTAAAAAAATGTATATATTTTATGTTATGTTATGCAATCGACATGATGGCACATTGGGCATTCCTATTCGTGCTCTGTCCTCAGCTGCAGCGGCCATCCCAAAATCCCTTTGCTCACCGTACCCATAAGAAGTTGATTACTATATCTGCTCTTACCTCTCTACCACGAAGACGACACTGTCTGGCATGTCCAAACTTAACACCTAATTCTCGAACTCGTTCCAGTGTCTGAGACTTGCCCGTGTTACATAAATGAGAGCGTATCACATTGATGATATCGGCTCTGTCCATACATCTGCCCGCTTGAGTAGGAGCATTGTTGGCAAGCTGGTACAGCCAAGTCATTTTCTTGAGATATGATCTCCGAATGTTATCCACCCATTCCACGAACATACTTCCAGATTCAATCCTTTGAAGCATATTCATCGAGGCTAATATGATAATCGTATGGGTTACCTGTTGTTCAGCCATCCATGACAGATCCCTGGAGGCAGCAGTGATCTCAATAGTCATGCTCGATGTCGTTGTCTCGAAAGCGCCGCAGTCCTCATGAAGTATGCTACCGTTTCGTTGTGCCGAATAAGCCCACGATGCTCTGATTCCGCGTCTGACAGAGCCATAGGTGTAGATAATGATATCACCTGGATGGAAGTGCTGATCCACGAGCGCAATAATCTCCGCATTGACGACTCCCGGGACCCATTCTCTACAGCATTCCAAGTGTACTGACAACACTGGTGTAATCAATCTTATTATATTGCTTCCTTATATTTTCTACTGATGAGTGATTATGTACTCATATTGTTCTGTAGACCTACTTTCTTAGTAGCTTGTAAGTCGCAATGTTACTATTCTTTGCTCCCCATGAGAGCTCCGACAACACACGGACGGTAAAGGTAGTATTACAGTTGATAGAAATTACATGTCCAAGTAGGATAGCACATGGAATTTCTGCGACGCGTTTTATTTGCTAGACTAGCGTCCCTAGCATCTAACGTTTAAGAGTACAATTGATCGTTTTCTCTGTACATCAGAACATATGTATGTGATAATGATAATACATAACAGACCCATCTGTTCTCATTTGTATAGACGAATAACGTTCTTTGATGTTCGTTTCTTTCAATGTCTCTATGCCATAGATACAGCATAACTGGATTTTGATCGATAGTCCTTCCAGATTATGTTAAGTGCCCAGCTTAATGATTGTATCTTTTTTTTTCTAGTTGTTTTCATAGCGTTTCTAGGTTACTGATTTGATAGATTTGTCTGTACACATGTACAATTGTCGTACACACTCTTACGTGTTTGTCAGACGTGAGTTTTGTTGAATTCATCAACATTACGTCTCATGCCTGGTAGTGTTATCGATTCATTTCTTCCACGTCCTTTTCTGTCCTATTAACAATTTCAATACTCCCATTGCTTTTTCTAGCGGCTCATTATGCGATCCGAAATGTGCTCCTTTTGTCTTCATTTTCATTCTTTCAAAAAGATATCCTTTCAATACTAAAATGCTATTGTGTGCAATCTCTCAAATATTTTTTAATGACAATTCAATTTTAGTATCAACTTTTAAAAGAAAGAGAAGATGAAGAAATGTTGGATGTACTCTGAGAAGTAGTGAACAAAGAGAAGATGAAGAAATGTTGGATGTACTCTGAGAAGTAGTGAACACAGAATCACAAAGCAGGCATTGAAGTTGGAGGCGAATGGTTCAAGAAGGATTCTGTCGTCATTTTTCTCTAAACTGAAAAATAGAAAATAGATGGGCTAGCTCAAACAGACAATGTTTTGTAACCCGCAGAGAAAGAGAAGTAGTGGAAGGACTAAACATACAGAAGAAGAAGAGCTGGAGACTGATATGAAAAGGATAAGTAAAATATGGAAAGAACTGGAAGGGATGGCAGGAGAGAAAAAGAGCTGAAAGAAGTTTGTTGAAGACCTGTGCTCTGTTGAAAGGGAAGAAGATGAAGAAGCTCAAATATAGTACCTTATTAACACCGGTTTGTGCAGATTCCCTCAACCATCTCATACCATGCCTTCTTATCTTTATCTCATGCAACTCCTGTCAGTTCTTCTATATATCGTTAGTTTCAGCCTCCAAATCTGTTCTCCGTGTATTTCTAGGCTTCCATCGCTTTCGCTTTCCCTTCGTTTTCAGAAGCGGGCCCATCTTGTTATATTCCTCTCTTGTTTTTCTCAAGGTGATTCTTATCCAGCGCCAGTGTCCTTTCTTCACCTCTTTGTTCACTGTGACATGTCTCATTCTCTCCATAAGCACCTTATTTGTGACATTATCATACCATCTCAGTCCCTTTATTCTGCGCAGACACCATTTGATCAATGTTTGCAGTATATTAGTTATTATTTTAGCACTTTTCAATGTTTATGCCCCATACAGCAGAACTGCTTTAACATTGAAGTTAAATCTTCGTATTTTGGCTCTATACTTTATTTCTATCCAGTCTGTGACTCTGGTGGCGTCTGTGGCTTAGGGGATAGTGACTCGGTCTATTAACACCGACGTTCTGAGTTCGAATCACGCTGCGGACAGTTTGGGGGCAAATTGTTTCGCGTTGATTTTTATAAAAGGACGATGCCACCACCCGTTCAGAAAGCAGTGACAAACTACTGAACGTAATAATGCCTAGAAAAATCAAATAAACGTTAAAAAAGCAGGGATTGATTCGCAAAGTCCTGTAAAGTATATGCAATTAACTCACTTTATTTCTGTAGGCTTCTACAAGCTAGTACAAATATGTCTAGGAACTATCATGCATTGAAGCGTTGCCTATTATTAGACAGACAAAGACGACATTAATTTATTTGTGAGCTAAAACGAATCTAAGACAATCTGAGGAAATTACCATGATCAAATATAGTTGTATGTGAATCAATGCACTTCCGTCTTGTTAACACGGCCGGACATGCTGGGAATTTGCAAGAAAGAATAGGTCTAAAAAGGGTATAAAGACGACAGATTAACTTCAATGCATCGGGTTTTCCCCCATATGGCTTCGTCTTTCCCCGCAGAAATGGCACACCGTGATTCAACGCCAAAGAGGCATCCTTTTATTAAATTCGAAATTCATAGAAAACAGACAGAAGTGAAAAAATGATTACAGTATTATAAGCAACAAAGCCGACTTTTCGACCAAATTGTCCTTATCAAGTGCAGAACATACGAACATTCAGGAATCACATTAATCCAGGAAACAAAACAACATATGTTATGTTATCGTTATGTTATGCGATCGACGTCATGGCACATTGGGCATTCCCATTTCGTGCTCTGTCCTCCGTTGCTCAGCTCACCCCTAAAGTCCATTTGCTCACAGTACCCATGAGAAGTTGATTACTATATCTTCTTTCTCTACCACGAAAACGACACTGTCTGGCATGTCCAAACTTAACACCTAATTCTCGAACTCGTTCCAGTGTCTGAGACCCGCCCATGTCACACAATTGAGAGCGTACCGCATTGATGATATAGAAAGCATGTATGGCAGATCTAAATATATTCTTATTGTGATCTGCAGGGAAATTTAATTTTTCACTTTACCTGCTCCTTTCTCTTCTCTCTCTCTTTCTCTCTCCCTTTCCCCTATTCTCATTTTGGGGTGGTATCTCGAGATTTTTGGGTAAATCAAGAAGACTCTCTCCCTTATCGGAGTATGAAGTTCTAGTAAGATAAAGTTTTCGATACAGATATGCGTGTAACAGTTTTATTGTTTTACAGAAGATTATCAGCAAGAATCCCATGGACTGCTAAACAGACTAAGGTAGATGTACTAGGCGAGATCATTAGAAAAGCTGCATTCTGGCAAAAATTTGATGGTTTCGGTCACCAATTGGGTGACGAGGGGTGGGGGCGTATGTACTACGAAGACAAAGGTTAGATAAAAATACATTGTAACACAAGGGCACGTTATCGGAAAGAGAGATATCGAACGAGAGAAGATATACTGAACAGTCTAACATCATGGCATGGAAAAACATCAACAACGTAATTGACCGCCAAAGCTAGGGAGACGGAACAGATTTATGGAGATTCATGCTTACAAATGTCATTCAGCTGATACGGCACCTAATGATGATGATTCTAAGATTGTAAATTATAACGAAACATACACATTTAGAAGAGCTTGGACGTGTGTGTCTGTCTGTATAAGAGAGAGAGTGAGTGAGAGGATGTGAAGACAACGATATGATACAATGCTTGGCAAAAATTCGATACGCTCAATGCAAGCACCAATACAACACCTCAAATCTGTTGAGTTCGGTCAAGAAATGGAGTAGACCAATGTCCGCCCGTTTCACATTATTTCCTATCATGTGTGAAATGTTTTTCGCGCGCTCGCTGAGCGCGCTGCTTTCTGTTAGATGCATGACCGGCTTGTCGGCGTCCGTTGTCATAGTGACGGGAGTTTACGTAAAGTTTGTTCTCCCATCAGCGTTGACTAGGGCTCCTGAATGTATAAATAATGTTCTTGCTGCAAGTATGTTTGTATTACTGTTTTATTCACTCTCACTACCTCTTACTTACGCGTATACACACACACACACACACACACACACACTCTCTCGTGTCCGTCTCTCTCGCTTTTGTACATTCACGCACACATACACACACGTTATAGTCTGTGGCAATACCTGGTTATGGACTTTAGAGACACTTGACACTTAAGATACTTACGTAGATCTGCTGTCCTGTACCTGCAGATGTTGCCGATAATGAGGAAGCAGACAAGCTTTAATCGAAAGCACTAAAAGATGGCGTAGTTGAATTACATAATGGGGACTTAGTTTGATTACTCAGAGGACGCCTATTGGAGAGGACATGTCAACTGATTTCGAATCTATACAGATTTTGAAGGAGTTTTTAATCGTACGGTGAACTAGTAGGATTAGGTACCTGAAGGAAAGAATGAAGAGCGTGTGAAGTGAGCCACAGGAACCATCGTCCTGCGCGCCTTTCCACATCATCTGATCGTGGCTGAATAGCTATAGGATTGAAAGAGGTAATACCGCGTCGGTTCAGTTACTACTAATCAATTTCAAGGCACGGAAAAATGTCAAAATCCAAACTGATAGAGAGTATTCAGGCACAACCAACTCTAGATAACTAGGCCAGACAATTGACGGGGAAAACCTGACCTAGATCAGACCAGGGGGCTGGAATCTATATATGTTTGATAGAACTTTGAAAGCTTTTTTGCAAATTTTACTCAATTCTGTGAGTCTATGGTTATTTATTGGTGAAAAATATTCATAATATTGATATTTCTTATTGTTAAACTTAACTTGTTGGAAAATATAACTTCGATTTAGCATTGTCTGTTGATTTTAAAATGAATTTGTCTATATACAACAATACTGGAATGCGAGGTCACGTGGTGCAGTTGTGGTCTAATTTCCCATAATTCTTACTTGAGTCCGAAGGTCCATAAGTTTATAGTTGGCTCTGATTCAGGTCAGATATTTGTGAAGATACATGTTCGCGTACGACAGCCGGCACGGCACATTATGATGCTGAATAATATTTGAGATACTCAAGACATGATTGATTGATTGATAGGACCATCATCATTGCACTTCGGTGAGTAACCATGTGTGCTACGATCTCTTTCTTACACAGGAAGATCACAGCTGCAGTGCACGAACTCCGTAGCACAGGCGAGGGTCCCAGGGTAATTTTGAAGATGATGAAGATATTTTGCAGAAATTTTTATTTTTAATCTTTTCTAATGAATTTTCCCGGACAGCGGCTTTCCAGCCTGCTCTTTTCGATTTTAAACTGCCAAGGGTTATTTTACGTGCTCAAATTAACACGGGACCTACGTTTTATCATCCGTCTCCGATATGACTAGGAACACGATCTCACCTACACTGATATCAGGGATCTCATTAAAAAATATCCAGATGGCTGCACGAGGGAACGAACCTGGTACCTTTGACCCGAAAGACGAGCACCTAACTTCTACGTCACATAGACCCCTAAAACAACAAGACAACAAATAAACAAAAAATGGTGTCAGGAGTCATTGTTTTCTAGGTTTTTTTAAAATACAATATAAAGTCTGATTAGTTTATGAAAATCTGCTCATTTATAATTATAGACTTTATTTTATCTTCTGTATACACTAGCGTTAGGTCTTTGACCCTACTAAGTATTGGTCATAGACCCGAATCTAATGTGTGTCATAGATAATTCAACACTGATTTCTTTCTCTAACGAAATTATATATTACATACCTATTCACGTTTTTTGTAACACGTGCGAGCACCCGCATGCACACATATGCGCGCGCACACACACACACACACATATTGATATTTCCTATTCGTACCCGTGTTTCCTATTTACCTGTTTATTTATCACCAAGGTTATCTTCTTGTATTTCTGTCCAAATAAATAACCATTATTTTGTGTACTCGAATTTGTATAGATCAGCCTAGCTCTCCCGTTTTTTCAAGATCATTAGATCCGCAGTAGCGCAGTTGTTAGTGAACTCGCTTGTTAGGCTAGTGATCCGAGTTCAATTCTACAGTGAGCGCGGAATTTGTTCCGACCGTAACGGCTCTCATGTCGACCCATCCTCATTTGGGTATCAAGTGAAAGCATTGGCAAGTAAAGACGGCAGGCGTAATGTTGACCACATCACTCATCGTGTGTCGACGGTCAATGAAAAATAGGACCTAGCACCATAGTGCTATACGTGTATTTTTTAAAATCCTTTACTTTTATTACTCCTCTACTCGGATCAAATATTCCCCCCTCCCTTTTCTCCCCGACGTGGTTATATATACACTTGCCTTTTTTTTATTGTTCTTACAAATACTGTTACATACACACTAATCAAGATCTCTTTTGAGCTTATCTTGGGTCGTCCAGGTTGGGGCTTGTCTGGCTAACAAAACGATCATCGACATGATATGCAAATGATGAGGCCTGCTGAAGATTTATGACTGTCTGACCACTGTCCATCTTCACCATTCTTTGTCTGCTTTGGTCACGGCAAATACTCACTGGGAAAGACTACTGTCCAGGTCGTGGCAGTACATCAACGCCACATTGAGTCAAATCAATCTTCCAAAACTTGAGAAATGGCTCTGCAATTGTGAAGAAGTAAAAATAGATTTGAAAATTTTTAGTTTGAAAACTTTTAATTTTGAAATAGAAAACTGAATTTTGAGGGGGAAAAAAAACTGGAATTGAAAAGAACACTTTTTAATCTGAAATGGAAACAACTCGGAAAACTGCTCCGAAAGAGTCATCAGAAAAAAAGTCATGCTTGAAGCCGAAATTGCAAGCCACAACGAAATTGCAAGCAATGGAAAAAAAAAATTGTAAAACTCGTACTGTCTCAGATATTGCAACCAAACATACAAGAAAACATAATTCATCTTGGTGGCCATGATCTTGTTCATTCACTTCCGTCATGCTCTCTTTCTCCATCTCACTAACAGCCAATCACTCTCTCTGTCTTCATCTTACTATCCCATCACTTGATATAAACGAATACATCAGATATACTCATTCTTTAGTATGATTGTTACTCCTTCTATCTATTTGAAAATGATAATCGTGGCATATCCTTTACATGACTTAGCCATCAACCTGTATACTGTAATAAGAATGCATCCACACTCCACAGTATACAGTCTTCTACAACAGAACATCGGGAAAGAAGGCAAGAGGAAGACCACGGAAAAGATGGTTAGATGGCGTAGCAGAATCCTGTGAAAGAGCAAAGATAACAATCACACAAGCCACCAGAACAGCGCAAGACAAAACAGAAAACCACGACACTGGGCAACAACCCGGTAGCAGTGTGACGACAAAAAGAAGAAGAAGAAGCCATCAACCAATGTAAACGAGTCGTCGATTTTTTAAGCAACACTTATACCTTCAGCAGTTCCCATTGTTTTCTGAACGGCGAGGTCTATTTTTAAAGTTCGTAAAAATCTAAGGGAACTAATTTGCTTCCAAACATGCCCGCCGTGGAGTTTGAACCAGGTACGCTTGGGTTGTGATCGAGCACACTACCGCTTAAGCTACAGACGCTCACTCTATCTAGTTACTTGTCGTTATTCTACTTTGAGTTTCTGCTAGAACTGATTGAAACTCTTACTTGACATCTCATTTTGCGTAGTGACCGATACTTTAAGTAGCGCTTGTTCGATTGTTCTATGAGTTCGATAAGGCCGTTTCCAAATCGACTGTAGAGTCAATATTGCTTAACTCTTTAGTTTTATTTCTGTTTGAACAAGGTATTTCATCATATCGATAAGAATTTTTCGCTTGGTCATGGCGTGTCAAGTTTGCTATTAGCCTTTTCCTATTTTCTGAATGCGAGCTTGTTTGGGATGTTTTATTTAATACACTACAAATTGTGGTATGTTTTGACTACATTTTATTTCTTGATTGGGAGATTGATAGTACCATCATCATCATTGCACTTCGGTGAATAACCTTGTGTGCTCCGATCTTCTTACTCGGGAAAATCGCAACGGCAGTGCACGAACTTCGTAGCACCGACGAGAGCCAAGGATACAATATTGAATACGGTGAACATTTTAGTAGGAATTATTATTTTAATCTTTTTTTCATAAATTTTGTCCGGACCATCGACTAGCAGCCTTCTCTTATCGATTTTCAACTGCCAAGAGTTCTTTTACATGCTAACTTTAACACGGGATCTACATTTTATCGTCCGTCTCCGATAGAACTAAGTGTCACTTACTTTGAGATCAGGGATCACTAGATAAATTTTCCCAACGCTCCACGCAACTTCCGAACCTAGTACTTTTGAAGCGAGAATCGGGCACCTTACATACACGCTACGTAGACATCAATAACATCAGATGGGGCATATGCAGACATATGGATCATACTGCAGAAATAAGAAATAGAATAAGTCAGGAAGGGGGGCAATATTTCAGAGAATTATTGATACATGTTATGTAACCATAGTTAATTACATAGCCTATTAGGTTCAATGATGGAATCGCCTAAAAAAAATATATATATATATATATGTCTCTTCAACGTTCACCTTCCTGAGCGAGGCGGACGAATGTGGGAAAATCCCTTTCTTGACCAATCCTTGATGTTATTCTGCTGATGTCTTTCTTTACCTTCCTCTTTTTTCTACCATCCTCGACTGTTACATGAAAAATTGTTTTTGAAAGAGATTCCTGGTTTGTTCACATGTCCGAACCATGCGGAACTTAACGACGTTTCTCTATTGCCATAAGTACTTCCTGTTGTCATACCATCGTAGCTATTTTATTTCTAGCAAATCCATTGTTTTGTTTTTCTTTGTTACAGCTTCTTCTTCTTTTTGTAGCACACTGTTACCAGGTTGTTAACCCAATGTCGTGGTTTTATGTATTTGTCTTGCGCTTCTCTGGTGAATTGTGTGATGGTTTTCTTAGTCCCCTGGCAGAATTCAACTACATTATCTATCCACCTTTTCCTCGGTCTTCCTCTCGCCTTCCTTCCTGATGTTCTGTCGTGGAAAGCTTCATAGGAAGTTTGGTCTGTTCGCATTCTTACTAAGTGACCAAACCACTTCATTCTCTGTTTCGCTATATAATTCAAGTACGGTGTTGTTCCAACCTTTTCTCTGATGCTGGTATTTTGCTTCTATAACATTTAAATTAAAAAACTTGAATTCTTCTTTATCATTATTTATTATTCAGCTCTCCCATCTATACAAAATAAGTGATAGTATATCACTAGGATAGTACTAGTGATTTGTCTAAAATAACTGATTGCTTACGAGACGTCTTTATCCAAAGATCCAAATAGCTTAATCGCATGGGTGAAACGTCGCTTGAAAGATTTGTAACGTATTGTTGCTTTTCTGTTATATTCCGTTCCTTTCGACTTTTATCTTAACTAGAAACTACTGAATTTGTCTATCTATATCATAATTTATTATTCAGCTCTCACATCTATACGAAAAAATTCATAGTACTAGTATTTTATATAGATTAATATTCATCCAAAAAACTGATGTTACTAATGTAGAACGTAGTATGCAACAGTTCAACAAATACTTGTCTATTGATACGAGAGTTCTGCAGAGTTACAGAAATCCAATACGGATTCTCTCTCTCTCTCTCTCTTTCTTTCTTGTATCTTTTAACCCCCGTTGGAGCGTAAGGTTCTCAACTAACTCATTCCAAGTCTACCTATCTTTAACTATTTTTGCTACGCTCCTCCCATAGTTGTTGGTCTATGCTCTTCTTGGAGTATAGTGTCTCAACAGTTGTCCTCCACTTTTACCGGTCTCTGGCTGTTTTATTTATGGTTTCTCAAAATTGTCCCAGCATTCTTCAGCTCCCTAGGAAGACTTCGTCTTCAGATCTGTTTAGGCGTACTCTTTTCGTTTCCCTTTCGGGTTCCACTCAAGTTTTGTTAGTGACACTTAAATGTGTCTTTCGCATGGTATGCTCAACCCATCGCCATTTTATCCTTCTGACCTGGGTCATCATGGGCTCGTCTTGTCCCTATCCACATGTTTGTGTTGCAACTTTGTCAGACCATCTCAGTTTGAGAATACGGAAAGACATCTGTTTGACAAAGTTCTGAAAAATTTTTATTTAACTTGGCTAGAAACATGAGTTTTAAAAAAGTGTAGCTTCCGACAAACTTAAAAGAAAGCAGACATCGTTATTTGTGCATATAATTCGAAAACAATTATTAGAACACGCTGTAGCCTGTGCTACTGCGAGAAGGCGGACATGACGGCAGAGCATCTACTGCAAGACTGCCAACTGCTGGCAGGCCTGAGAAACGAGACCTGGCCGAATAACATCGAGTATAATGAAAAGCTGTACGGAGGGACGGAGTCCCTAAAAACAACAGCAGAATTTATGAGCAAATCTGGTACATCAGTTTAAGCGGGGATAACGCGAGAGAGAGAAAGAGAGAGAGAATGAAGCACTCTTTGTTCTCAGAAGTTGATACAAGTATTTCCACACCTGTACCACGACTCGAAGCACCACTGAAACTAATAGTTTGGTACAAGCACTTCAGCGCTTATTACCACGACTTGATTTGACGTCGATATGACTTACTGTTCTCATCTTGTTTCCAGAAATCACGATTAACTTTGATGTTTGACCCAATAACAACTAGCATACCATTCAATTTCCTACCTTCTTTTTCTATCTCATTTTATATAATTAACTTTCCATTCACAAACCGGAGAATCTTCGTCATTGATAAGCACTTGTTAATTGAGTCTTCGAACGATGTTTCTGCAAACCAGAAATTGACATTTCAAGCCAGTAAGCAGGCTTTCTGCTGTTGTGGCGCTGCAGCAGCAAACGAAAAGGAATTGCAAATAAGCTTTACATCCACTGCAAATTAAACCAGGCATTTCACCCAGTCTTTGTCCACATGTTAGTTGCCCAGACAACATCTCGACCCGGCAGACATCATCTTGTACATTTTGATTAAACAGTGACCTTGTGAGAAATGTATGTGCGAGTTGGAGATATAATGATTTCTTTAATACATATATATATATATATATATATATATATATATATATATAATGAAAATTTAAATCTTGGCATATCATTTACAGGACATCGCTATCAACCACAGTAAACGAGTCGTCGATATTTTTAACCACCACTTATACGTTCAATAGTTTGTCATTTCTGTCTCAACGGGGAGGTCTATTTTTAACCCCTCGTAAAAATTCAAGGGAACTTATATATATATATATAATAGAAAAATTACAATATATTTACTCATAGACAAGACACTGTTGAAAATCGTTATTATCATCATAAGTATGTGCCATGTCGGCTGGCGTAGACGATCACGGATCTCCAAAAAAATATTTACTCATTACTGACTACAAGTTCGGGTGTAGACACACTTCTGTGCCATTCAACCAGAATTGTCTAGAATTGTCTCTCTATGTCGTACTCTGTATCGTCTCCCATAGATTTTACCAGTTGTCAATATGTGTTCTGAACTCCCTTTCTCATTACATGTCTGAGAAATGATGATTAGTATGATGAGTATTTCTTTTATTAATAAATAGTTTTCTCAGTATCTTGACTCTTTCAACACATCGACATTAGTCACTTTAGCAGTCTATAAGATTCTTTGCATTCTTCTGTAAAACCGCAACTATGTTTCCTCCAGAGTTTGCTGTCTGTTTATTTATTGTCCATGACTCCCCCTCATATCTCAGTACTGGCTTTATGTAGCATTGGAGAACTCTGTTTTTGACTTTTTTTCATTTTCAGGAATGCTCTTTTTGTCTGGACTATTCTACTCTGTATTTCTGATCTGCATCAACCATATGATGTTTCCATGGTATCAATGTATTTTAAATTGATCAACTTCTCTTCGCTTCGTCCCATTCGTACTAGAACGAAAGATTAAAGGCAAGGACACACGCGGAACACATTGATACGAATGTGATGGAAGCCGATGGCGTAGTCGATAACATTCTTTGCTTGTAACCCCGTGCCTTGCTAATTTCGAGGTTCGAGTCCAACTTGGATCAAAAACAATTTTCGGTGAGAACACGGTACACGGTTGAATTACATACAGGTTTTTCTAATCTTTTACTTGAAGATCTAAATTACAAGTAACTCATAAGGAAAGCAAGTCTGCCTGCAACAATTCACCAGAAGAGCCACTTTAGGCGTACTGGCTACGCCTGAATTCATTACGGGCGAAGGAAAAAGAATATTAAGATAACAAGTAATTAATCATAATCCACAATCGTGATACATGTCCACAAAAATGAGATCCATTACAAGTTAAACTGGAATATAGCACTTGATCTTATACGCCAGTTCTTCACCTGTCAAGATTCACTCTAAGATTACGCCCTTGAATAAATGATACTTGTGTAACTATTATTGGCGCTTAGAACAAAGTTCATTCCAACTGGTCTCGTAATATGAGGTCTAGGAACTCCAATCAATATTTCAACCATATAAACTTGGTTATATTATGTCTTCTTCCTCGAACGCTCTATATCGACCACTTTTTAACCACTCTTTGTGATTTGTATGTCATTCGAGCCTAAGAACGTTTGTACGTTTTGCCAGTTATGCGCCCACACGTAGGCCAGCACATTCGATTTTTGCAGACCTTTTTATTTACTAGGGTAGCTCCCTAGGCCCCTACCTCAGTCACCTCTTATGACATGCCTGTAGGCCGCAGTGTTACTACGACCTTACGGGCCCCGAAAACACATGGGCGATATTATTTCCAAAATTTGATTCTGCGCCATCTCTACATCTAGGGTCGGCTGCAATAGTTCTCCAACATTTCTTGTCTGTCGCCACGGTGGCTCATTCTGATAAACTGTTTCAGTTTTTTTCTATTAGTATTTCTTTCTCAATTATAGTTGTGTCTTTATCTTGCCCACTTGCCAAGAAAGTATACCTCACAGTATGGTTTCAGTAGAGTGTCGTCTCTCTTCAAGGATCCATAATATTTAATTTGTGTTTTTATTCTCTTTGAATAATGTTGTCCTCCTTCCTAATTTGTTCTGAAATTCTTCATTTCTCTGTTTCTATATTGTAATTTGTAATTTTAAGTGCTAGAGAAACGTGGCTCATATAAAATAATAATAGACTTGGTTATCTATGTTAGACAAACGTGACTTTTGAAATATATAACATAATTATAACTTGTTATCTATGTTAGACAAACGTGACATTTGAAATATATAACATAATATAGACTTGTTATCTACGTTAGACAAACGTGACATTTGAAATATATAACATAATCATAGATTGGTTATCTACGTTAGATAAACATGGCATTTGAAATATATAACATAGTCATAGATTGATTATCTAGTTAGACAAACGTGACATTTGAAATATATAACATAATCATAGACTTGGTTATCTACGTTAGACAAACGTGACATTTGAAATATATAACATAATCATAGACTTGGTTATCTATGTTAGACAAACGTGACATTTGAAATATATAACATAATCATAGATGTGATTATCTACGTTAGACAAACGTGACATTTGAAATATATAACATAATCATAGACTTGGTTATCTACGTTAGACAAACGTGACATTTGAAATATATAACATAATCATAGATGTGGTTATCTACGTTAGACAAACGTGACATTTGAAATATATAACATAATTATAGATGTGGTTCGTCATCAAATAGCTTGTTCTGAGCAGAATTTTGCCACCCTAATAATCCTTCGAAATTTCTCTACTCATATGTCAGAAGTCCCGCCTCCACATCAGTCATGCCAAAATCATCAGTTTCATTTGATTCCATCTTCTTAATGGTCTTCCTCTTCTCATCTTTGCCAGGATGCCTCCTTCCATAGTGACCTTCTCCAACCCTTCATGTGGCTATATGTTAGATATACATTAAATCTTCATTCAATTAAAACTAGCAAATATATGCCTTATTCAAAGTGTGTCATTGTGTTCTGTTTGGTTTTATCTTTTCTATGCATTCCCATACTGACATGATTATGAGTCATTGACAATAAGGAAACAGATAGCAACATCTCTGGAGGCTAAGAAACACAAGGACTGCTGAAATGATTAATGTTGATGCACTGAAAGAGGTCAAAGCAGATAGAAAAAAGTATTATCAGCATAAGAAAGAAACATTCATCATTTTTCGAGTATGGGATGAGCAAGAAAGGCTTGGAAAACATTGTGACAACAGGTAAAAACCTATTGGAGACGAGACAGAGGACGACAAAGATAGAAAATTATTTACAGTTTGACTTCATGGCACTGAAGTGTGTCAGCATCCAAGTTGATAATCGTCACCATGGAATGATATATGTAGAGATCCATGATCGCCTAGTCATCCGACATGGGACGTGATAGTGATGTGTTCTCATTCACTTTAATATGTGCTTCCAGCTCTCTTCACCATATTGTATTTGAGTTTGTCGTATGTTATGTATCTCCGACTTTTCTTTCCAGAGCAAGACCTAATTTCCTCTGCTTTTACATAGCCTTCTTAATATATTTCGAAATTAAGCTCTCGTTTCTTAAGTATGTGCCGAGTTCTTCCAATAATTTCCTTATTAATAATAATAATAATTCCTCTCGTACCGTTATACGTTACATAGGGCCTGCAAACAATTTCTCCATACCGCTCTATCCTGGGCAACACGCTCAATCTCCTCCATGAAACCGAGACCGGTATTTCTTGCCTCTCTCAGCAAAGTTCGTTTCAGGGTCTCCTTAGGTCGTCCTTCCTTAGTAATTTCCTCATTAGTAACCTTGTAATATAATTTCCACCATTCTGTTCTGTGCAAGCACCAATTTATAAAGACTTATTTTATTTTGGATAGTCATGGCTGTTGTTCTGCGTTTCCATAGTTATTGATAAGTGTATGGTGAATGCATTTCTGACTTAACTTGTTAACCAATCGAACAACGACGGTCTCTGTGGTGTAGAGGTTACGTGCTCGCCTCTTGTTCCAAAGATACTCGGTTCGCTCCTTCATGGAGCCATCTGGATATTTTCCCTGTGATCACTCATCTCAGTGTAGGTGAGATCTAGTTCCTAGTCATATCGGAGGCGGACAATAAAACGTAGGTCCCGTGTTCAAGTCGAGCACCTAAACGATCCCCTGGTAGTTAACAATCGTGAAAAGAGCAGGCTGGAAAGCCTCTGTCTGAGGCTAAAATCATTTGAAAGATTTAAAAATAAAACTTTTTCAAAATTACATCGGGGACCGTCGCCGATGCTACGAAGTTCATGCACTGCCGTTGAGAACTCCCTGTATAAGTAAGAGACCGGAGCACACATGGTTACTCACCGAAGTGCGATGAGGACCATGGATGGTCCTGTAATTGAAGCAATGAAGCAGTCGACCACCAATTTGACACTGTGTTATGTTACACAGCAGGGTCGATAACTCTCACCTTGAAACACTTTCAAGACGAGATTACAAATCAGAGGTTATGAATCGTAAGACAGGAAATGAGCTTGTACAAACATGTCTCTTGCAGTTTGTCTACTGTGATTTGTCACTTTATTACGCTCACTGATCTCACCTAAAGATATACAAGTTTAAGTAGCCTTTTAGTACTGGTTTTATGTGTTCTCGAAATAGATATGTAGAAGTAGTAGTACTCTGAAGTTCTTAGTCATATTCATTGCTTCCTTGGTACACTTTTCACTTTTCTCGTATACATTTCTCTACTTTGGACATGGCATATCTAAGTAGGCAAGAGAGACAAAGGGGTATAAAAGGCAGAAGGTAGTATATGCCATCCAGGGGTTTTTCCCCAGGTATTTGAGTGCCCATCCCTGTTGTGGCGTAGTGGTTAGGTTCTCCCCTCTGGTTCCAAAGATAATCGGTTCACTCCCTCGTGTAGCCATCGAGATATTTGTCCAGAGATCCCTGATCTCAGTGTAGATGAGATCGAGTTCCTAGTCTTATCGGAGACCAACAAGAAAAACATAGGTCCCGTGTTCAAGTTGAGCATTTAAAAGAACCCTTGGCAGCTCAAGATCGAGTAGAACAAGCTGGGAAAGGGCTGGACATGTTATATCTAAGTAGGCAAAGACGTAAAAGGGTATGAAGGCGAAGAATTGACTTCATTTCCCCGGGTTTCCCTCATATGGATCCGCCCCTCTCCACAGAAATGACACGACACCTTCTGAGAGTTTAACTCCGGATGGGGCATAGACCCTCAGTCACCTCATGCCAAGTAGCTCTATCTTTAGCTACCTCTTGCAGTTATTTGCATATCTTCCTTATATCATTAATCTCTGACTTCAAATCTCTTCTACATTCATTTTTAGGCCTTCCTCTCTTTCGTTTACCTTGACGGTTCCAGGGCACTGACTTCTTGTTTTCCTATTTGTGTCCTATCCAACACATTAACTTTTCTTCCCATTTTTTCACTGGAATCTTGCTTTCCATAAACTGATCATTAGTGATTTTTATTATTTATCATTTCAAGAATCATATTGGTTTCGAATTAAGAAGAACGCGGGGAAATTTGAGAAATAATGAAGAAAATAATACGTATTAGTCATAATTTGCAGCCTTGTGTGTTATTAGGAGTGGAGATGAATATGTGTGTGAGAGAGAGAGATAAATAAAGAGAGTGTGTGTGTGAGAGAGAGAGAGAGGCGACGTCTACTAGAGTTGTTAACATAGATATCTAATAAAAAAAAGAATGAACAAAAAGGAATTACGCCGTCCTAGCAGTTGTTAATTACTAGAGCGCCCTTCTTCTTATTGTTTTTAATTCTGTTTTTCTTCACGGTATCAGGATAAGAAGAGATTTCTAGAACGGGCTTTTGTTTGTGCTTCATAAATAGTGCTTTTTACCGCCTCTGTTATTTCTGAGATCCACCTTTTGCGTGAACGGTCTTTTTCTTTGTATCAACTGTATCGGAGTCGTATTTCTCTTTGAAGCGCTCTGTCTGTTGGTAATCTGAGTGTGTGGTCAAACCATTTATTTAATTTGTCGTTTAAAAAAAATAAAGTTCAGTAGCAAAACACCCTGATATAATCAAAGTCGCGGCTTCTTCTGACGTGTTTATACGTTAACTGTGTGTAACTAGTTTTATACGATAATAATTTTACTGTCGTTACTGCTTGTAATACCGCTTTTTATGCGAAGTAGGACAGGGGAACATGTGCCTGTGGAATCTAATAATGGTCGCATGGCTAGTGCAGTCGTTGCGAAACTTTTTAGTTTAGGACTATTCTGTATCCTCTTCCTTCCCCCAATCCTGACATTAAAAAATCATTGGCCTTAACAGGGATTGAACCCGGGTCTCTCGCATAGGAGCCCGCAATCTATTTGTCAAACGCTCCACGCGATAATAATAATACTAATAAGAAAACATGTTCACAACTATGCCAGCAGATTGTTTAGTTGAATGCATTTACTACTAGTATTTGATCTCATTGTGATGCAGTTTGTAAAGCGGTCATATACTGTTTATTTGACAACTACACCACTAATCATTGATCGAGATTGATCGATATATAATCATTTTACCTTTATACAGATAGACATATGTCTGTTCTTGTTCTAGGACTTTTCTCTCACTTTTTTATTGGAACTAATACAGACTATGTGTAACTCGTTATGTCATGTGTGTCGCCTGAACGTTGTGGAGTTCCGTATAATGGATGTATGAAAATAGAATGTATGAGGAAGTGGTTTCTAGTTCAAGTTAATCAGCTGACTTCATGTGTAGTAAAAATGGAAAGTTGAAGGTTGTCACACATTATACAGGGTGTTCAAGATAAAAGTAGCCCGATTGACAAATCAAAAGTTGCCAGATATGCATTGCGTTTTGTGTATTTACTATTTAAACTGGTTCTGACTAGCTCATTCAACGTCACATTGGTTCATCGCCCCTTCCCGTACTATAATTACACAATACAAAAAAGAGCGCGTACTTGACCCTATACTACGTCATAATCGAACCTTCTCATTTTCATAAATATACGCCAGATTGGCTCCCTTGATATGCTACTTTTATCTTAAACACCCTGTATAATAATAATAACGCAATGGTATGAAGTATTAGAGACTTCACAGTCAAGTAGTAACATGTCCCTTGCGGAACGTCGCTTTCATCACAGTCCGTCTGAAAAATGTATGTCTTTAGCAAGGTCTCCCGCCTCTTCCAGCGCCACGTTCAAGGTTTCATTGATATCCTGCTGCCACCGTCGTCTTGGTCGTCCCCTGCCTTGTACTCCAGGAAGGTATTTCCATTCCCGTTCTCTCCAAATCGCTGTGGTGTTTAACGTGGCCAATATATTTCATCATCCGGAACATGATGGGCCAATGCACCTCGATATGCAGGTCTTGTAGGATCTCTTTGTTTTTTCTCTTCTCTGTCTAGGCTTTTTAAAGAACTTTTCTGTCACATTCATATGTTGTATATACATATTCATTCGTGATGTCACATTCATATGTGCCAGTGAATTCTGTTCTCTGAATTTATCGTCTCAGATATGCAACAATCAGCTTATACTGTTGTCACTGTCATCGAACCTTACCTGATTGTTCTGTGTCTAACTAAATCGCAGCGTTCGTGTAAGACATTCCTCAGTAAAGCCATTTTTAATAGCTCGCCGGTTGTGTTCGTAAGAACGCTCGTGTTGCTAGGCTTGGTAATAGGTGTCGTAAGAAATAAGGGTTCGAATCCTGTGTTTGTTAATTAATTTTTTCGGAAGCTCTTAATACTTGTAGACTGTTTATTTATTGATCATATTTTTGCTTCCGTTGCTTCCTCTGGGTTTTTACCAAAAAACTCTTTGTTCTCATCTTGTATTTCCGATAGATACTTTACTCTTTTTGTATTCGCAATATTGCTATCTGGTTAGCCACATTATCCTTTTTATTCAAAAGGCTAACTGTTCATCTCTTACTTTACTTCAATGGCATCTCTCAATCTCTCCAAGATGACCCTGCATAGTATTTTCCTTGGAACCAACAGCAAACCTACCCCTCTATAGTTGTCATACTCCTGGAAGTGCCCTTTTCTCTTGTAGTTTAACTAGATATCATTCTCTCCAATCTGCTAGTATTTCTTCGGTCTCCTAGATTCTGGTCAGTAATTTGTATAGTTGTTCTATTCACCTGACAGTGAAATTCGCCACTAAACTTCACAGAAACGAATCTTTGTGATATTTATTAAGCGAGTAATGTTGCTATTAATATTAATAAGGAACACAAAATGAAACGAATTTAGAAGAAGTGATGAAATCAGAGAAATGTCTGGTCAACCACTAGTAACAACTGTTACAAGAAGGAGAAGATTGAAATATGTTGGACACACATTGAGAAGAAATGATCAAATAATATCAAAGCAGGCATGGAAGTGAGATGCAAAGGGTTCAAAAAAGAAAGGACGATCTATGGAAACCCTGTAACGAACTTTGTTGAGAGAGTCAAGAAATATAGGTCTCAGTTCCATGGAGAAGATTGAGCGAGTTGCACAGGATAGAGCGACAGGATAGAGTGGTATGGAGAAATTACATGCATGCCCTATATAACGTATAACGGCACGAGAGGAATTATTATTATTAATGTTGATATTGCATGTTCGTTCATGAAACATTGACATTTGAAAGACATTTATTTGTATTTCGTGTCAACGTTGACAATTTTCAGATCATAAGGGAAATAATTTCATCATGTTTGTCCCGTCATTACTGACCGACTTTCTTCTAATACTCATATGGGGTTTGTCCCATACATTCCGTAACTGAAATAATTACTCACGTACAGATAAAGCAGAGTCCAAGCAAATACAAATATCAACTTGGTTTCAAGCATCTTAATGTGTGGATTCAAGCTACAAACGACAGGATGTGTTTCAAGAAATGTTGTCTTTAAGCAGTTTTTAAACCTGGACATATAATTAGATAACGCAGTCAGTGTAAATATTGCTGAGTTTAACACACAGACAACTATAGTTAACTGTGTCCTTGCTACTAATTTGAATACTACCTTTACTATAACGGCGTGCTTTAAAAAAAAAAAATACTAGTCGCTTATGATAGGTTTTAGTTGAATCAATAGAGACAAATTATGAAATGAAAATATATCGTAACCTTTGCAGACAATACAGTGTGAAATGCCTCTCTCTCTTCCCATTTCAAAACCCAAGTGCACAGGCTGTAAACAGACCAATTCCTGTCCTCACTTGTAGAATTGCGTTAATTGAATACAAAATCTGTTTTTGTTGTTGCTTGATTGGAAAAGTGAACGTTCTGTGCGTTGCGCTATTCCTTTCCACTAATGACAAAAATATAGAAAGGATCTTAAATGTAATTTTGTAAATAAACACAAATAAACAGAATCAAGGTTTCGACACAACATAATATCAGGAAGGAAGGCGAGAGGAAGACCGAGGAAAGGTGGATAGATAACGTAGTTGAATTCTGCCAGGGGACTAAGAAAACCATCACACAAGTCACCAGAGAAGCGCAAGACAAATACATAAAACCACGACACTGGGTTAGCAACCCGGTAACAGTATGCTGACAAAAGAAGAAGAAGCAAGGTTTCGACCCAAGTGATAGTCATATTGAATCTATATAACGATTTAAGAGGTTATGTATCACCCTCTGTACGAGCAGACCTATGGGACCTGAGAAGTAGAAGGAAGAGCGTATTTAACCAGCGAGCCGCCTGTGTGTTGGCGGGGCCGGCAAAGAATTTTAACACTGCGACCTAACAAGGCATGCTGTAAGAGGCGACTGCGGTAGGGGCCTATGGAAGCTACCTTAGTAAATAAAAAGCGTTGTAAAAATCGGATGTGCTGACCTACTGCATAACTGACACAACATACAATCGCTCTTAGGCTCGAATCACATGCAAATCACAACGAGTGGTTAACAAATGGTTGATATTGGACGTTCAAAGACAGAAGAACCAGCGAGCCACGGAAACTATCATTATACATACCTTTCGACACCTCCTGGAGGAGACTGGTACTTATGGCTAGTCCCAAAGTGCTGTAACGTCGATTCAATAACAACAGGCTTCTCTTCATGTGATGTGTACAATACATCAATATTAGATGTTATCAATCATGCTCATTATTTCTCTTGTTCAGAAAAAAGGAGAGAAGCTAGCTCAATCTTGAAGCAATTAACATTTCTGATTTTTATTTGTAATATAGTAGTATTCACGAAACAACTGTGTTGGCCTTCTAGTATTTTCTTAACAGACAATCACGGATATAGACTTTACTGATATATCGTTATTTGAATTTATTCAGTCGGAGTTGGATATGCTCTTGCTTGTTGTGTCGGCTGAAACGTGTGTTGATAGTATCTAAACCAAAAAACTCACATCAAACACTAGTGTAATAGCTCCATTTTTGTAAAGTGGGAAGTAATGGCACAACGGATAGTTTTATCCATTTTGTGATGATGCAATTGAGGACCTGGTCTGCTGATATATCTATTCATCTATTGTTGTTATACGTGCATTCATTTTCCGTGTGCTAAAACTGTTATTGTTGAACAGACATCGATATGGAGCCTAGTTTTAGAGTGGATAAATACAGCTACAATATACAAGGGTAAGTGAGTTCTTTATTACTATTCTATACTCATGCCATATCTGGGGTTATGTGTTTGAATAACTGATGCATTGATTAGTAGGTTTAGCGATAGTTTTCATAATAGAATGTTCATATTGGTGTCTGCTGTAATGTTAATTTTGTGTTAGCTGTCAGAATGTTAATGTTGTTAGCTGTTGAGAATGTTAATTTGGTGTCTGCTGTAATGTTAATTTTGTGTTGACTTTAAGAATGTTAATATTGTTAGCTGTGAGAATTTTAATATTGGTAGCTGTGAGAATGTTAATATTGGTGTCTGCTGTAATGTTAATTTTGTGTTAGCTGTAAGAATGTTAATATTGGTATCTGCTGTAATGTTATTTTTGTGTTAGCAGTAAGAATGTTAATATTGTTAGCTGTGAGAATGTTAATATTGGTAGCTGTGAGAATGTTAACATTGGTAGCTGTAAGAATTGTAATATTGGTAGCTGATATAATGTTAATTTTGTGTTGGCTGTAAGAATGTTAATATTATAGCTTCTGTAATGTTAAATGTCTATGTGTAAGAATGTTAATATTGGTAGCTGCTGTAATGTTAAATGTATATATGTAAGAATGTTAATATTGGTAGCTGTACGAATGTTCATAATGCTCTCCTGTAATGTTAATTTTGTGTTAGCTGTAATATTGGTGACTGCTGTAATGTTAAATGTCTTTATTTGTCTTTGACAACGGGGGTGATCTGGCCAACAACATTTACTTCATAATGTTGTTCTGGTACTCAGTTGAGGTTAGGTCAACTTGAGTACCGTTATAGTCGGAAAATCCCACTCCAACTAGAGGATTTAATCATGGCACCAAACGTATGCAAAGCAAGTGAACTAATCGCTACTCTATCTTGGTTATCAGTTAAGTCGTCAAGTAAATCAAGATGTCTATTTGAACTTAAGGAGAATCACCGGGATCAGCAAGCATAAAGATAAGTAGTCAAACAAAGTAACGAATAATGCAAAGTAGTCAAACAAAGTAACGAATAATGCAAAGTAGCGAATAATGCAAAGTAGTCAAACAAAATAACGAATAATGCAAAGTAGCGAATAATGCAAAGTAGTCAAACAAAGTAACGAATAATGCAAAGTAGTCAAACAAAGTAACGAATAATGCAAAGTAGTCAAACAAAGTAACGATAATGCAAAGTAGCAAATAATGCAAAGTAGTCAAACAAAGTAACGAATAATGCAAAGTGTCAAACAAAGTAACGAAAATGAAGTGCGAATAATGAGAAGTCAAACAAGTAACGAATATGCATAAGTAGTCAAACAAAGTAACGAATAATGCAAAGTAGCGAATAATGCAAAGTAGTCAAACAAAGTAACGAATAATGCAAAGTAGCGAATAATGCAAAGTAGTCAAACAAAGTAACGAATAATGCAAAGTAGAAAAAGTAACGAATAATGCAAAGTAGTCAAACAAAGTAACGATAGCAAGTGCAATAATGCAAAGTAGTCAAACAAAGTAACAAATAATGCAAAGTAGTCAAACAAAGTAACGAATAATGCAAAAAGAATATCAGTAGTCAAACAAAGTAACAGAATAATGCAAAGTAGTCAAACAAAACGAATAACAAGTACGAATAATGCAAAGTAGTCAAACAAAGTAACGAATAATGCAAATAGCGAATAATGCAATAGCAAACAAAGTAACAAATAATGCAAAGTAGCAAATAATGCAAAGTAGTCAAACAAAGTAACAAATAATGCAAAGTAGTCAAACAAAGTAACAAATAATGCAAAGTATTCAAACAAAGTAACAAATAATGCAAAGTATTCAAACAAGTAACAAATAATGCAAAGTAGTTATCAAGTAACAAATATGCAAGTAATCAAACAGTAACAAATAATGCAAAGTAATTAAACAAAGTAACAATAATGCAAAGTAACAAATAATGGAAAGTAATCAAACAAAGTAACAAATAATGGAAAGTAATCAAACAAAGTAACGAATAATGCAAAGTAGTCAAACAAAGTAACGAATAATGCAAAGTAGTCAAACAAAGTAACAAATAATGCGCACAGTATTTAAAGACGAAGTTTGACTTCATTGCACCGGGTTTCTGCAAATGACTAGGGCACCTCACCGCACAAATGGTACGCTACCTACCGTGAGTATTTCACAATGCACGGATTTCTTAGCACCAACAACATTCATAGCGGTCTCCGGGAAATAAGTGCTAGCTAACCGAACAACATAGCCCTGGATTCGAACCCACGACTTTCAACACGAACAAAAATAGTTTCACCACTTGCGACACCTCTCCCTACCTTCCCCATACTACACATGTATGAGTGCCGCAATATAGTAATGGTCTGTATTCTCGCCTCATAGACTTGTGGTCTAGGTTCAATTCTACAGTGGTAGTGAAATTTGTCTCCTACCATAACGGCTCTCATGTCGACCCAGTCTCAATTAGGTACCAGGAAAAGCACTGGGAAATAAAGGTAGCCGGTGTGGGATGTTGACTACATCATCTATCGTGTGCCGACAGTCAATGAAAAATCTGAGCCTAACACCGTTTTGAAAACATAGTATGAAAACAGGTCCCTTTACTTTTTAAAATATAAACCTATATGTAAGATGTGGGCTTCTGTAGCTTATGCGGTAGTGAGCTCGATCATAACTCAAGTGTACTTGGTCAGAGCCAACTATAAACTTATGGTCCTTCAGACTCAGATAAGAATTATGGAAATCAGACACAACTACACCACGTGACCTCGCATTCCAGTATTGGTGTATATAGACGAATTCATTTTAAAACTAACACAAAATGTTAAATTGAAGTTATATTATGCAACAAGTTAAGTTTAACAACAAGGAATATATTATGAATATGTTTCACCAATAAATAACCATAGACTCACAGAATTGAGTAAAATTGCAAAACAGCTTGCAGTTTTCTATAAAACATATATACATTCCAGCTCCCTTCTCTGATCTAGGTCAGGAATTCACCAGTCAGTTGTCTGACCTAGTTATCTAGAGTTGGCTGTGACTTAGTTCAAATACTGCAGCAGCAATTTGGAAACAAATTTTTTCACTTGGATTTTTACGAACTGTAAAAACAGACCTAACCTTTCAGAAAGCAATGATAAACTACTGAACGTATAAGTGGTGCCTCGAAATCGACGACTCGTTTACTGTGGTTGATGGCGAAGTCATGTAAAGGATGAATGAAAATCGTGGCATATCCTTTACAAGACTTAACCATCAACAACAGTAAACCAGTTGTCGATTTTCATAAAAATCGAGGGTAGACGAGACAGAGGAAAGACAGACAGGAAAATTTTTGGGATAACCTGACTTCATGACACCGAAGAGCGTGAACATCTGAGATGATAGCAAACACCAGAGACATATATTTGAGGAGATTCATGATCGCCTACGTCAGCCGGCACGGTACATGGTGATGATGATGATTCACCCAACACTTAAGTTGGTCTCATGTGTGAAGAGAGATTAGATTAACTGAGATTAAGACCACCGATTGCGATCTCTTCCAGCGCTCTCTTCCGGTAAATGTCGGTGTTAGTTATGTGACTTGACAACAGACAAACAGTGAGAAATAAACAAATACCAAAATGTCAAGACTGCTTGCGCAGCTGTTGCTAGAGAAACACTAAGGGAGGATCACAGCTTTTACTTCCGTTAGAGAAAATAAAAACTACAGTAACTTTATTTACTCGTGAAAACTGTCTGGAAAACTGAATAGAATAGACGCCTATGTATCCAGGGAGTTATCGTTTGTGCTCGGTCACTGTTAGTGAGTTTCAGATCATTTAAACAGTACTTCCAGCGGCGATTCCTCTCTTGCTTAAAATAAATCACCATGTCAATGTTCATTTAGGTAAAGTAGAGAATCGACTGGTGAATTAACGTAATGCATAAGCTTTCGCCTATCGACTCGGACACGAGAGGGTTGTGGGTTAAATCCCACATTCGGCGTTTCACACGTGAGGAAAGGAATTGGGCCTCCTACCTCCTGCACACTTAGATCTAGAAATGGGAAGTGAACTAACTACCACCTAAGGCTTGAAAAGACTGCGGGTAATTTTATTTTATATAGAGAATCGACTATGCCTGAAATTTAAAACCATAGATTTGTGTTGAATGTTACTGGATACTAACTATAGCAAAGACATCTAATTATCGGTCTATAGCAAGTTCTCTCGCCTCCTCCATCACCATGTTCACTATTTCTTTAATGTCCTGTTGCCACCGTGGTCTAGATCTCCACTGTCTCGTCTTCCAGAAACCATGTCATCAATTACTGTTCTCTCTAAACCACTGTGACATGTGATGGGACCAAAATATTTAAATCTCTGTGACATGATGTTGTTCATGAGCCATTCTTCCTCGATATGCATGCATAATTGTATCATCATCATCCGCTAGCACGTTCTGTGCAGAACTTTGCCACCCTAACAGTCCATTGGAATTTATCTCTCCTATAGGCCAGATGTCCAACCCCTGCAGCCTTTAGGCTAAAATCATCAGTCACATCTTGAATCAATCCTCTCTGTGGTCTTCCTCTTCTCCTCTTTACAAGAATGCATTCTTCCATAACGGTCTTCTCCGCCATTCGTGTCTCTTTACATGTCCAAAATACGTCAATTTTTTCATTCCTATCTGTAGATAAATTTGTTCTCTTATCTGCCCATAGTATACAGAGAACTCTTCTGTAAGACTTAAATTCAAAAGTACATATATACATACTGTATAATAATGTACGTATTACAATTATGAAGGGCGACATCATGGTAACACTGAGAAGAGGTTGATCAACATGAAGATCTATACATGAATTAATAGATTTCTTGAATATGACGATAACAGAAGTAGGATATATCGCATGTGGTAGCGAGACATTCTCACAAACTGTTATTGTGGCAAAATTCGACACAGGAAAGCTCTAGATGATGAATTATAAGAGCATTGGTATTTTTATTAGTTGTTCATTGATACCTAATTCTCGAAATCCTCTATTTTTCAAATGTACTTGAGTCTTCTTGGAAAACTATGTTTAAACTTCCGATGTACTACTTAATGCTTTATTTTGTTTTTCGTTGTTTGGTGTTGACGTGTTCAATAATCCGTTTTCATACCGTGTAGTTTATTGAGGAATATGGTGAGAGGCTGGTAGTTTTCTTTGACCAACGACATACTTGTAGAGGATATAGTGAACACATCTCCAGACAGTGTGGTCAGTAGCGAAGTTGATAACACGCTGCACTAATTATCACGTGCCGTAGAAATTCCGGGGTTCAAGGACAGCTTGTGTCAACAATTATCTGAGTGTAAACCGTACACAGTTGGACTAAGAACCATGATCCATTACTTGTGGATATCAATTACAAGTACCTATGAAGTCGAGTAATGCCCGCCTGAATGACGAGGGACACTGATAGGAAATCAAACCTTTACGCAAAAATCAGTCAGATGCGCAGTATTAGGCGCTATGACTACGACTGAATTCATAACGGGTGAACGATACAAACATTTTTTTAAATCACTCCGGTAACCAACTGAGCAGAGTCTGCTTGAAAGTCATTGTGATCGGAAAACATCCCACTTTAAATGTGGGCTTCAGACCTGGTATTACGTGTCCACGAAGCACAGGCACGAACCACCGTGATATTGCAACTCCCACTTGACCGACGTACCGCAACATCGTTAACGTCCCACAAGTCACCACGTTTGCATTATTGTCCTGTAGAAATCAATATCTAAAATAACCAGCTTTCAAGCAGCAACAACAGACTTGTATTCCAAAATGTATGATTGATTCGATTCCTGTTAGTCTCCAGACAAAAATGAATGTAAAAATGAATGGAACTATTATATATATAGTGGGAGTTTTTGCTTTACCCGTGAACTCTTTGTACCAACGATTTACCATAGGCCTGGTTTCGCCATTCCACAAACCAATGTTTAGAACCTGCATCTAACAAGACTAAATATAAATCGTTACTGTGTTCTTCCCTCCTCCCGTGTAGTTCTGCATCCTCAAATGTTTCAGGATGACTCTGTCAATAAAACGACTTGCGAGGGGAGGCAGTGGTTCCTTTCTTCGATACTATGTAGAGGACCGGATACTCTCGCTACTGAAAACCTGCTATGAATTACTTAATGTACCTGCGCAAGCTAATATAATATAGAAATAATTTACCTGAGGAGAAAGTAGAGGAGGAGTGAGAAGAGAGAGAGAGAGAGAGGGAGGGAGGTGATGATGGAAGTAGAAATGGACAATAAATTATAAATGAGTAATTTACACGTTTTCTGAGTAGGTTATGCTTGAACTTCATTCACAAACATGTCCAACTCTGATGGTGTTTGCCTAAGTGTAATGTATTATCAAGAGTGTTTGATTGGACTATCATCATTGCACTTCGATGAGTAACCATGTGTGCTCCGATCTGTTTCTTACACATGAAGATCTCATCGACAGTGCACAAGCTCCGTGCGAGGATCCACCGTTGTAATTTAGAAGATGGTGAACATATTTTGTATAACTTTTTATTTTTTAACCTTTAATAAATATTGCACGGGTAGCGGCTTTCCAGCCTGCTTTTCTCGATTTGTAACTGTCAATGGTTCTTCTACGTGCTGAGCTTGAACGTGGGACTTAACGTTTTATCGCCCGACTCTATCTCACTTACACTGGATTAGCGATCTTAAAAATATCCCGATGACTAAGACGAGAGCAAAAAGATCCTTGACTAAACAGATCGTAACGACTCTTTGAATAGAGGAGTCGAGCACACATAACCTCTACGTCGCAGACTCCCAATCCATTCAGATTCTCATCTGGTTAATCACTTCTTCTTTGAATTTAGCCCACTGCATGACTCCCCAATCATTCAGATTCTCATGGTTAATCAACTTCTTCTTTGAATTTAGCCCACTGCATGGGGCGAAGAATGTTCCATGGCTAAATGTACCATCAATAGTTTGACATTTAGGCCTTGATGTAATCCATATTACTTCTCATGAAATCAGGTTCTGCTTGAAGTCTAACTAGCTACGTCTATCCACTTGATCTTCAGATCTCATTTAACAATTGCGTTATAAGTTGCAATTTGCATGCTCCACAAACATGCATTGGATCGATATAAAGTCTCATTTTGTAAATTAACAAAGACTTCTGTCTCGTCTTACAAATTAGTTTTCGCGCAAGGTTAATGTTGCTTCTGCGTTTAATGGCTCGTCCTCTCGAAACTGGCGTCATCTGCCGAGTATTCGCCGAACTCTGCTCACAAATCTGGTCTCTGAAAACTGCACTCTGGATGTGCGGTCGACTGAACCGACCTTCGCTTACTCTTACTGTCTCATTATTCTGAATACCGATTCCTCTCGAGTTGTCACTGTCCTCGTGTCTGATTATAAGACTTACCAGCACTGCATGGGCAAATTGCTCGTCCACCTACAAATCCCATATTTGACCTTTGTGTGAATCTTGATTACTTTTCATGGGGAAATAGGTTTGATAGAAGTCTAAATAGTGTCTATCCACTTTGATTTCGCATGTCATTCTCTTTGTTTATAAGTTGCATTGCATGTCCACAGAAGCAGCATTAGGATCGATATAAAAATGTGTTGAGATGTACTTTAACTTTGTTTCTTGTCATTCGACATTTCGCCCTGTGTTGCCGGGGTCCCGAAGAGAAACAAAGAATAGTACCACCGTGGCCTAAAGACATGTCGTAGAGGCGACTGAGGTAGGGGCCTAGGAAGCTACCTAGTAAATAAAAGCGTCTCAGAAATCGGATGTGTTGGCCTACTTGTAGGAGCATAACTGGCACAAGGTACAATCGCTTTAGGCTTGGATCACTTACAAATCTCAACGAGCGGTTTAACAATATGAAGCGTTGGATAGAAGACGTGATGCGAAATATATGAAACGCTCTACAAACTGTATGCGAGCGACATTAAGAGAGTCATTATTTCTGGTACAATTAACAAAAGATGACTTCTGCTCTCACAGTCTTACAAAGAAATTAGTATTTCCTACACGCAGCTTAAAGGGTTTAAAAGTCGAAGGATTGACTTCATTGCACCGGGTTTTACCCAATACGGCTCAGTCCCTCTCCGCGAAACTGGCACGTCATCTGCCAGAGTATTGCACAAAGCACGAACTCCGTAGCTCCAGCAACAAATCCTAGGGGTCTCTAGAAAAAAACTGCACTCGTGAACAGAATGTTGCGGTCCGGACTCGAACCCACGACCTTCGCAGCTTACTCTTACATAGTCTCAGTTTATTCTGGAATACCTTGATGTGCCTCTACGGTACGTGTGTCAGCTGTCCTTGTGTCTGTAGTTATAAGACTACCACCATAGCACACCAGACACGTCCATAGTTGCTCCGATCTCCGCCTCAACAAATCCTACTGCGTCCAGCGGCCCAACACGCCAGTTTGATGTTGATTAATCAATCTCTTTGCATATTTGGTATGTCGTTCTTTTCGAGCTGTACCAATATTGACACCCATCTCTCTCAGTCTGGTCAGTTAGTGGGACTCCCAACCCTGAAACTTTTCTGTAGCTAGAGATTAGGGAGTTCAAAGAATGAGTCACGTTATCTAAAAAAAACTCAAGTCGGTAGATCTACAGAAAGTCTGATAAACCTTCGTGCCCATGAACAGTCGTCAGTCCGTATGTTACAGAATCGCTTCAGCGTTTTCCCCTCACCATAACCAGTCTACTTCACTGTAGTAAAATAGATTCAGAGGTCTCTGGTGTAGAGTTTAGGTGTAGAGTTTAGGTGCTCGCCTTTCGCCCCAATGGTACTTGGTTCGCTCCCTCGAGGAGTCATCGGAATATTTTTCCAGAGATCCTTGATCTCAGTGTAGGTGAGATCGAGTTCCTAGTCCTATCGGAGACAGACTATAAAACGTGAGTCCCGTTTTCAAGTTGGGCACGTAAAAGAGCCATTGACAGTTCAAAATCAAGAAGAGCAGGCTGAGAAGCCGCTGCCCGTGCAAAATTCATTAGAAAAATTCAAAAATAAAATTCCTACAAAACATTTTCACCATCATCTAAATGACATCTACTCCATCGCCGGTGCTTTGGAGTTCGTGCACTGTCGCTGAGATGTTCCTGTGTAAGAAAGAAATCGTAGCACACATAGTTATTCAGCGAAGTGCAAAAATGATTGTCCTATCAATCAATCAAAATAGATTGACACACTCGGGCTTCTTGAAACTAACGATTGATGAGTTCTATTGATTTGATGAAGTTCACGCGATGTACCACAACGCACATGATGTCAGCGACATTAAATACTTTATCCCACATTTTCTTGATGAACGATACAATGACTGAATGAGACATCAAGTGATTTACATTCACATTTGATAATTGAGATTTAATATTGTCAACCAGGTCTGAATTTTTGCTGATCATAGCTTTTGCCCCTTCTGTTTTCACTATAAGAAGCTTGTCCCAACTTTATCTAAAACTTGTTTAAGATATCTCCAACGATTATCCTCGCCTTCAACTGTATCCTTGGGGAGTTGAAGCGCTAATATCTACTCCCTGATGTTGAAGAATCTGTCTTAATCCCTAATTAATAAAGAGAACTAACTATACTATGGCTATCATATCTGTGGACCCATCTAAGACGGTGAAGCAACGAAGTTTAACATACACCCTTTCAAACTTCTCTTGACATCTACTGTCATATCGTCTATGCGTCTTCATACAGTCCTGACTTGCTGACCGTAGAAAATACAACTGTCTCTCTTCAGTTTCTCGTTATCAAAGACTCCGACCGGCACTGTCTCAGTAGCATCTAAGTTGGTTTCTCCTCAAAATGTCTCTTGCGTGAACACGTGTTTTATTTTGTACGATCGGAGCTTTGAAGAAATACTTTTTAAATAGCACAGTTCGACACTTATTAATATATATATATATAGAGATATACATATATATTTACATTGATTTTAAATAGGGAATGAAATTAATAACTGTCTTAGTATTTCCAGCAATTAACATTATTGAAACAGGATAGCTTTGAAATAAACATTATCTTTCTCTCTCGTGCCTTTTAACCCAAAATGTTCGTTAATTAATTTTTGTTTAGCTCAGATCGAAGTGAATAGTAATGTTTCATACACCTCAGTGTCCAGTCAAAATTGTTTAGCGGACCGTAGGTTGCCCACCACTGCTATGTGCAATCAGAAGTAGCCAGGGAAATATACAATCATTGTTAATAATGGTACAGCTATTCGTTTTAAAAAATCATTTCTCTAATTTATTGTTGTCCCACAAATACATTCATTCAATTATTTTCTTATTACATGTACAGTATAAACCATTCATAAAATTTGGATATTTTATATTCATTGGTGTCGCTGTGATCAAGAGGTCAAGACAGTTAATAACCTTGTGTTCTGACGGTCGTAGGTTTAAATCCAGACCTCATCGTTCGATTCACAATTCCTTTTCCCAGATATCTCTAGAGTTATTACTGGAGACACGGAGTTCATGTTCAGTGTAATACTCTCGACAGGTGGCGTACTATTTCTACAGAGAGGAAGCGAACGATATGGAGAAAACCCTGAGAGAAACCGAACCATATGGAGAAAACCCGGTGCAGTGAAGTTAATCCTTCCCTTTAGACCATTTTTATATTATATTCGTATATCGTCCGTCCGTGTCTGCACGTCCGTGTGTATGTGTGCGTGCGTATGTGTGTGCAGAGTTGTTCTGTACTTCTGCTCTTATCAACACAAACATGTACTACTGTTATGTCTTATGTCTAGCTTGAAGCTAAATTAACTTTGAGTATCATTTTGTACAATTTCAGAACCGCTGAACCTATCAACATGAGTGGACCACCTGGAAGGTTAGTAGCTTTCAAACGTGTTCCATGTATTCCTAAATCCCAGCATATAGTTTGTTTTATCTGTACACTCAATTACCGCTTCAAGCTGGTCGATTTGTGATTCTCATAGCTTGTGCCAGCAGTACATACTAGGACAAGAGTATTGTTAATGTCAATTCAGAAATTTGGAGGCAGAGATAAACAAGATACAGAAGAGCTGGAGCGAGTTGCCGGAGATAGCTAACGATAGGAAGACTTGGCATGAGTTGGTTGAGGGCCTATGCCTAATCTGGATTAAAAGGCACAGAGAGAGAGATAATGTTTATTTCAAAGCTATCTTGTTTAATAATGTTAATTGCTGGAAATACTAAGACAGTTATTAATTTCATTACACACTCAAACAATAGTGTTAATTTCATTACACACTCTGACAATAGTGATAATTTCATCACACACTCAAACAATAGTGATAATTTCATCACACACTCTGACAATAGTGTTAATTTCATCACATACTCTGACAATAGTGATAATTTCATCACACACTCTGACAATAGTGTTAATTTCATTACACACTCTGACAATAGTGTTAATTTCGTTGCATACTCTGACAATAATGTTAATTTCATTACATATGATGACAGTGTGATAAATAACTTGAACATGGCAACAACAGAAGCAGGATATCTGACTTATGATAAAGAGAAATGTTAAGGACTGTTATGATGGCAAAGTTCTGTGTAGAACAAGCTACTGAATGATGATCTTCTTCTTCTTTGCGTTCGTTCTTTACGACTAATTTTAATCACTCTTTGTGCTATGTTTGATCTTTGCCAAGAACGTGTATATGTTGCACATTGGTTTGGTAGGCCCTAAATGCATAGACTTCTACACGTTTAGGACATGTGCATCCGATTTCAGTCAAACCTCCTTAGTCGCCTCTTACGACATGCTTTGCAGGTAACAGTGGTTATATTCTTTACACCGCCCGTCTGCCCAGCGTGTTCGTAGCGCGTTGGACTACGGGTGACTATCCCTCTGTGTGTGCGGGTTCAATTTCGCGGGAGGGCAGAAAAAGCCACAGATTCCCCAGATTTACGGTGTTCGTGGCCCGAACCGAAGGATTACGATGTCCATGGCACCGAGCCAAAGAGCTGAAAAGCTCAAGTGCTTCTGGATCGGAAAAACAAACAAAAAAACGGTTGTGATTGTGGTCATCCCACAATTCAAGACAATTCTTTACACCCCAAATTTGGACCCCGGTAACCACTCGGGCGCTGACTGAATGATGATGACTGGAAAGATTAAAAACAAGCAAGAAAATCATGAAATAAATCAAATAAAACACACAAGTGTAGCCACATACAATGTTATAACACATCACCATCATGTGCCATGTCTGTGATCATAGGTCTCCTCAATTATCTGTCCTGAGTACTGACTATCATTTTGAAAATTGACACATTTCCTTGCCATGAAGATATGCTGTCAGAATTTTCTCTTTATGCTGTCCTCTATCTCGTCTACATTGTGGATTTTCGTTCTAAAACCTTTCTATTTTATTATAAATAAAATTTCCTGCAGCCTTTTCAGACCGTAGGTATGCAGTCACTTCACTTCACATTTCTATTTGCTAGTGTGCATGAGGTAGAAGAGCCAATTCCTTTCATCATGTGGAATGTCGAGTGTGGAATTGAACCCACAACCCTCTTGTGTCCGAGTCGATAGACGAACGCTTATACATTGAGCTAATCCATCCAACATCTTTCTTATTACATGCATGAAAAATGATGATTGCTTCTTTGTTAACGTTGATGAGTTTTCTATGTACCTTGACATTATACAGTAATGATAACATGACAAGTTAAGGTGGATGGTAAGTAAAAGTAAAGGAACCCTTTCATACCTCGTGGTATATAGGTCAATACAATGTTAGGCCTGTATTTTCATTGACCGTGGGCACGATGGGTGATGTGGTCACATCACGCCGCCCCTTACTTTCCCAGAGCATGTCTGGTACCCAGATGAGGCTGGGTGACCTGAACCGTCGTGGTGGAAAATTCCAGCACATTGCGGAGCTGAACCCAGACCACCAGCCTTGCGCGGTTCACTAACACTAGCTACAGCGCTCTCTAAAGGTGGATGGACAAGGGGTAAACTGTATAACCATATAAGTAAAATGATAGTAAGATTGGGTGGATCAGCAATGTCCTTGTGCACCTCAGGAGGAGAAATACTACAATCTTAGTACTGATTAAGAATGCAGCTATACATGCCATCAATTTTCTCTAAAAGACCAATGCGCATTGATTGAAGACTTCTGTCCATGGACAAAAGTGGCATGTTTCATTGTAATAAAATAGACAGAGAAGGTCAGAATTCCAAGACCCTACTGACTAAACTGTGCAATCAATGCAAGATCTTTGTGTAGTGAGTACCATCTGCATTCTTTCCTTGTGCCATGCAGTGGGGATTGTACTTTCGTCCTTTCTCCTGGCGATTCTTAGAACAGTTTCCAAAGCTTGGTTGACAATTCTAGGGGACTGCTTGACAATGGAGAGCCATGGTGGCGTTGTGGTTAGTGCACTTATTTCTAGATGGGCGGTTTTGATATAGTCTCCAATTACAGTAGGATTTTTCCAATTGCAAGCTGCTGTCAGGTCAACCCAGCTATAATTGGGTATCAGACAAACACTCGTATGTAAAGATGCCGGCGTGATATTGATGCATTGCCCATCGTGTGATGTCAGGGCTCTGTGGCAAAGTGGTCTAGTGTGTTCCAAAGGTCATGGATTCGAATCCGGGCTGCGTTGTTTAGTTCATGGTGCATTTTGTATGCATATCACTAGGAACGCTGCTGGAACTACAGAGCTTGATTTTTGTACAATACTCTTGGCTGGTGGCATGCTATTTCTAGAGAGAAGATTGAACCATATGAGGAAAACCCGGTGAAATTAAGCAATTCTTCGCCTCTTTTAAGCCCATGCATTAATGAATGCCATGTAGTATTTATATTGTATATAGTTTTGAAGATCTAGAGTTCCTGTGAATGTTCTACCCACCTCAGACAGAAGCCAGAATGGAACTACTCTAGTACTAGAGGTAAGATCTAGGCTGTCTGTGAATGTTCTACCCACCTCAGACAGAAGCCAGAATGGAACTACTCTAGTACTAGAGGTAAGATCTAGGCTGTCTGTGAATGTTCTACCCACCTCAGACAGAAGCCAGAATGGAACTACTCTAGTACTAGAGGTAAGATCTAGGCTGTCTGTGAATGTTCTACCCACCTCAGACAGAAGCCAGAATGGAACTACTCTAGTACTAGAGGTAAGATCTAGGCTGTCTGTGAATGTTCTACCCACCTCAGACAGAAGCCAGAATGGAACTACTCTAGTACTAGAGGTAAGATCTAGGCTGTCTGTGGATATTCTACCCACCTCAGACAGAAGCCAGAATGGAACTACTCTAGTACTAGAGGTAAAATCTAGGCTGTCTGTGAATGTTCTACCCACCTCAGACAGAAGCCAGAATGGAACTACTCTAGTACTAGAGGTAAGATCTAGGCTGTCTGTGAATGTTCTACCCACCTCAGACAGAAGCCAGAATGGAACTACTCTAGTACTAGAGGTAAAATCTAGGCTGTCTGTGAATGTTCTACCCACCTCAGACAGAAGCCAGAATGGAACTACTCTAGTACTAGAGGTAAGATCTAGGCTGTCTGTGAATGTTCTACCCACCTCAGACAGAAGCCAGAATGGAACTACTCTAGTACTAGAGGTAAGATCTAGGCTGTCTGTGAATGTTCTACCCACCTCAGACAGAAGCCAGAATGGAACTACTCTAGTACTAGAGGTAAGATCTAGGCTGTCTGAATGTTCTACCCACCTCAGACAGAAGCCAGAATGGAACTACTCTAGTACTAGAGGTAAGATCTAGGCTGTCTGAATGTTCTACCCACCTCAGACAGAAGCCAGAATGGAACTACTCTAGTACTAGAGATAAAATCTAGGCTGTCTGTGAATGTTCTACCCACCTCAGACAGAAGCCAGAATGGAACTACTCTAGTACTAGAGGTAAGATCTAGGCTGTCTGTGAATGTTCTACCCACCTCAGACAGAAGCCAGAATGGAACTACTCTAGTACTAGAGGTAAGATCTAGGCTGTCTGTGAATGTTCTACCCACCTCAGACAGAAGCCAGAATGGAACTACTCTAGTACTAGAGGTAAGATCTGGCTGTCTGTGAATTTCTACCACCTCAGACAGAAGCCAGAATGGAACTCTCTAGTACTAGAGGTAAGATCTAGCTGTCTGTGAATGTTCACCACCTCAGACAGAAGCCAGAATGGAACTACTCTAGTACTAAAGGTAAAATCTAGGCTGTCTGTGAATGTTCTACCCACCTCAGACAGAAGCCAGAATGGAACTACTCTAGTACTAAAGGTAAAATCTAGGCTGTCTGTGAATGTTCTACCCACCTCAGACAGAAGCCAGAATGGAACTACTCTAGTACTATAGTTTTAGTTGGTTCTCTCTGCAGCTCAATGATAGAGCAGTCAAGGTAGGGGTCACTGTGCTCATTTTTCACAAATAGATAACCTGCTGGTCATGCAGTTCAATAATATTCTAAGAATGTGCTCAAGACAAGAGGATCATCAGGTATGAGTAACTGAACTTTATGATGAGTGCCAGTTTCAAGAAAGCTGCACATTTTGGTTCTCTATACTCATCTCTAGTCTGAATCATTCTGGCTTCCTTACAGCCACAAAAGTGTTCATGCATATTGTCCAACAGGAAACAAATTTGTACAGATGGGCTACTGGTAAATTTTGTACAAACAAGACAACCCCCACTTTATAGTACCATACCTACGGAGCTATATTGTAGCATGTTACCTGATCTGATTAGTCATAAAGGAGGCTGTCAGACTCATTCTCGTGTTTTTTGTAATAGCGAAACCTGTTGAGAAACAACATTTGAAGATGATGCTCAGTTATATGAGGACTATCACCATAGCGCTCCAGACATATTATGCGATCAACGTGATGGCACATTGGACATTCCCATGGGTGCTCTGTCCTCCGCTGCAGCAGCCATCCTCAATGTACCCATTTGCTCAACGTACCCATGAAAAGTTGATTAGTAATGACTTTCTCTCTCTACCACGTAGATGACACTGTCTGACATGTCCAAACTGAACTCCTAATTCTCAGACTCGTTTCAGTGTCTGAGACTTGCCCATATCACATAAATGAGAGTGTACCGCATTGAGGACATTGGCTCTGTCCATACTTCTGCCCGCTTGAGTTGTGGCATTGTTTGCAAGAAAGTCAGCACGCTCGTTACCCTGCACTCCAACATGTCCAGGTGAGTACTCCAGACATGTCCATAGGTGCTCTGATCTTCACCTCAACAAATCCAGCAGTGTCCCGTAGCCAAACACGCCAGTTCAAGGTTGATTAATCAATCTTTGTGCATATTTGGTATGTAGATAATGGCCATTAGTTTGGAAATGTTCATAATTCTTGACTTGAATCCCACAGTATTCCTGATGAGTACAGACACAGTAAACTGGAAAGTCAGCGTGCTCGCATTGGACAGCAGACTCAGAACAAAGCGAAGACGCCTCTCATTATGCAGCCCAATGACAACAGCAGCCGGCCAAACTCTGCAGCCCGTCGTAAGAACCAGGATGAAAGCAGGCCTCTGGTCAAAGGGGATGCTGCTATCAAGACAAAGACATCAGATTACACATATGGTTTGTGTGTTTATTTGTTTGCTTACTATTACTTATCGTAATTACACATTTGGCATAATTACGCACTAGGTATAATTACACACTAGGTTTATTGTGCTTTCTGGTCTATATATGTTAGAAACTAGGTTGAATGTTTGATTTTTCTCTCTATGAAAATCACTTCTTCTTTGAACGCTCCATAGCAACCACTTGTTAAACCATTCTATGTAATCTGAGCCAAAGAGTGATTATACATTGTGCCAGTTATGCGCCTACAAGTCATCTGATTTCTGCCAAGCTTTTTATTTACTAAGGTAGGTGACTAAGGTAGCTGCCCAGGGAATCTACCTACATCAATTCCCTGGGCCGCTATCAAAGAAATCAGATGACTTGTAGCATAATTGCAATGTATAATACTAAGTAGCGGCCAGGAATTGATGTAGGTAGATTCCTGGGCGCTACTGTCACCTCTTAGGACATGCCTTGTAGGTCACAGTTTTACTGTTCTTTGTTCCCCTTGTGGACCTCGGCAACACACAGTTGTAATTAATATAGATGTTTGGGATATTGTTAATTAATATAGAAGTTGTCATGTCCCTGATCAGATGCTCTTTTGGTTATTTGATCTGACAATCTTTATTATCCTGTGGGTATCCAGTGTATACAGGTCCTGCTGCTGGTCTAGAGATGGAATCTGGTGAACCAGTTAAAGGAGGCAGTGATAGTTTAGTGGTCAAACTTGGCAAATACAATGTTCAGGATGTAACAGAAGATGAGTCCAGGGACATGAGTGACACTGACAGTGATGACATTCCCACCATAAGACGGTCAGTACAGCAGATAATATTGTTTGTAATGAAGGATCTTTCATCTTTGTTTGATTGATTATTTTTTCTAATTGAGGCTGGTTGGATATTTGTTCTTGTTAATAGAATGGATAATATATATTCCTCTCTTTCATACATTACATAGGGCCTGCGCAATTTCATACACTTTCCTGGGCAACTGTTCAATCTCCTCCATGTATGAGACCGTCTATGCCTATCTAGAAGTTAGTCAGGCTCAAAATGATCTCTTCAAACCTTTGATCACTCACTGTCTGCTTTGATATTCGTTGATATTCTCCTCAGTGTCCAACATATCTCCATCTTCTCTTTCTTATAACAGTTGTCACTAGTGTTGACCAGACATTCTCTGTTTCATCACTTCTCTGAATTAGTCCATTTATTCATTATATTTTGCAGACATCTATTTTCAAATGCATTCAACTTGCTTTCTAATTTTAGTCATTTTCCAAACTCCGCTAGCAATGTTAGTTGATCAACATTTGAATTGAAAATTCGTAATTTATTTTAATACTATATAACTTGCAGTTCCATATTTTATTTATACTTTAAAGCTGTTTGATTTGCCAATTCCTATCATAATTTCTTTTAAACATTTCCAGTTCATAAATTGCTACCTAAATAGTTCATTCTATGTTAAAATTTGTACAATTTTGGTCTTCCCAACTTCTTTGATACATATTTTCCTGTGTGGTGCCAGGGCTCTGCAGGAGAAGCTAAGAATAGTACCACTGTGCCTCATTCTGAAGACGACTGATCAGGACCTAGGAAGCTGCTAATAAATAAAAGCATCTAGAAATGGAATGCTGGCTTACTTGTATAATCACTCTTGCCCCAGATTACATATAACAGAAAGTGGTACGATTGATATGGAGCGTGAAGAGAATATGAAATATGCTCGTCTCATTTTCCACTATTTCATTATCCATATTATTGCTCTCTTGTTGCCTTTGAGAACCATCTGTATTATGCATTATATGACTGAAAATTTTACATTTAGCCATTCTGTCATGCATCTTTCCTTCTTTTGTTGGCACACTGCTGGGTTGTTGCCAGTGTCATGGTTTTCTGTTTTTATCTTCTTTCTAGTGCTGGTGATGTTTGTTTTTTGTTTTTTCGGGATTCTGTTTAACACCTCTAACCATCGTTTTCATGGTTTAAAAAAACAATTTTAAAAATCGAACTTCAGTCAATAAATGAACATCTTTATTATATCTTATTAGGACTAATTTGAGAAACTGGACAACCTATTGAATAACAAGGTTAAAAGTAGTAAAATAGTACTTTATGCATTCAATTTTAAAACATATGGCAATCATTCTTCATAGATTACAGATTTTAAAATAAACATATCTAAAAATTATTATAGATTACAGATTTTAAAATAACATATATTAAAATTATGGTCATGATTCAGATTTTAAAATAAACATATTTATTCTGAATTATAGATTACAATTTTAAAATAAATATGATTAAAATTTGTATAGATTACAATTTTAAAACATGTTCAGTCATTCTTTATAGATTCATTTTAAAACATATGTTCAGTCATTCTGTTATAGATTACAGAATAAAAAAACATAACTTAATCACTGTGTCTGTATTTAAAACACCATTATTTAAATCACTCTCCATAAAGCATTCTTGCACACTACATTCTCCTCATGATTTCATATTGAAATGCCAGTAGTTCCCAACCTGTGTGAATGAAGGGTTTATAGTTCCTTGTATTTAAACATAAACTGTAAGGATTATGTGAACTGCATAAGGAGACTTTGTACAGAAAAACTAATGTTTCTCATCTTCTTCATCAAGACTCTCACACGACCCCAAATCCTCTAAGTCGACGGTCAAGGTTAAATCCATCGGACACAAGTTCATCACTTCTCATAAATGATGATGATGTCGACATGGAGTCTGTACCCATGCCAGTTGCACCATCCCAGGGTGGTTCTCGGTCTCCATCTTTACAAAATATGAACCAGGCACCTGTCTCCACATTCCAGACACAAAATACAGAAGACAACGCAGAGGTATGTCAGATGATCTTTGTGTTTTATACAGTTTATTAGGGAAGTTTAACAGATCTCATTACAGACTCATACATTGCAACATAGTGTATTACTATCCTGAATTCTCTTTCTCTAGTTCTAAATTATAACAATATCTGACTGTCCTGAATATTGTTTGTCTAATTCTAAACTGTTGCAATATCTAACTGTCCTGAATATTGTTTGTCTAATTCTAAACTGTCTTAATATCTAACTGTCCTGAATATTGTTTGTCTAATTCTAAACTGTCTTAATATCTAACTGTCCTGAATGCCAATTGTCTATTTATAAATTATAATAATAGCTGACTGTCCTGAATGCTATTTATCTAATTCTAAACTATCACAATATCTGACTGTCCTGAATGTTGTTTGTCTAATTCTAAACTATAATAAAATCTGACCGTTCTGAATGCTATTTATCTAATTCTAAACTAAAACAATATCTGACTTTCCTGAATATTGTTTGTCTAGTTATAAACTATAACAATAGCTGACTCTCCTGAATGCTCTTTGTCTAATTCTAAACTGTCGAATATCTGACTGTCATGAATGATGTTTGTCTAATTCTAAACTGTTGTGAAATCAGAACACCTGTCTTTCTGAAATTGAATATATGGTGAAATGTAGTATAACTGAATACTGATGTTGGGTACAGATCATGGAAAACAAATTGAATTAGTTATGTCAAAGTACACTGATATAGATGTTTTTTTTACAAATTAGCTGTTCACCGTTATTTTTTGTTGTTACTCAATTCTTGTTGTACTTTGTTTTTGTTTTTTTCATTTCATTAAGTACATTTGTTTTTTCATAGTTGATTTATTTGTCTCCATCAGTTACTGCTTTTTACCAAACTTTCTGTCATCTTCAAGTCTTTTTCTACCATGATTTTTTGTCTTTATTTGTTTAACTTAGCTCTTTAATTATTTGCTGTTTTCCTATACAGCTTTCAGTGTTGGTACATATGTTGTGATTATTCTTTGTTATATCGGAGCATTATCTGTTAAATTTATTTCAAAGAGTTTCTTGACTTCTCACATTTATAATATGCACATTGTCAGACAGTAAATATACTCACGTAAACCAAGACAGCACATATACTCACATAGACCCAGATAGCACATATACTGAGATAAACCTAGATAACACATATACTGACATAGGCCTAGATAGCACACATTGCTCACATAAACCCATACAGCATATATATACACACAGAACGCACTTAGAGCTCATAAACATGCCAAGAAATGATATGTGCTCACACACAAACCCAGAAATAGCACTGCTGTGGTGATGATGATGAGTTCTAATTTTTGTATTGTTCTTGCATTAAATAGTTTGTTCTTATACATAGAACAATGTCACCACTAAGTAGATGTCTCTACTTTATGGTAGAGCACATCTTGCCACAGTGAGTATTCATGACTTTACGGAAATCTCGATATGGACAACTTCAAAATTAGAGAGTGGTAGAAAAAATGAAAACTCATATTTCCTTGGTTGTAGAAACAACAATTTGAAAAGCAATGTTTATACATTGTGAGCAGAGAATAGTTCTTCAGTCTTAAGAAAAGTCAATCCTGCAATAAGTAAATGAAACAAGGACAATAAATTAAATACCAGAAAATCACTGAAGACAGGGAATTACTTTTGTGACAAGTATTTTATTAATAATTTTAAAAAAAATAATTGTTATAGAACAGTCTAGAATATTTACCAAGTTCAATAAATTATTATAAGTAGAACTGGAATCTATTTTTAGAGCGCTTTGCGCCTGTGTGGTCCCGGTGCCCATAGGAAGCAAAGAATAGTACCACTGCAACCTACAAGGCATGTTGTAAGAGGCAATTGATGTAGGACCTAGAGAAGCTACACTAGTAAATAAAAAGCGTCGCAGAAATCGGATGGGCTGGCCTACTTGTAGGCGCATAACTGGCACAACGTACAATCATTCTTAGGCTCAGATCACACATCGCTCAAATCAGTTAACAAGTGGTCGATATGGAGCGTTCAAAGAAGAAGAAGATGCTGTTGCATACAGCCTTTCAACAATTTAGTAGCTCATTGCATTAAGTCTGTAGCTCTCAAGGAAAGCTAGAGTCTTTTGACAATGACAATTTATGAGGTTGACAATAAAATATTGCAGAGCGTAGAGGCTCCCCTCGAAAGAAAAAGGAAATAAAAAGAAGAAGAAAAAGAAGAAGAATCAGGAACAACAGGAAGGAGAAAATCCCGAGGTGAGATCAAAGACATTCTTAGAAATGAGTGCTCTATTGGCATAGTACTGTTTGCAGCTTTCTAGTATCTATATACCATAACATGTTATGATTTACTTTGCACTTGCCACCCCCACTCTTGACTTAACCCATGAAAGAGACTACCCCATCAAAAGTTTGTATTCAAAGTTGATAAAGAAAAAACAGAACACAAATTCTCAATGAATTATAAATAGTGACTAAGATTCCAAAATCAAACTATAACTATTTGTAACTTTCTGGATGTTACATAATGCGATTAAATTATGATCTCAGAAACTGGTATCCCTTCCATTTCATTGTCAAATTTAATATTTTTATTTTGTATATTTATTTTTGAGTGTTTTTGTGTGTGATTATTTGTATTCATTCTAATACTGTATACATCCTATTAATTGCTTTGTTTGTTTATTAACGTTTGTTCTTATCAACAAAGTTAAACACTCTTTGTGATCTGTGTGGTTTGTGTGAAGAACTTCAGTGTGTTGCACCCCAAGTAGACCCCTTTGACATGCAGAATGGGAACATCCTAATTTTGCCCAAAGTGTTTGCATATTATCCAACTGGGCACAAATTTGTATGGTAACTTAAAGATTTTACCAGCAGGAAAACCTAACTTTAAAGTATCAAATCTGGAGTTATACTGTAGCCGATTATCAGATCTGATTGGTCATAGGAAGGCCAAATTGTTTTCATTTTACATTTAGTCCTTTTTATTAGTTCAACATATACAGGGGGAACATAAATATGAACATCATAACACATCCTTAAGTTGATTAAATTTTATTAACATAACTAGTCATTCTTACACTTCAGGGAACATAAGTTATTTTTGTACCAGGGGGGACATAAGTATTTCCCCAAGAACACATCCTCAAGTTTAGTCAGTTTTATTTTTAGAAGCTGAATTAGTCTATGGAACCTGTTGATCACATCATCTATTGTGTGTAATTTGTCAAAGAACAATCCTGGCGTAACACGGAATTTCTCTTTATACCTGACTATAAAAAATATGCTGGAACTGGATAGGACACACTTTGCGAAAACCTGAGGGGAATATAACATGAAGGGCTCTTTCCTGGAACCCGCAGAGACAGCGAAAGAAATGGAGGCTGAGAAATACATGGAGATGAGATTTGGAGGCAGAGATCAACAAAATAAAGAAGAGCTGCAGGAGATAACTAAAGATAGGATCACTTGGCATGCGTTTTTGAGGACCTATGCCTCAATCTGGGTTAAAAAGGCAGAGATAGTGAGAGAGAGAGCTTCAGGAATAATCATTGTGCGAACACTTTAAAGCTTTGGCTCAGACTTCCTGTTAGAATTCTGTAGCCCAATGTTTTAATTGGAGTAAAAAGAAATGATTAGGATGATGATATATACAACATCAGATCTTATAGACATAAAGAGATTGCAAAGGAAATGAAGACATAGACATTATATTCAATATCCATTAGTTAATCAAATCAACATATGGGACTCTGTGTGTTTTCATTAAATTTTCTGTAGCCTTTTCAGACCTTAGGGTATGAAGTGTTTGTCACTTTATATTTCTACTCCCTAGTAAACAGGAGGTAAGATGACCAATTCCTTTCCTCGCACATGGAATTCAAGTGTGGGATTGAACCCACAACCCTCCTGTCCGAGTCGATAGGCAAACGCTTATGCATAACTCTAATCCATCCTACTTGCTGTGTACACCTTTCATAATTGTGTTCCTGACTTGTATGAGAAAAAGTATGTTTGTTGCATAGTGTAGACTTTGTAGTCATTGCTAACTATTATTTCCTTATTATAAAAATAGTTTTTTATGCTAATTTGTGCTATCCTCTTTTTTTTGTAGTTTAACAGCTAAATATTTACTTATTCTTTATTAGTTTCAAATTTATTACTAAACATTATCTTATTTTGTAGTAATTTTTAAATACCAGACATATTATTTTGTATTACTTTTAAATACCAGATATATTATTTTATATTACTTTTAAATACCAGCCATTATTTTGTATTACTTTTAAAAACCAGATATTATTTTGTATTACTTTTAAATACCAGATATATTATTTTGTATTACTTTTAAATACCAGATATATTATTTTGTATTACTTTTAAATACCAGATATATTATTTTGTATTATTTTTAAATACCAGATATATTATTTTGTATTACTTTTAAATACCAGATATATTATTTTGTATTACTTTTAAATACCAGATATATTATTTTGTATTATTTTTAAATACCAGATATATTATTTTATATTACTTTAAACTATTATATATTATCTTACTTTTTAATAATTTCAACTACTAAACATTACCATATTTTGTCGGAACCAACTGCTTAATAAATATCAATATTGTTATCTTGAAGTATTGATAAAACATTATCTCCTTCTTGTAGTTGAGATTTGTAAGAACTGTATTTATTATTATTATTATTATATTCCTCTCGTACAGTTACACATTACATAGGGCCTGCAGATAATTTCTCTATTCTGTTTAATCCTAGGCAACTCGCTCAATCTCTTCTGTGGAATTTAGCCCGATATATATCTCGCCTCTCTCAGTAAAGTTCATTTCAGGGTTTCTTCTTCGAACGCTTCATATCAACCACTTTTTAAACCACTCTTGTGATTTGTATGTGATCTGAGCCTAAGAGTGATTGTTCATTTTGACAATTATGCGCCTACAAGTAGGTCAGCACATCTGATTTCTGCAACGCTTTTGTTTACTAGGTAGCTTCCCATGGCCTCTATCTCAGTCGCCTCTTACGACATGCCTTGTAGGTCGCAGTGTTACTATTCTTTTCTAGCCTTGTGGACCCCCAGCAACATACTGGCGTTTTTCAGGGTTTAACTAGGGCATCCTTTCTTTCTCAAACATTTTGCCTCCCACTTCAATGCATGTTTTGGTATTCTTTAATCATTTTTTCGCAGAATATTACAACATATTTCCATCTTCTCTTTCTTATAACAGTTGTTACTAGTAAGTAAACAATTTACTTCATGTAACTCGTGCATGCAACATAATTAAAAACAAAAATGTTTGAGATTGTTTCTTTCCTCTAGATTAGATTTTGAAGTGCCTAGTCATCTTTACTTTCTAAATGTAATTTAGCCAGGAAAGGTTACAAAGGATATATATATATATAAAGCCGAAGGATTGACTTCATTGCACCAGGTTTTACCCCATATGGCTCAGTCTCTCCCTGCATAAATGGCATGCCACCTGCCAAGAGTATTGCAAAAAGCACAAACTCCGTAGCTCTGGTAACAATCCTAGGATTCTCTGGAAAAAATGTACCTTTGAATATAAGACGTGGTCGGATTCAAACCCACGATCTTTAAACGCAAGTCGCCCGAGTGGTTACCGGAGCCCAAATTTGGGTGTAAAAATAGAACCACTGTTACCTGCCACGCATGTTGTAAGAGGCGACTAAGGAGGTTTGGCTGAAATCGGATGCACATGTCCTAAACGTAGTCTATGCATTTAGGGGCCTACCAAACCAATGTGCAACGTATACATGTTCTTGGCAAAGATCAAACATATCACAAAGAGTGATTAAAATTGGTTGTAAAGAACGAACGCAAGAAGAAGAAGAAGAAAACGCAAGTCAAGGGCTTAGCCACAGGAAGCCCCAAACCAGAAAAGATATGTTTCAAACAATCAGTTTTCAAAATTACAATATTAGAGTGTATACTTAATGTTTATTTGGTTGTTGTTGTAACATTAAATTAGAATATCATTTCTGGGTTTTGTTTTGTTTTGGTATGGTTTTATTTAGTTACATTCACTTGTTCTCTTGATCGAAATCCTAACACATTGATCAAGTCTATATGAGCTCTGTCCTTCAGTGCAGCACAAACTCAATGGTCGTGTACTGTTTGCACTCAAGTGATGTTAGTTGACATAGCTACTCTCTCTACTCTGCAGACAGGCGAAACACATAGAAACAAAGTAATATATTTTTACAAAGCACAAAAATAAGATACAGCAACATATTGAACAAAAAACCTTTCTTTATTAACCAAAGGATACAGAAGAAGCGAAGAAATTCAGACTTCCCATACGTCAGATATAACATATACAGTCAGACAATAAATCCCTAACGGCCCAAAAATAAAAATATGGGACTAAAAACTAAATAAATTTGAAAAACTAGAAATGGAAAAAAAGAAGATAAAACAGTAATAATCAAATATATACATTTAATATATGCACATATATTATGGAGCATAAGAAGAGACTGTATTAAGAAGCATAGGAATGTAGTGCATTGAGTCCATGACATCACAAGGTACCATATAAAGATATAAAACGATTTTCTAGAGCAAATTGACTCCGATCATCAGATTTTGGTTGAGACATTGCTATATATTGTTTTTGTGCTTTGTAAAACTATATTACTTTGTTTTTAAGTGTTTCGCCTATTCTACATAGTTTTATTGCAGTCTTATCTTATATCGATAATGCCCTGCAGACAGTACTAGCTTGCATGTCCAAGCTTAAACCTTCATTTTAATCATGTGGTTCAGCGTCTCTGATTCTATTTTTACATGTAGAGTAGAGGGCTTTTATGATCAAATTCATTAGATAATTCATTAGAAAAATGAAAAAATAAAACTCCTACAACATATTTTCATCATCTTCTAAATGACACTGTGAACCCTCACCGGTGCTACGGAGTTCATGCACTGCCGGTGAGATCTTCCTATGTAAGAAAGAAATCGAAGCACACATGGCTACTCATCGAAGTGCAATGATGATGGTCCTATCAATCAATCAATATATGATCAAATATATCCTGTAACAATCTACTTCACCAACAGGGTCAGACTGAGAATGGGGCCAATTCTAGCGCTGCTGCTAACTCTTATACACCAGACACATCCAACCTAGAAGAATTTGTTCTCAGACCTGCTCCCCAGGGTGTGACCATGAGATGCAGAATAACCAGGGACAAGCGGGGTGTGGACCGAAATATTTATCCAACCTACTTTCTTCATTTAGAACAGGAGAGCGGCAGAAAGGTAATTTTTTAACATGTTCCTTGATTCTTGGAATACTATGACACTGGTTAGAAAAACTTATCAAGGTTATCCAAGTCTTCTTCTTCAATTGCTCCATATCGACCACTTGTTAAACCACTCTTTGTGATTTGTTTGTGATCTGTGCCTAAGAATGATTGTACATTGTGCCAGTTATGTTTCTACAAGTAGGCCAGCACATCCAATTTCTGGAACGCTTTTTATTTACTAGGGTAGCTTCCTAGGCCCCTATCTCAGTCACCTCTTACGACATGCCTTGTAGGTCGCAGTGTTACTATTCTTTGCTCCCTCTTGAGGGCCATGGAGAGACACAGGTGACAGGCATAGTAATATGATTCTAAAAATATTTTTTAATGGCTTTCTCTCCTTTTCTTAATCTCATCCTGTTTTGTTTCATCCGTCTGCTAAGAATTCAGGCATAGTCATCACGCCTAAAATGCTACCTCTGGCTGATTTTTTGTGTGAAGGCTTGCTTTCCTCATCTCCAGTTTCCCTAGCCATTCAGGCGAGTCTTACTTCAATTTTAGAGGTACTTGTAATTTAGATTCCAAAGTAAAGGATCAGGGTTTCTTGTAACCAAACCGCATATTGTGTGTACACCAAAGATTGTTGGCCTAACCTGGCATTGAACCCTAGAATTTCCACAGCACATGTTCACTAGCACAGAATGTTATAAACTTTGCTATCAGCTAAACCTGCTTAATCTCAACTCATCTTGCTCCTCAAGTACCCTTCCGATATCAAAGTTAAGTATAGGGTATGGGAGAGGGCCATCTTATGAGCTCAGTGCATGAGAGCTGTTCAGGGACTTCTATTCCATCAGTCCAACACTTGCATAGCAGCCATCTCCTCCTGTTTCCATTTACTCTGTATCATTGTTTGTTATTGTATACTATTTGAAGACAATCATGTTTTATGGTCGAACCATTTGACCCTTGTCTCTGGATGACTACTGTTGCTGCTTTTACACTGACTTTTGGGGCACATCTATTTTGCTTGATATTAGAATAAAATATCACCAGCTACAAAATGTTAAATTATACAATATTAACTCTTAGTGTATGCAAACAGGCCTGCATACAAAGAAACCTTATCTAGAGAATAAGAATCAGATAATCAAGGTTCTTTGGCATATAATCAAAGGGGACATTTAATGAGATTTGTTAATGTTTTTGTGTACTTAATTTTAGAATCAAATGTCAAACAGTTACAAAACATTGTGAAGATTATCAAATATTGTCTTTTTTAACTAAGATTTTTTAAATATTTATTTTTACTTCATATTAGAATTAAACTCTTCAAGATTATACAATATATACTCCTCAGACATTCTTACTAGCAGGCAGAAAACGTAAGAAGAGTGCTACATCCAACTATCTCATATCTACTGACCCCACAGATCTGACCCGCAATGGAGAAGCTTATTGTGGAAAGCTGAGGTAGGTCAACCTGTCTAGATCTGCTTTGCGTTTGTTCTTATCTACCACCTTGACCACTTATTGGGATTTATGTAGTGTAGGTTGCTCCGAGAACGTGTGCCCTAGTTTATAGGCACCTACCCATCGAACAGGCACATCTGAAACATTTTGGCCCAGCCCTGTCTAGATAAACTATGATTTTACAAATATAATTTTCTGGATTTCACATACCTGGGGAGTATTTTTCAGCAAATGGAAGAATAACTAATGAAATTCAACACAGATGCAACAAAGCAAATCAAATGATAGGGCAAATGGTGCCAATTTTAAGATGCAAACACAAAAAGAGCAATGTTCAACACAATCTTTCTCCCACATTATGTTACCAGTGCCAAACCTGGACGCTGACAACAAACGATAGAAGAAAACTAGTCACAACAGAGATGAAGTGTCTACGTAGAATGCTGGGTGTAACAAGAAGAGACCAGTTGAGAAATGAAGACATCAGGAAAAAGTGGGTACAACATCAGTACTAGACTTCATCAAGAAACAACAAATTAAATGGTTCGGCCACGTAAGCAGATTACCACCAGACAGTGCACCCCAAAGAGCAATGCTGCTCCGATACAATGGGTACAAAGCAAAAGGCCGGCCATGCAAAAGATGGACCTCAGAGATAACAGAGGCGAAAGAGACTATCCTGAAGGCGTATACTAGGGCCCGTTTTAGAAATCTCTTCCTGACCTGACGTTGTGAGGCATACAGATTCGAGAAGAAGAAGAAGAAGAATTTTCTGGAACTTTAAGGGTGTCTGCAACCTCATGATCTTCTGATTCCCAACATAATAATTTCTCCTACTTCATCATTCTCCATCTTCTTCTGCAGTCAGGTATATGCAAACATGGGCTGACAGTTCTCTACTCGAGAGGACTTGTGGTCACTCTACATGCTTGAGACATGCTGGTGATGAAAATGTTGAGTGAGATATACCTCAAGATCTTCAGCAGGCTTCATCATTCTCCATCTTCTTCTGTCAGGTATATGCAATAACATGGCTGAACAGTTCTCACTGAGAGGTACTTTGTGGTCACTCTACTATGTTGAGACATGCTGGTGATGAAAATGTTGAGTGAGATATACCTCAAGATCTTCAGCAGGCTTCATCATTCTCCATCTTCTTCTGCGGTCAGGTATATGCAATGACATGGGCTGGACAGTTCTCTACTCGAGAGGGACTTTGTGGTCACTCTACTATAAGCTTGAGACATGCTGGTGATGAAAATGTTGAGTGAGATATACCTCAAGATCTTGAGCAGGCTTCATCATTCTCCATCTTCTTCTGCGGTCAGGTATATGCAATAACATGGGCTGAACAGTTCTCTACTCGAGAGGGACTTTGTGGTCACTCTACTATAAGCTTGAGACATGCTGGTGATGAAAATGTTGAGTGAGATATACCTCAAGATCTTCAGCAGGCTTCATCATTCTCCATCTTCTTCTGCGGTCAGGTATATGCAATAACATGGGCTGAACAGTTCTCTACTCGAGAGGGACTTTGTGGTCACTCTACTATAAGCTTGAGACATGCTGGTGATGAAAATGTTGAGTGAGATATACCTCAAGATCTTCAGCAGGCTTCATCATTCTCCATCTTCTTCTGCGGTCAGGTATATGCAATACATGGCTGACAGTTCTCTACTCGAGAGGGACTTTGTGGTCACTCTACTATAAGCTTGAGACATGCTGGTGATGAAAATGTTGAGTGAGATATACCTCAAGATCTTCAGCAGGCTTCATCATGAAGATTATGACAAGCCTTGCTTTGTTAGCCAGACAGGTTTGTTTCCAGGATGTCCCATGATGAAGTAAAGGTTTGGACAATGTTTCCTGACCCTAATGCCTCTGCATCCAAAGCTGCACAATAATGACAGGCAGAAGCATGAGATTCACTGCATCCTATTTCATTAACAGAAAGTCTGAGCAAGGACAAAGAAGAAGAAGTAGATTTAGAAAAACTCAAAGTCTAAGATATTTTAGAATTATAACAAATTCTAGCAGCATCTGAAATTGTTGGGACATGTGAGCAGCAAGAGCGATGGTAGAATCCCAAGGGGATGATATATGACCAACTTGCAACTGGTACTTGACAGCATGGGTGCCCAATACTATGCTTCGTAGATCTAACATCATGCTGCGTAGACAAAGATAATTGAGAGCCATTGGCCAGAGACAGGATGGCATGGTGAACGACAGTAAGAGATGGCTCAAAAAAGAGAAGAGAAATGTTGTTGCACATCGAAGGCAAAGTAGAGGACAGAGAGACCATATTAAACATCAACTCCAGTCACTGAATTTGCCTCCAGCAACTTTGGAAAGGATTGTCACTTCAGAATAGGCTGCTATTGTCACAACATACGATGTGACTCAGCACAGAACACAATATGTGACTCATAACCTGTTGATTCCCGAGACAAATAAGCCAAGGATAACAAATCCAGAAAACATAATGCAACAATTACAATAACATGAATGCTTTCCTTTCAGATCTAATTTGCTGGGCACACAGTTTACATTATTTGATCATGGGGATAACCCTAAAAAAGTTGGACCTCAGGCAGCCAGACAAGAATTAGTCGCCATTGCTTATGTAAGTTTTGTCTCCTTAAATCTTGATGGTTTAAGATTCTCAATATATGCCATCTTCATATCAAAGTATGACTGTAATAGATTTCCAACATCATCTACACTCTAACCCTACTGGTACCTCTGGCAGACCACTGTTTGTTTATCTCTTAATATTATTCTCCCATTTGTAGGCTGTCTTCTCTTGCCCACCTGTCTTCAATCCTCCCTTATAGTAAATCCTACAGCAGTATATTTGTATATTTTTATGTTGTCAAAATGTTGTTATTGATAAAAGGAAAGATGTGCAAATGTGCATGGTAGGGTTGTTGCAGAGCAAAGTGGAGCATACAGGACAACTACTTCTAGTATGAGGATGGAGGTTGAGGCGTTACTGCTGCCCTCCATTGGCTCTCTGGGACTTCATTTACTGGAGCCGTTGTTGTATCTAACTCTCAGTCGATGCTTCACAAGATCCAGAAGGGCAGGTTACGGTATGAGTGGATATCGTCTATTGAAGTTTCTAACCTCCAGATGCTTACGTGAATATACCCTCCTGGGCATGCAGGTATTTACAGTAACGAGAGAGCGGACAGGCTTGCATCAACAGCATCGATTGTTGGGGAGGTGAAGATGGATAAGGGGGATGTTCTTCGGTCTCTTTGCATCTGTCTGTTGGATGAGAACACTAAAATAGATGTTGAATCGATCCATCGATTTAGGCAGTTTGGAGTTACCTGTTGTTCAAGTAGAACTGGATGCCTAAGGGACAGTGAGAGGTGTATTTAATCAGAGAGCTGTGGGAACCATCAGTATGCATGCTCTTCGATATCTGTTGGGGAGACTGAGCACCTATGTGTCTGCCCGGAGTGCAATGACGTCAGCTTAATAACCAATAACCAAAAGGGAAGATTGCAGTAAAACTTTCTATCAAAGATGAAATATGGAAACAAGTTGTAAGATAGTTTTACAAAGCACACAAACAAGAAACAACATTTCAACTGAAAGACCTTTATCAAACAAACGACATAAGAACAACACAAGATGCAAGACAATGCCTTTACATGAAACACAGTATGGATACAATGAAAACAATTGGTGGTTGCTTTTACTTCGTGCAGAACAGTCTTCTTTTATCCTGTATTGTTCTTGTATCCTTTCCTTGATATGATTTTTGTGGTCAAAACATCTTTGTCTCTTGTTTTTATATGTTGTAAAACATCATCACTTCAGGTCTTTGTATTTCGACAACATATTGTGCATATCTTTTATATATTTCATTTATTCATTATCTTCTTATTCCAGATGTTTTCCTCTATAATTGTGTGTTTCTTTGTGTCCTAGAAGCCTCCTTTCATCTGTAATTTACATCTTCAAGACTTGACTTATTATGTTAAAATCTTTCTATTATTGTTTGTATTTTTGGCCATTCCTCTTCTTTATTTTATTTCTGTTTCAAATTTATCATCATTTGTTATTACATTTTCATGGTTAGAGAAACTTTCAATTTGTCAGTTCTTGGTCTGCCTGATCTGTGTTTGGTCTGTCAGATGAGGTGTCTTAGAAGAGCTGCCACCCATGTTGTGCCAGGGCCTGCAAGTGTAGGAAAGAATATTACCACTGCGACCTACCAGGCATGTCGTAAGAGGCGACTGATGTAGGACCTAGGGAAGCTACCCTAGTACATAAAAAGCATTGCATAAATCAGATGTGCTGGTCTACTTGTAGGCACATAACTGAGACAACGTACGATTGCTCTTAGGCTCAGATCACATACAAATCACACAGAGTGGTTAATGGGTTGATATGGAGCATTCGAAGAAGTAGAAGAAGAAGAGAGCTGCAGTTGTAACAATAAGAGACAAAATTAGAAGTCAAGAAATCAGAAGAAAACTAGATGTGAAACCAATCATGACATTCATAAAAGAACAGCAGATTCAATGGTTGGGACACCTGACAAGAATGCCCTGGTATCATCTACCACAGAGAGCCATACTAAAAAAGTGTAACGAATACAGGGCAAGAGGAAGACCACGCAAAAGATGGAGCAATGTCATCAAGAACAGCCTTAAGAAAATTAATGACAGCTTACAAAGTGCATTAGAATAAGTACACACAAGATCACTTCATTTCCTCCCTTCCTTCCTTCCCTCCTTCCCAAAAGAAAACTTCTGTAAAGAAGTAAATGGGGAAGAAAAGAAATAAGTTCTTGGACCTCAGTCTCCCCAACAGATGTTAATGGGTATGCAAACTGATGTTCCTGTTGCTTGCTGGTTAAACACACTCCTCACTCTACCCCTCTGGCATCCAGTTCTACTTGTACAGTGAGTAACTCCAAATTCCTTAAGTTGCTGGATGGACTCAACATCGCTTTCACCCAACAGACCATCATGAAGAGACCAATGAAAATCTCCCTTAACCATCTTCAACATCACAATTAATGCTGGTCAACATTTATAACTCTCTCATTGCTGCAAACACCTGCTTACCCAGGACAGTAGATTCATGTAATCCTCTGCAGGTTGTAATCCTCAATAGATAACATTCACTCATACTGCAATCTGCCATTTTGGACCTTCCGAAGCATCGACTGAGAGTCAAATGCAACAATGGCCCCAGTATACGTAGTTTAAGAGAGCTACTGGAGTGCAGCAGTAACAGCCTCAACTTCTTTTCTTATACTGGAAGTAGTTGTATTGTATGCTCTACTTTGCTCTGCAACAACTCTACCATGTGCTCTAGCAAAGAAACCCCATCCTGATTTCTTACCCTGATGCACAGACCCATCGGTATAAACAACATCATCATCACATGCACTATCTGTTATCAGCTGCTTAATTGTGAGTTCAGACTTCATGTTGTCCCAATCCTACATTCTTCTTCTTCAGCGATCTCTGGTCATACGCTTAATTTACTGTGGACCACAAAATGGACAGTCAGCTTCAGGTCTGTCAGGTTTCCCAAAGCTTAGTTTTCAGGTCGACTGGGTGTGGCCACATATTGCTTCTCAGCTCACACAGGAGAGGACAGTCTTGCAGGATATGCTCTGGTGTCTGTTCCGCCTGCTGACACTGGCAGAGAGCTGTTTGACTTATTCCTAGTCTATATAAGTGTTTGTTGAGTCTGCAGTGTGTGTGTAGTCGAAATATAATGACCTGGTCTGTTCTGCTTAGGTCTTTGAGGGAGTCTTTTCCATAATCATATCCAGTGTTTGTCTACAGCGGAGTGTACATTAGGCACCCAGATGCTACTACTGTGTCTCTAGCGGCCCCTACTGGAAGAATATGTTCTAATTACAAACAGAACTCTTAGCCCTTCTGATGGCAGCACAGCACATGAATAAGCTGCAGCACTGCAGGCAACCACATTTTCTTCAAGAGTAATGATAATGTTGAGGTAGTTGGTCATGCTACCATCTTTGTAATTCATTCTTCCTTGGCAGGTCAATGGTCACCTGCCAATTGTTCTGAGCCTGACCAGGATTCTTGTGCCTAATATTATTAGTATTCTTGTGCCTCTATATTATTCATATTCTTGTGCCTTCATTTGTGATTCTGTGCCCTTAATCATTCATTAGTATTTTTGTGCCCATATTATTAGTATTCTGTGCCCTAATATTATTAGTATTCTTGTGCTATCCTTCATATTATTACTATTCTTGTGCCTATCATATTATGACATGTTGGAACAAAAATATCTCATCTTCACAATGTGAGTATCTCTAGTGCAGCCAAGGACTATACCCATGCCTTCCTTCTGAATACGTTCGAGTTGCTCACATTGTGATTGTGATATTGTGAGGACGCCGAGTTCCATAATCTACCATAGACATAACCAGCTGATGGAACAGAAGGATAAGAATTCTCTGCTCACTGTGTAAGGCTATCATAATCTTGAAAGCTGCAAGACAACACTTGCAATGTTGTATCATTTGTTCAACATGATATTTAAAATATAGACTATGATCAAAGGTTATCCAGGGCATGTCATGACGCTCGATGGCCTGTCCATCAAAGGTGACTCCAGGTAGGTTAGCCCTGACTATGGAATTATTTAAAGATCACAGCAACATAACGTTTTTTTAGCCTGATTGACCTGATAGCAAGACTCTCTACACCAACGTGAGATGGTAAGCAGTTTTGATGTTTTCAACCACCTCAAATGTTGGAAAAGATACACATTAAGAAAACCAGTTAATAGTATGCCAAGGCAGGCCTTGTCCTAGAATCTACAGGAAAAGAGAAACATAGTAAGATTACACAACTCATGAAGAATAGTGCTGGAAACAGACATTAGTCGTTACTAGGAAGATGTGATCTGGAACAAGAGATAAGGAGCAGAAGATGGCGATGGATAGGACACACATTAAGTAAACCCCCTCACAGTATCACAAGATAGGCTCTCCGATGGAACCCCAGGGCAATAGAGGTAAGGGAAAACATAGAAACAACTGGAGACGGGAGTTGAGATGGAAGGCAAAAAATGGGGAGAGAGTGGAGAGATATGGAAAAGATGGCCTTGGATAGGCTGGCTTGGAAGACCTTGGTTTCGAACCTATGCTCTCTAAGGGTGAAGGGTGAAGAAGAAAGAAGACAGGATAGGATAGTAGGTCAGAAATGAATGATGTATGTCATTTGAAGACTTGTGCTCCAGAAGGAACCAAATTGATTATTATTTATTTTATAACAATGTTACAACACAAATTATATTTATAATCATGCTTGTTACTCCATGTCTTATTTCTTTCACTATGTTTTCAGGAAACAAATGTGTTGGGCTTTAAAGGGCCTCGAAAGATGACCATCATAATACCAGGAATGACCAGCGAGCATCAACGTGTCAACATCAAACCATATGGCGTGAGTTGCAAACATTGGTCGTGTTGTTCTTATTGTTTAGTTTGCCTTCCCTTCATATAGCTCTTTACATAACTTTCTTTAAATAATGTGCTGTTGGACAGGATGAGGATTGATGATGATGGGGATGTTGATAATGATGATGCTGGGGATAATGATAATGATGATGAAGAAGATGATGGGGATGTTGATAATGATGATGCTGAGGATAATGATGATGATGGTTAGTTTCTTATATTCTCTGGTTCCTACATCCATAGTTGGTTTATTTTTCCATTAATACTTTCTTATTTTCCAACTCATTTGTTTCTTTTTTTTTTTGCGTTTCCTCGTTTCTATTTTTGCTGTAGTTGAATTGTTTATTTGTTTTCATTTGTAGAACTGTGATTCATTCTCTATTACATTTACATTATTTATTCACCTGTTGGGGTATCAAGCTTTACTGCATTCACCTGTTGGGGTATCAAGCTTTACTGCATTCACCTGTTGGGGTATCAAGCTTTACTGCATTCACCTGTTGGGGTATCAAGCTTTACTGCATTCACCTGTTGGGATATCAAGCTTTACTGCATTCACCTGTTGGCGTATCAAGCTTTACTGCAGTCTCCCTCACATTTCATTGTTTTCATTCATTCATTTTTTCTATATACTGTTTACTTCTGTTTAAATCTGTTTACTTTTCAAATCAATTTTTTTCCTGATGTTTTGCATCAATTATTTTCAAAATCTTTTTCGTTCAATAATTTTGTTTTAATTTCATAATTTTGATTCAGAAAATGTTGTATGTGCATTATCCAACACATGCCACATTCAACATTTTTATTTATATTGTGTTGTTGTTTGCATTCATTCTTATCAACCAAGTTAGCCACTCTTTGTGATCGGTGTGGCTTGCACAGAGAACATGACTATGTTGCGCCCTGCTAGGCCCCTATGACATGTAAGACAGACATATCCAAATTTCGGACAAAGTGTATGCATATTATCTAACAGGACACAAATTTGTACAGACGGATAACTGTAACATTTTACAAACAGAAAAACTACACTTTAAGGTACCTCATCTGGAGTTATACTGTAGCATGGTATCAGATCTAAAGGGGATTTTAAAGCCGAAGAATTGACTTCATTGCACTGAGTTTTACACCATATGGCTCTGCCCCTCTCCGCAGAAATAGTACGCCACGTGCCGAGAGTAATGTATAAAGTACGAACTCTGTAGCTCCCTCAACAATCCTTGAGGTCTCTGGAAAAAATGCACCCATCAACAGAGCAGGGCAGCCCAGATTCGAACCCATGACCTTCGACTCGCAAGACAACAGCTTGGCCACAGAGAGCCCCTGGTATCAGATCTGATTAGTCATAGGGTGGCCATCAAAGCTGACTCATGTCATTAAATGATATCATTTTTGTGTCCGCAAATTGTTTCCTTATTGTTTGTTGCAATAAACTGTACTTATGTTATATCTTTAGGCTCATGATGGACTGATTGAGAGATGGAAGAGGAAGAACATGGAGAATCTGCTTGAACTTCATAATAAAACACCAGTGTGGAATGATGGTTTGTCTAGCTAACATATTTTTTTAAATTCTTCTTCTTTCCAAGTCTTGACTGCAGCACTTCCAACATGAGCCATGATACTCCCCCATACATTTATAGAGCCCTGCTTTAGTCCACAGATTTTAGCGCTAATCTAGATTTCAAGAAAACAAACTTTTTCAGTTTTTTTTGCTAGTACTACCATAAACATGATTTTCCTACTTTTGCGCTCTTATTTTATTCTGTAACCATTCTCATCATCATCAGGTGCCCGCTGGCATAGGCAATCATGGATCTCCACAAATCTCCATCTTTGGTGTTTGCTATCAACTCAAATGTTGACGCTCTACCGTGCTATCCAAAATTTTCTCTCTCTGTCTCATCTACCCTCAATTTTACCTGTTGTCACAATGTGTTCTAAACCTCCCTTCTTATCACATGCCGAACAAGGATGACTGTAACCTCTCTACAGCCCCGTAACCCCCTCCTTTTCTGTTTTCACTGGAGAAAGCGGTAACATCTTAACTATACTAATATTACTATTATTATTATTAGGAATAGTATTGCAATCCTCACCTGGCGCCGCATCTCCACAACCCTCTCCACAGTCAGATGCGCCCCAGTATATAAAAACGTTGGCTGTAAGGTTTATTGCTGCAGATATCACCCGCCTGAATTCATCTCTGTTCTTAGCCTTCTCTTCTCAATTGTTGACTCCTAGTATTTCTAGTTCTACTTCAATGTTATCTCTCCATCGTTTTCTTGGTCTGTCTCGCAATCTCTTCCTATTCATATTTTTTTAAATATATATATATCTTCTTTCTTCTTCTTCAAACACTCCATATCGACCACTTGTTAACCACTCTGTGTGATTTGTATGTGATCTGAGCCTAAGAGCGATTGTATGTTGTGCCAGTTATGTGCCTACAAGTAGGCCAGCACATCCAATTTCTTCTATGCTTTTTATTTACTAGGGTAGCTTCCCTAAGTCCTACATCAGTCGCCATTTATGACATGCCCTGTAGGTCACAGTGGTACTATTCTTTGCTTCCCTTGCAGGCCCTGCACCACACGGGCGTATTGGATATGCAATTTTAGACTCTGTTCTCTGCCACCCTAGCCATCATATTCTATTAACCTTCATGTGGTGGTAATTAATGGTGATTTAAACATATTATAAATATCCTTTTTGTTTCTCATTCTCCTAGTTGTTCATTCTTTTTTCACTATTAGATTACATAACCTGTTTTTGTATGTAGCTTGTTAGTAGGTCTTCTTATTGAAACCAAAATCTTATTATTACATGCAAGGGGTGACCTTTGAACCCTGGTCACCTATCCTTAGCTGTATCCTGACCTAGTAACGTGACTTGACCTAGGTCAAGGTCGAATACTCGAGTATCCGAGTGAGAGTGTATCAAAGTACCTCTTTATTTCTGCACTCAATGTGATCTGTTAGGTCGACAGCTTCTTACAGTTCTCTAACAACATCAACATCCAACAAGTACTTACACAATAGAAACATGAACAAAAAAAGATTAGCAGAACTTGGAAACTTTGTCGCAGAATGGAACAAGTGAGAAGGAAAGATTAAAAATGAGATAAATAAGTCCTTAACTCCTTGTGGACCAAACACCACACTATGTGACTTTGGTTTGGGCGCCTTTTATAAGGAGCCACACTAAAAGGCGTTTTTATTCTAAAAACAAATGGCTTGTAAAAACATGACTTTTGATCTGGTCCACTAAGAGTTAAGGACATCAGGGTGTATAACCAACAATTATAGAAAGGGATGCAACAAATATAGACTATTGTAAAGTGAACACAATTTGAAACTAATAGTTCTGCTACAGAAGGTACTTGCTGTAATATTTACCACATTCATGTGCTGTTGGTCAAAGAAAAAATACTAACCTAACACCATATCCCCAAAAATACCACATAGTATGAAAATGGGTTCTTTACAGAAGATACAATCCAGGGAAGAGATCAAGGTAATATCAGAGAGCAACCTTCATTCTGCAGTCAGAGATATCATGTCAGAGCTGACTTATGCTGAATTAAAGAGAGCTGTCTAGGACAGGGTACAAGTGTAGAGTGATGATCAGATGACCGTATTACTAGTCTTTTAACTGTCTCCATGAAGTCAAGTTACCCATTTTCTGCAGAGTAGATAATGGATACTACCATTACTGAGAATCAAACCTCATATGTGCTCTGTTTAAAACACAGCCATAAGTTGTCTTTATAAGGCACAAAACTTAACCACACTTCTCATATTAACCCTTTCGCTGCTGCATACTTTCCGAAGGCTGAGCTAAAATAGCTACTCTTTGTTTCTAGGTCACAAATGTGAGTGTATAGCAGTGACAGTAGCAATGTATAACGTGTTAACACGTCTTTAGCCCACAGAGGAGAGATAATAACAGACGTGTTAATGTGCCTTTAGAAGTGAATGGGGAAAACGTATATATACGTCCTTAGCAGCGAAAGGGTTAAAAACACAATCTTTCCACATTTTTTCCTTTTTTTAGATACAATCTTTACACTTTCATAACTACTTTGTGTTACTAGATCCAAACATGGACAATGAGCAAAGCACAGTCACCAAAACTAACTACATGTTAAATGCGATGCCTACAAAAAGTGAACAACACCAGAAAAGACAGTCACCAACAAGAAAGAAAGTTGGGACAGAACCATGCTTGAATTACATTGAGAAACAAAGAATGAAGTGGTTCTGCCACTTAATAAGAATGCATCCAAACTCCACTGTATACAGGGTCTTCTACATCAGAAAAGAAGGTGTGAAGAAGATGAAGAAAAATATGGATAGATGGCATAGCAGAATCCTGTCAAAAAGCAAAAATAACTATCACCCAAGCCACTAGAGCAACACAAGACAAAACTCACAACACTGGGCAACAACCCAGTAACATTTTGACAACAAAAGAAAAAAGAAAGAAAAATCTTTACACTTTTTTTCTCAAATTTCAGACACATCCTTTACACTTTTTTTTATATTTCTGACAAGAATGCCCTGGTATCGCCTACCACAGAGAAAAAGTATAATGAGTACAAAGCAAGAGGAAGACCATGCAAAAAATGAAGCAACGGCATCAAGAACAGCCTTCTGAAAATGAATATCAGCTTACAAAGTGCCTTAAAACAAGCACAACAAGATCACTACATCGTGCCCTCACCCAACACTTCTATAAAGAAGTAAATGGTGAAAGAGAAGAAGAAGAATCTTACACATTTTTCTCTCAAATTACAGGCACAGTTTAAAGTCATTTTTTATGTTTCAGACACACAGTCATATGTGCTCAATTTTCATGGACGAGTAACACAGGCATCAGTGAAAAATTTCCAGATTGTTCATGATAATGATGGTAAGTTTAGTTTTATGATGTCCAAACTTTGCTGCGGCTACTATTTACAAATTGAGCTAGTCAATGCTACAGATCTAATAGATACTCTAATCACATCCGTTTTTTCATGTATATGTTAAATCAGGGGTTATTATGCATTTGTGAATGTGGTGTACTTCTCATTTTAGTTAATTTGTCCCATGAACAAACCTCAAACTTCTCATTTTAATTCTTTTGTCCCATGATCAAACACAGCCTGCACAATGCTTCTCATTTTAATTCATTTGTCCCATGACCAAACATCAATCATAATACTTCTAATTTTAGTTCATTTGTCCCATGAGCAAACATCAAACACAGCTTGCACAATGCTTCTCATTTTAGTTCATTTGTCCCATGAACAAGCATCAAACATAGTTTTCAATATCTGTATTTGTTCAGTATTCTGTATACAGTTGACTACATAGTAATGCAGTTTGGCAGAGTGGCTGAGGATGTGTTTACAATGGACTACAACTACCCAATGTGTGCCCTTCAAGCTTTTGGCATTGCACTAAGCAGCTTTGATGGGAAGCTAGCATGTGAGTGACATTCGTATCAGGCTGGAAGTTTATCAAATGCCTGTTGTGTCGCTCTTTGGCTAATGCAACCACTACTTCAATTGCAACTGTATATTTATAACATCAGTTTAAAATATGTAACAGATGACATATATATGATTGATAGTTTCTGCTGTGATTGACAGACAGCTTGTAGAATTATTCTGCTTTTAAAATCATTTACTTACAGTGGTGTGTGTTACTGCCATATTTCTATGTTATTGATTTTATTTAATGTGATGGAACCTGACTTGACATTCAATCATGACATTCAACATTTAGATCTCAGGACTGTATAAGAGCAGAACTTTGGTTGGTAAGTGAACTGTTTAGAATGTTACCTTCTGTCAACATATTTATTTATTCACAGTTCATTTTTACCAATTTTGTCAGGTTTCTTTTAACACTTTGCTGACCACAAATCATATGCATTTTTGTCTAATAATAATCAAAAGTGTTGGCAGATTTTGATAGATGTCACTGTAATTTTGCTTTTTTGATTCATGAAATTTTTAGACCTAATATAGAACCCTGAAATTTTTAGTGATTAAATTTTTTGTTCAGTTTGTCCCTTAGGCTGATATTTATGTGACGGCTTTCTTTCCTTATTTTTTGTGTCTCTTGTCATTTGGGCGAGCCTTGCTTCGGTTTCAATGATTCTTGTAATTTATATCTCCAAGTAAAGCATTAGGGTTTCTTGTAGTGTGTACTCTGAGAATATTTGACCCATGCTGATCTTGAACCCCAGAAATTATTACTAGTGCGGTGTGTTATCAACTTTGCCATCTGTAACCTTTAGTTGTTAATCCTCTCCCTCTTCTTCTTGTGTAAAATGTTTGCACAGCTAAATTAATTCTCATGAAGAACTTGGCTTTTTTTAATCTCTTCTTTATTCTCATGGAGCTGTGTATATTGTGCTGTATTGTTGAGCCAAAGTGTTAAGGCTACTCTTGGCCACAAGTTGTGAGAAATCAGGTGCTGATATAATTATTGTTATCTATATTGTTCTTGTGAATTAGTCAACATATCATCAGAAATAGCTGGTCATATCGCTTTTTTGTTGATTAAAGTTTGTTCAGCATTAACTAAAGATAATGAGTCATCTAGCAGCTAAATCAGGTGTGTAAAGATTAAAGTACACAAATAATGTGATTTATTCATTGTTTGGTCATGAGTTTATACATTGTTAAGAAAGCAATGATTCTATCGTCTGTTATTTCCGCAAGAGTTTTCTCGATAAAAGTGAATTGTAATCCAGTGTTTGCTTATAGGAAAGTGACATATATGAACAGTTTGTCATATACTGCTTTGAAAATGTGACATATTCTGCTTTGAAAATGTGACATATTCTGCTTTGAAAATGTAACATATTCTGCTTTGAACATGTATCACATTCTGCTTTGACCATGTGTCACATTCTGCTTTTGGAATGTGTCACATTCTGCTTTGACCATGTGTCACATTCTGCTGTGAAAATGTGTCACATTCTGCTTTGAGAATGTGTCACATTCTGCTTTGAAAGTGTCACATTCTGCTTCTAGTATAGCTTTCTGAAGCTGTAAGAATCATTGTTGCAGATATTTTTCTATTCATCTTAAACCTTAATGGTGTCTCTCGAATTCACAATCCAGTACTTTTCAGGCCCATTTCCACACTGGCCTGTCATCCTTTTAGGATAGTATATATATATATTTAATTGACTTGTGTTCCCTCATTGCTTTACGTGGGAGTCTCTGTTACATAGAGATATGGTGCTGGCCTTTTGCTATAAAGGTACTCAGTTTGTTCCCACCTGGTGCTATCAGGATATTTTTCTAGAGATCCCTGATCTTAATGTAGATGAGATCAAGTTCCTAGTCCCATCGCAGATGGACCATAAAATGTAGGTCCCATATTCAAGTTGAGCATGTAAAAGAATCCTTTACAGTTGAAAATTGATGAGTAGGCTTCAAACTCGCTGCCCTGGCAAAATTCACCATAAAGATTAAATTAATATTTTACTAAAATTTTCACTATCAGGAAAATTATACTGTGGGAGGTCTCACCTGTGCTACAGAGCTTGTGCACAGCCGCTGAGATCTTCCTATGTAAAAGATATCGGAGCACACATTTACCGACTAGCAATAATGATAGTCCTATCAATAAATCAATGACTTTATTTACCAGCTTCAGAGAAGTGGGGCTGTTCCTCCATTTATGATAGTTATCTAATAATAATAATAATTCCTCTCGATGCCTATACGTTACATAGGGCCTGCAAGTAATTTCTCCATACCGCTCTATCCTTGGCAACTCGCTCTCAATCTCCTCCATGGAACTGAGACCGATATTTAATGCCTCTCTCAGCAAAGTTCGTTTCAGGGTCTCCTTAGGTCGACCTCTCTTTCTTGAACCCTTTGCATCCCACTTCAATGCCTGCTTTGATATTCGTTGATCATTTCTCCTCAAGGTGTGCCCAACATATCTTCACTTTCTTATAACAGTTGTCACTAGTGGTTGACCAGACATATCTCTGATTTCATCACTTCTCCTGAATTCATTCCATTTTATATTCATTATTTTTCACAGACATCTATTTTCAAATGCATTCAATTTGCTTTCTATATCTTTAGTCATTTTCCAACTCTTGCTAGCATATGTTAGGATTGATACAACATTTGAATTGAAAATTCGTAATTTAGTTTTAATGCTATATAACTTGCAGTTCCATATTTTATTTAGACTTTTAAATACTGATGTTGCTTTGCCAATTCATATCATAATTTCTTTTTAACATTTCCTGTGCAATCAAAATTGCTACCTAAATAGGTGAACTGCTCTGTTATTTTTATCATTTTAGATTCCAGTGTGATATCTGCATTACTTGCCATAGGTGTCTTCATTATATTTGTTTTTTCATAGCTTATCTGCAGTCCAACTTTTGATGCTATAGATGACAAGTTGTCTGTTTTTCTTTGCATATCTTGGTTGTTTCTACTTAACAAGGCAATATCATCTGCAAAATCCAAATCTTCTAGTTGACTATTTTCTACCCAATCGATGCCAGTTTTGCCCTGCAACATTTTCGCATCACCCAGTCAATGGCCACTCCAAACAATAGCGGAGATAGAATACAGCCTTGCTTTACTCCGGTTTCAACCATAAACCAGTCGCTGTGTCCACCATCAGTGCGAACTGCACACTGTGAACCATCATAGAGGCTCTTAATAATGTTTATTATTTTGTCTGGTATTCCATAGCATCTCAGAATATTCCATAGAGAGATTCTGTGTAGACTATCAAAGGCTTTTTAAAATCGATGAAATTTAGTATGAGTGGTTGTTGCTTTTCTCAATCATGTTCCTCTCAACATTATCGTCCCCAGTCAATTGATTCTGGGTAAGCAGCTTCTTCTCCAGGTTCAAAAACCAGCTGTTCTCTCTCAGTTGTGCCACTGCTCCATCTGATGCTATTAATAATGATTTTTGTCAGAAAGTCTTGGTATTACATGAGAATTACGGGTAGATCTATCAGTTTTTTAAAATCGATGAAATTTAGTATGAGTGGTTGTTGCTTCTCAATATGTTCCTCCAAAATTAGTCGTACAGTAATTATTTGGTCTAAGCAGCTTCTCCCAGGTCTAAAACCAGCTTGTTCTTCTCTCAGGTTGTGTCCACTGCTCCTTTGATTCTATTAAGAATGATTTTGCAGAAAGTCTTGGTCATTACTGATAATAGGGTGATCCCTCTCCAGTTGTTACAATCTTTGAGATCACCTTTTTGGGGATCTTAACAATTATTCCCTTCTTCCATTGATCTGGGACAGTTTCTTCTTCCCATACTTTATTAAATAGTTCTTGCACCTGGCTAATAGTTGTACCATCAGCCGCTTTGAGCATTTCTGCAGTAATGTTGTCATCACCCGCTGCCTTATTGTTTATCAAGGAATGGATTGCCTCCTTGACCTCAGCTACACTTATCATTTCTTCGTTAATTGGTAGGGAGCTGTTTCTTGCCTCTTCGTCAAACTTGAGTAGTACTGGTGGATCAGGTCTTTAATATTTCTTCAAAATGTTCTGCCCATCTTTTCTTCTGCTCGGTATCTGATGTTAGAACTTTACCATCTTTACTCTTGATTGGGCCACCCTTTGAAACAAAAGTTCCAGTAAGTTGTTTTAGTGTATTGTATAGCATTTTACTGTTTCCAGTCTTAGCTGCCTTTTCCCTTCTTCGGCCAGTCAGTTGACATATGCTCTTTTATCTCTTCTAGCCGCTCTTTTCACTTCCTTGTCTTTTAGTCTATATTCCTCTTTAGCTTGGATTTCATCTTTTGCATCCTTAGTATTAAATATCGCTAGTTTCATCTTTCCTCATTTCTTGAATACATTTCCAGGTGTCATCGCTTATCCAGGGTTTTCTGTCTTTCGTCTTTAATCCTGCACTACTATTTGCTGCCCCGAATAGTGTGTCCTTTATCTTAGTCCATTTGTCTTCAATGTTCTGTTCATATTCACCATTGAGTAACTTGAGATAGTTATTTACTACAAGTAAAATATTCTTTCATTTTTCCTCTGCGTTCGTTCGCTATGAATTCAGGCATAGCCATGGCGCCAAGTGTGGCGCTTCTGGCTGATTTTTGCATGAAAGCCTTCTTACCGTTTTACTGGTTTCCTCGCCATACAGGCGGGTCCCTCTCTGACTTCAGAGGTTTTCATTTTTCTTTATTATTATCATCTTTCTCTCTCTCTCTCATTTGAAGTCTTGCAGTTATAGCTTTCAGATATTTTTTTTTCAGCCTCATAATCTGACACTTCTCATCTATTTATTTGAGCATTCATATTCTTTATTATTCACTTATTTGTCAATTCTTTTCAAATGAGACATTCCTTCATAGTGTGTTGTGTGCTTTTAAACTATTACTTGATTTTCTTAGAATAATTTAATGTGTGTCTAATTTACTTTAGATAGTTTTAACTTGAATGTTACATGATTTTACTTCTTCTTCTTTGAACGCTCCATATTGATCAAGCAAAGATTTTAGTTCTGAAATAACATGTCTAAATAATGAATGGATGGGATGTGTTTTATTTATGCGTCACCATGGAAGACATCAGTAGAAAAAATATATATTTGATTCTTGCTCATAATCATACTTCATTTCTTTTTGCCAAAGTCGGGTTATTTCTAGTATCCAATTGTTTCTAGTATCAGGTTGTTTTTTTAACAGTTTCTAGTATCAGGGCTGTGTTCTGTCTTTTCTTCTTCGAAAGCTCCATATCGACCACTTGTTAACCATTCTGTGTGATTTGTATGTGGTCTAAGCCTAAGAGCGATTCTACATTGTGCCAGTTACGCACCTACAAGTAGGCCAGCACATCTGATTTCTGCTACGCTTTTTATTTACTAGACTAGCTTCCCTAGGCCCCTACCTCAGTCACCTCTTATGACATGCCTTGTAAGTTTCAGTGTTACTATTCTTTGCTCCCCCTTGCAAGACCCGGAAACACACAGCGTAAAAACTATCAGTTCAACAGGGTTTGTAATTTATTTTTTTTGCATTCTGCAGGTAAATTGTTCAATGCTTCACATGTCACAAATTAAATATATCTATACATATAAATAGATAGATAGCGGCAAGACATATACAAATTAATTTGTAGCTGATATTTTTAACCCTGTTCATTCTACAAACCACTATAGTGACATACAAATATGCACTAGTTACACCATCAGCCACTATAGGGACATAAAAATGTGCACTAATTACACCATCAGCCACTATAGGGATATACAAGTATGCATCAGTTACACCATCAGCCACTATAGGGAGATACAAATGTGCACTAATTACACCATCAGCCACTATAGGGACATACAAATGTGCACTAATTACACCATCAGCCACTATAGGGACATACAAATGTGCACCAATTACACCATCAGCCACTATAGGGACATACAAATGTGCACTAATTACACCATCAGCCACTATAGGGACATACAAATGTGCACTAATTACACCATCAGCCACTATAGGGACATACAAATGTGCACTAATTACACCATCAGCCACTATAGGGACATACAAATGTGCACTAATTACACCATCAGCCACTATAGGGACATACAAATGTGCACTAATTACACCATCAGCCACTATAGGGACATACAAGTATGCACCAGTAACACCATCAGCCACTATAGGGACATACAAATGTGTACACTAATTATACCATCAGCCACTATAGGGATTTCTCACAAAGAACACTTACTTTCTCTTTCTACTAAATCTTCCACAATTTTTATTGTAGTTATAAATAGTAAAATAACATATATATATATTATATATAAACTGGCTAATGCTATGAATAAGAAAGAGAAAATTGAGGTATTTTGGACATATAAAAAAACACATGGGGCTGGAGAATACCATCATGGACGGAGGCATACCGGCAAAGAGAGGAGGAAGACCACGGAGAAGATGGATTCAGGATATAACTAATGGTTTGAACATGACAGCTGCAGAGATGGGACATCTGGCCTATGAGAGAGAGAGAAATTCCAAGGAACTGTTGGAGTGGCAAAGTTCTGCTCAGAACAAGCTATTTGATGATGATGATATATGTATATATATATATACATACTAGCTAATTAACCTGCTCCGCACTGGTGAAAGTTGTTATTAATCCTTGATGAGGATTTGAGTAAGCCTTTCCAAAAGATGTCATCTAATAGCATGAATTGTATTTACTGATATTTTTTAAGAAGTGGTTTGAATTGGGTATGTCGTCGTTAAATGATTTTAACAGTTCGAATGCTGCACGTCTAATCAAAGTAGCATCTTCGCATTCTTCTTTATTATTATAAAATTTCTATAGTGTAGTTTGAAACAGAAATGTGAAGCTGTAATGACATGAAAACGCAACGAAACTAATGGTACGTTAAGGAACGTAATCCATGCCTATGTTGTAGAGGCCATCTGGCATGTTTTGGATTATATCCTTTTGACTGTAAGCTTTCTTAACCGCATGTTTTTTTGTAACCAAGATGGCGAACTTAAATGTCGGATAGGACTTCAAGAATTCGATTTAATTTAATTTTAAAGCTAATATGATCCAATTTTGAAACTGTTTCTTTAACTGATCTAAACTTTTGATGATAACATTTTGCAGAAAAAATGGTGAATATTGGATATAAACTGAAGCTGTGTATAGGAGGACACACATCAGACACTAAGGAATATATTATAAGATTTGATAATATTTATTTCATGTGATACCTACTGCAAACAACGTAAACACAAAACTTTTTTGTGGTAAAATGTTGATATCATGAAACATTTGTGATCACAACTCTGTATCATTCATGGTATAGAAAGAGTTAAATTTATAAATAGTGAATAACATTATGCATATCAATTCAATGGAAAATGACTAAAGATATAGAAAGTAAGTTGAATACATTTTCAAATATGTGTCTGTGAAAAATAATGAACATAAAAAGAGATGAATTCAGGAAAAGTGATGAAATCAGAGAAATGTCTGATCAACCATTAGTAACAATTGTTATAAGATGGAGATATATTGGGCATACCTTGAGAAGAAATAATCAAAGAATCAATCAAAATCGAACTAGTACAGTCAGTTGCTGGTCGCTGTTGAAGATATTCCGTAGGAGATCGGAGCAAAGATCAGAGAAAAGTAAATCTATGAAGGATAATACAACGCAAAGTGAAAAAAACCACCTCAAACACAAAGAAGAAATGTATATTATCATCTATCCAGAATAGACCAGATAGTCATACTTCATCTCAGAACAATGCACAACAAAATTAGACAACATTCATATACTAAATTCAAGATGGGATCTCTACCTGCTGTTACTGTGAATTAGCAGATATGATGGACGAACATGTTTTTTTTAACTGTTCACTGCAGGCAGACCTGAGAAAAAGAGTGGGACTCACATCCACGACCTTTAAGGAGAAACTGTATGGTGAAACTTAAATCCTCAAACAGAGAGCAGACTATATAAGAGAATTTGGAATCTAAGACTACAGGGAGGGATTATTGCAGAAGAAGAATAACTATCTATAAGATACATCAGAAAAGTTGAGGCTGTGTGAGGTTTGAATCATCACTGGCCTCTGTCTCAGGAGACAATAGGTTTTGTGTCACATAGTATGTTCTACACTGCAATGCCTAATCAATAAATTGTCAAAGGCATGCAATCTATTTTCTCTGACTATAAGTGTCTCCAAAACAGTTGTACTATGTCAAGGAGGTAACACAACAAATATCACTTTAAATGGTAACCACCTAACACCAGTTCAAAAATTTTGCTATCTTGGGTCCATGGTCACTGCCAGCCTTTCTCTTGACGAAGAAATCAACGCTCGTGTAGGGGGTGCAGCTACTACATTCGCCAAACTATCAAAGCGAGCATGGGACAACACAAAACTGACATTGCAGACGAAGATTCAAATATATCGAGCCTGTGCAATTAGTTCTTTACTATATGGTTCAGAAACATGGACAGCCTACTCAAGACTTGAGAGGAGACTTAACATCTTTCACCTTCGATGTCTCCGCAAGATTATGAACATCAGGTGGTACGACAAGATAACCAACTCTGAAGTACTGCAACGTGCAAACCTGCCTTCCATCATGGGCATACTCAGCAGTAGACGACTAAGATGGTTGGAGCATGTGAGAAAAATGGAAACTTGTTGCATACCAAAACAAATGTTGTTCTGTGAACATTCAGAGGAAGAGGCACCAGGGCAGACCACTGCTCAGATATAAAGATGTCTGCAAAGCCTCAATGAAAAACTTTTCTATAGGTCCCAGCACATGGAAAAGACTAGCTGATGATAGAGTTGTGTGGAAAGCCAACTTACGAAAGGTGCAGAATCTTTTGAGAAGAGACTTATGTATGAGCTGAACGACAAGAGAGAAAAGCGAAAACTCAGAAGTTGTCACAGTAAAACACTTTCAAGTGACCGTCTGTAAAAATCGAAAAAGGCCATATATAGTATGTTCTGCACTGAATCACAATGTTTCTCGTGGCTGTAATGACCTATTCTGGAGTGGTACTACTTGCCACAGTTGCTGCAGGTAAAACTGGAAACTGGAGCTGATACATAGGATGTCCTCTCTACCCTCTGCTCTCTCTTTTGTCTCCATATGTGATGGTGTTTTTATTCAGTTTTTATGTTATTTTTTTACCATTTATAACCATTTATTTTTAACTTGTACATTTATACAAAGACTTTAGATGTGTCTTCTTCTACTTTAGTAATAGATTGTCAACAAGACAGTGTAAGTTAAACTTGAATGATATTGCTGTTGTCATGCATATTGTTTTGATTATTTGTCAATGTGGTTCTTATTACACTTACTTTTGAATGATATAATGGTTAGAATAATGCATAGTGCTTTCATCTATCGACTCAGACACAAGATTGTTGTGGGTTCAATGACACACTCAATATTCAACATGTGAGGAAAAGAATTGGCCCTCTTACCTCTTGCTTACTAGATCCTAGAAATGTGGAGCGATAGGTACTTTATGCCACAAAGTCTAAAAAGGCTATGGGAACTATTTATTTTAATAGTTGATAACTGACATAAAGCTGTCAATGATTTGTCAATAATAATTATATTGACAGTGTTTAAATTGTATATTATTTCAGTGAATCCCCAAAAACTGATGTTTTAAAAATGTGATTTTTGTGCCAGATATATTTGTTTTAAAAAATAAAATGTTTGTGTGCTGTAGATGAGATGTATGATAAGGGTCACAAATGAGGAACTTATGGAGAGAACAAGACAGATTCCAGTGAACCAAGTGGTTAAAAAAAAACTGCTGGCGCTGGATAGGACACACTTTACGAAATCCTGAGGAGAATATAGCAAGAAGGGTCCTTTCCTGGAACCCACAGGGACAACGAATGAAGGGGAGGCAGAGAAATACATGGAGACGGGATTTGGAGACAGATATCAACAATATAAAGAAGAGCTGAAGGGAACTGCAGGAGATAGGAAGACTTGGCATGAGTTGTTTGAGGGCCTATGCTTCAATCCAGGTTAAAAAGGCAGAGAGAGAGATGTGATATATATATACAGGATGTTCAAGATAAAAGCGGCCCGAGTGACAAATCAAATGTTGCCAGTTACTTATTGCGTTGTGTCTATTTACTATTTAAACCGGTTTTGACTAGCTTGTCCTACGTCACATTTGTTCATCGCCCTTCCCGCACTACAATTACACACCATTACACAACCTTGACCTATACTACAACATAACTGATCCTTCTCATTTTGTAAACTTATGCCAGATTAGCTCCCTTTAGACGATGCTTCCTTTACGCGAGGCTGCTTTATCTTGAACACCCTATATATGTAGTTACATTTTAAAACTACCGATAGTTCAGGACACGGGAACAGACATAGCTTTCTTTTAAATACAATTCTACAGGAAACAGGTTGGGGTGTTAGTTCAAGAGGAAGACAAAGAAAAGCATAGACTGGTAACATCAAAAATTTATCATGCAAGATCTTTTTCCACACTTGTCCACATTTGCATAGGAAAAACATCTTTGAAGTGACTTATGTGTTGGCAATTCCATTGTAGCGTCCCCGCAACCCTAATGTTTTATGTGCTTTATTATATTAACGTAGTGATGCATACAAACACTGATGGGAGAAGAAAAGTATGCGCCTCATACACAAATAAAAACAAACATACATAGACAGAAAGAACACCATATAAAAAGAATTAATAGTTAATTGACATAATAATTTTGTCAACAGTGTAAACTGCATGACACCACCCCCACCTTGATATATTTAACACTATAGAGACAGTCATCTGTTTTGAAGTCTGGTTTTTGTAATCAATAATTTGTTGAGGAATTTAAACAACCAAATCTCTACTAAAAATGGTATCTTCTAATATCCCTACACTACATTGTTCATAGAGGCAACTATTTAGAAAATTTAGAAGTATTTTTAGTAAACCTATCGGTTCGACTGTCTTCTTGTGGTTATGATAAACTATAACTTTGACAAATGTTGAATTTGATCAGCTAAGTATCTATTGAAGAAGACCATCATGGAAGGAGGCATACCGGCAAAGAGAAGGAGAGAAAAACCATGGAGAGGATGGATTCAGGATGTAATTGATGGTTTGAACATGATGGCTGCAGAGGCCTATGAGAGAGAGAGAAATTCCGATGGACTGAGAGAAGTTCTGCTCAAGACAAACTATTTGATCATGAAGTATCTGTTGTCTCCAGTTATGTTAAGATTTAAGCAAGTATCTGAATTTATTTGACACTGTCAGAATGATATTTTGTTTGTCATCTTTTAGTCAGTTTTTGCATTCAGTGTGTAGATTTTTTCAATTTGATGCGAAACTAGTACAGAAGTGTATACAGTCACACAGATCTGGAAAAAATAAAAAAATGCAAAGATTATGGAAAATCCATACTAGCTAGCATGTATGAAAGATATCTATTTCTTTAAATAATCTGAAATACTTATAATAAATCATTTAGATATGATATTAATATTATTTTGACAGATTAATGTTACAACTACCTGCGCAGCTAAAACCTTCCTTTCGTTCGCTTGAAATATTGTCTATATATTCAATGTTGTCTCTTGTATAAACTTCACTGTCTTTTGTAGCTCATACAGAGGTCTGTGTAGTTTTCTGTCAAGTGTTGTTTCGTTAGGCCAGTGAGTTTGCCTCAGTATATCATATTCGGGACAGTCTTGAAGTATGTGCTCTGCAGTCGGATGTGCCTGTCCACATGGCTGAATTGCCAATCTTGAATTTTTAATACATGTGGCTACGGAGTTGATTGTGTCCTGTTCTAAGGCGCAGAATGACAACTTGTTCCAATCTGCTCATATTATAGTAATCATCTTGTCTTGGTATTTGCAGCTAAAACCAGATGCTAGTGTTATGAAGAAAACAAAAAAAACACTGTAGAATTGAAGTGATTGCACCAGTAACAAAGATGTTCATTGTTTTATTTTTTGTCTCAATACATGAGCTACCAAATGCCGCAGTTTACGCCTGTTTGTATGTCACATTTGACCATGTGCCGTGAACTGCTCCATGATTTGATTCTTTGTCAAATTAGCTCTAAATTTACTTTTGAAACATTCTGATCATTTCTGGTTTTTTTCATTTATTCTTTCAAATGCAGTTAATTTGTCTACAAAATTAGGTGCGATTCATCAAATTTAATGTTGAAAATAAGAAAACTACAACTGAATTTGTACCTGCAGAATGAAATTAACACAAATTAATCAGCCATCGTGTCTTTCATTGCGATAGTTAATTTGACCATATTGTGTCTGTCATTGCGATAGTTAATTTGACCACATTGTGTCTGTAAGTGCGATAGTTAATTTGACCACATTGATGATCAATTGTCAGATGCGATAGTTAATTTGACCACATCGTGTCTGTCAGTGCGATAGTTAATTTGACCAGAGTCAGAAATCATGTGTTGATAGTTACAAGAATCACATTAATTTTATGGAAGAATTACCACATGTGTCTGTAGTGCGATAGTTAATTTGACCAAGAGACCATATTATAGATATAAGAGACCACATTGTGTCTGTCATTGCGATAGTTAATTTGACCACATCATGTCTGTCAGTGCGATATTTATTGTGGTCACATCATGTCTCTCGATGCTCTATGTCTTCATGTCTTTTGATGTGTTGAAAATGTTTAAAAAATCAACATTAATTTAATCAAAGCTGAAAAACTTACCAAAACAAAATCAAAAATGGTTTGCATTATGCTCTATGTCTTAGTTAATTCCTGAGTAAATAATACTTTAATGCGGATTAATAATATCCAGATATGAGTCAATTCTAACCAACTCTATAACCAATCAAATCGACAGTATAACTCAACAGATGTGACACTATAAATTTGTTTTTTTTGGGGGTAAAATTGTATCAATAACTAATCTATACAAATGTGTGTCCTATTGAAGAAATTTTTCCCCCAGGTTCTCTGAGGTTAAATAGAGGGCAAATAACCCATATCTATACAAACTGACTTTGTTATAGAAACTAATGCATTGCTGAAAATAATGTTAGGAACAAACAATTTTAGGACTATGTTTCTTTAGGTAACAGAACTGAAAAATCTTACATGAATCGTTTAGCTTTCTCCAATCCTGTCTTGCCTCACAGCATAAGAAGATACTTCTAGAACATGCTTTTGTAGGCGCTTCATAATAGTATTTTTCTCTGCCCTTATTATTTCTGAGGTCCACCTTTTGCATGGGCTGCCCTTTGCTATGTATCTACTGTATCGGAGTAAAATTTCTGTTTGAGGTAATCTGTTGGTAACCATTTAATTTGTTGTTTCTTGATGAAGTTCAGTACTGATGTTGTACCCACTTTTTCCCTGATGTCTTAATTTCTAAACCAGTCTCGTCTTGATACTTCCAGCATTCTGTGTAGATACTTTATCTCTATTACTGTTAGTGATAAAAGTTTAGTCCCATGTTTCATTTGGCACAGAAAAGAATAAGAAAGAGAGAGACACAATGTCACCACATATCATGAATGCTTTCCAATTTTCTGCTTAATATTTATCAGCTACTACTAGATTGTCTTATAGAAAATAGTTCTTACATTTATTGTTTCTTTCTTTCTCCTATTCCCTGTTATGTTTTTCACGGCAAGAGTAGTGAAGACATATGGCAAGTGCTCTCATTCATGGTGGTTCCCTACCACCTCTGATATTTCTGTGGTCCATCATTTGTGTGGCCGACCTTTAACCTTGAAACCTTTGTATCCAAATAGTGCTCTGTTGTGGTGTACTTCTTCTTCTTCTCTTCCACCATTTACTTCTTTATAGAACTGTTGTGGTATACTGCTGGATAGTAATCATGTTTATTTTGTTGTTTCTTAATATGATCTAGCACTGGTGTTGTTTCCACCATGTTTCTATTTGTCACATTTTTTAATCTTATCTCCCTTTCCTTCCTACTCCCACTATTGTCTACAGATATTTCATCTCTGTTGTTGTAATTTTCCTTTTCTAATTCACTGTAGGTGTCAATTTTGACACAGGTAGAGCAAAGTTGAGAGGAAGATCCTTCTGTGGAGACTCTCTTTGTGATCCTCTACTGACTGTACTGTTAATTGATCAGACAGTAAGAAAACCATGATGGACTGCCTTACAACCAAATCAATGTGTTAGAAAAAATACCTACCAAATTTGAACAGGACTTCTACATCAGTTATAATATTTGTTTGTTTATTTTTTTTAAATATATTATTGGGCCCTTCTCGGAAGTGTCACGAAGAGTGGACCTAGTACGATTGAACGTGTAAACTCTGAATGTCATTCTTTCGAATGAGACGCTCGGAGTTTGAATTTGCTTTTGGCATTTGCCTTTTTTTGAAGGCTCCCACTTTATGGCCGCTATCAAGTCAGCACTACACTTTAATCTTAGCCAAAAGGCAGAGAAGCGGCCAGTTATCATATTTATTTATACTGTTGCTGCTAGAAAATTGTATCTGCTGTGCTTAGCTTGATCTACAAAATGTGTGCACAATTTAATTATATATATAGATCTATACAGATCTACAGTAGATGATCAAACTCTTATTTTGTTAATATTTGAGGGTAAAATATATAACAATAAATTCATGATATATAATTATATATATATTGTTCCATGTGAAACATTGACTAATATTTGTAAAAATCTTTATTCCAGTCCAGAACATTCCACATTTTGCAAGCAAACTGTTTTTAATAATCCAGTCTGCTGTTTTATTTTTCTTTTTTTCCCCTAAATTTATCTTTAAAATTGTTACGTATTTCTGCTGTTTGTTTATAGATGTTCTATATTTTTATGTTTATTGATTCTATTGTTCTTATTTCTTAGATTGTTTTACATTTTATCAAGGATCACAGAGTTTGACATATTCAAAAAATCTTATGTTGTACATATTTAAAGAACTGGACAAAAATTTTAAAATTGCTCTGAATGAAAGACCTATTTTAAGATTTAAGTTTATATGATACATTCTGCTTGCTAGCTTATTCCTCTCCGCTTCTCGTGGCCTCAAAAGTTGCTCGCCACTTTTCCCGGTTTCTGGCTATTTTCTTTATGGTCTCCCAGGATAGTCAAGCACCCTTCAGTTTCTCAAGAAGATTTTGCCTCAAGGTCTGTTTAGGACACCCTCTTTTCCATTTTCCTTGCGGGTTCCAGTCATCATTGATATTTGACTGTGTGTTCCATGCATAGCATAGGGTATGCCCAAACCATCGCTATTTTCTCCTCTTAACCTGGGTCATCATGAATTCCTGTCCTTATCCACAGGTCTGTTGTTTGCAACTTTTGCAAAATGAAAATTGTATTATTATGTCAAGAAACTGTTCAGAAAATTATAAATGTTGATTATTTGATGGATTGATTGATTGATTCATTGACTGATAGAACCATCTATGTGCTAGGACCATCATCGATGTGCTCCGATCTCTTTCTTACAAAGAAAGATCTCAGCAACATTGCATGCACTCCATAGCACATAATTTTGAGAATAGTGAAAAACTTGTAGGAATTAAATCATTAATGCTAGTTTTATTTTAATTGGTATTTAATAATTTTTTTCCCAGGCAGTGTTTTCCAGCCCACAAATATATATTAGTAATAAATAATATGTTTGTAAGTGTAAAGCAGATGCTAGATGTAGATGAGATTTTCTCTGGAAACATATACATCAAATAACAGAGAAGAAAATTTAGAACACAGCAAAACTTTAATCTAACACTTGCCCATTTGAGCCATAGTAACTTCTAGTCATGAGAACCGCAATAAAATAGTGGTTGTTGCACTTGCATCCAGGGTTTAGTTCCACAGTGAGAGTGGAATTTTGTTCTGATCACAATGACTGTCACGTCAACCCAGCCTCAATTTTAAAAAGTAAAGGAACTCTTGTTATACCACATGGTATATAGGGTAATATGGTGTTAGGCCCATATTTTTCATTGACCGTAGGCACATGAGGGGGGGATGTGGTCAACATCACGTCGGAGCCTTAATTAGGTACCAGAGAAACACTGGTAAGTAAAGATGGTGGCGTGATGTCGACCACATTACCCATCGTGTGCCTATGGTAAAAATAAAATGCAGGCCTAGCACCATATTTCCCTGATTTACCTCATGGTATGAAAACGGGTTTCTTTACTACTACTTTACTAAAACCTAGACATGACAAGATACATGCTAGCTAGCTTGTCTAACTAAGAAAACTAAAATAACATTGCCAACATTTGTTGAGTCAATCTAATACTTTGCCATTTAACAAGCTTGTTCTTGATTCCATTATTACCTTCTTCTTCATTGTTGCTTGGTGTATTTGTTTCCTTAGAGTATCTTATTCGGTCTAGAATTTGTTTTTTCTTTTTTAAATATAATTATACCTAATAAGTAATGCTGCTTCTTCTTTGCGATCGCTATTTTAACGACCACACCGTTAGACGTGTTCTTATGAAGAAGTCGACTGTTGTCTGGAGCTCATCTCTATTGCCATGTAGTTTTGAATGTAGTGTCGGGTTATAGGGCCAGCATTCATTTCTAGAGAGGACACACAGGGGACAGTCTTGCAGGACACGTTCTGTGGCCTGTTCAGACGCGCCACAGGGGCACAGAGGGGACGGGGACAATCGTAGCCTGTGTAGATGTTTGTTCATTCTGTTATGTCCTATCCTGTGTCGGAAGATGATAGTCTGTCCTTGTCTGTTGAGTGTGTGATAGTCATCATTGGATAGTTTAGGTTCTTTTCTGAAGTCCACGATAACTTTTTTTTTAAAGTAGGTGATTTCGTTATCTACTTGTTCACATTCTGTTCTTTATGCTGAGTCTGAAGATATCATTTTAGGGTTTCATTCAAGATTGGCAACTTAGCCTTGTGTACATGTGAACAACAGAAACCCCAGACTACAGAGCACATACTTCAACATAACTCACTGGCCAAGTGAAACAACACTTGTAAGAAGACTACACAGACCTCTGTGTGAGCTACAAAAAAACAGTGACTTTTACAAGACAACATTGAATATATAGACAATATTTCAAGTGAACGAAAGAAAGGAAGAGTTTAATTGTGTAACCAAACATTTTGAATGTCACATTATCATAATATTTGAAAGATAGTTTAAATATATTTGAGATTAATCAAATGTTCCAACACATACTACTTAAAACATATTTTTCTTAAAACTTGACATGCTCTTGTTGGGCATACTTTTTTACCAAATATATATCAGATTTTTTTAAAGTAACGTGTTCTTTGCAGAACATTGTTCTCATCACAGTCTGCCTGAAACACTCAATCTCTAGCAAGTTTTCTCACCTCCTCCACTGTCGAGCTCAAGGCTTCTTTAATGTCTTTTTGTTACTATCATCTTGATCGTCCACTGCCTCATCTTCCAGACACCATGCTATCCATTATTACCATCTCTTAAACCACTGTGATGTTTTATTACATCAAAAATGATATTGTTTATGAGTCATTGTTCTTTGATGTTCAAAAGTCTTGTAGAATTGACTATATTTTTCCTCTGCATTGTTATTATTTTGTGTAAAGCCTTTTTTCTTTTGTTTTTTAAAAGAACAACCATGGCTTTACAAAACATTAAACAACTAAAAACAGTATGGAATGGGACTGACATGAAAACGAAAAAAACAAAGCTAAGAACACTAAGAGCATACATATTCCCAGTATGGGTGTGAAGCACAGACATTTAACAAGGTAGTGGAAAAACATATATCTGCTTTTGAATATATAAGTATTACAGGAGAGTTCTCCGTATATCTTGGACAGAGAAGAGAACAAATATAACTATCCAGAAAGCTCAATAAAATTGAAGAAGAAGCTGATGCTACAAATAAGAAGAGAAATTGAAGTATTTTGGACACATAAAGAGACTCAAAGGGTTGGAGAAGACCATCAGGTAAGGAGACATCCTGGCAAAAAGGAGAAGAGGAAGACCTCAAGAAGATGGATTCAGGATGTAACTGATGGTTTGAACATGGCTGCTGCAGAGGTGGGACATCTGGCCTATGAGAGAGAGAAATTCTGAAGGACTGTTGGGGTGGCAAACTTCTGCTCAAGACAAGCTATTTGATCATGTTATTATTAGAGGTTTTTCTCTGGTATCCAGATAATTCTTGGTTGACCCAAGAACTGATCCGATTAGACAAATCCTACACCTGGGGTGTGGTCTACATTTTGCATGTATTTTTAATAATTTGAATCCATACTTACCTATTCCATTTTTCACTATATCATGTTTTATTATATCAGAACATAGATTTCATTTGTTGTATGTTTGAAGTGAAGAAGTTGTTGTTACAGAGTCATGATTCTAACAAGATCACATTGAGAATTATTTATGTGCTCATCATCCAGGTTCACAATGGCGAAGTGGTTAAGACGTTTGCCTGTCATACTGAAGGTTGTGGGTTCGAATCCGAACTAAGACAATGTTTTCATGAGATCCCTAGGATTGTTGCCGGAGCTACGTAATTCGTGCTTTGTGCAATGCCTCGGCTGATTGCATGCCATCTCTGTCGACAAGGCCAGAACCTTATGAGGAAACCCAGTACAATGAAGTCGATCCTTCGTCTTTGAACCCTTTGGACTCATTATTCTATTGAAACATATATGAATCTGCTGAGATGGTTTTATCTAAACAATGAAGCATTCCTGATTAACATCTGCAGCTTAATTCATATTAACATCTTTTTTTTCAATCCAATATGTATGTTTCAATTGAGTTGGATAGTTTATACATTACTGCTAATTAACAATAGCATTATCATCTTTAGCCTGTCTGATCAGACTTTATACCTTCATTCTTTCTTCCTCAACCCCAATATCCCAACAAACTTCTTCCAGTCCTTCCTCTCTTTCCCCCTTCCTTCCTCCTTCTTTGCGTTTGTTCTTTACGACCAATTTTAATAAATCTTTGTGATTTGTTTGATCTTGCCAAGTCCCTGTATACGTTGCACATTGTTTGGTAGGCCCCTAAACGCATAGACTTCTACACGTTAGGACACATGCATCCGATTTCAGCCAAACCTCCTTAGTCGCCTCTTACGACATGCATGGCAGATAACAGTAGTTCTATTCTTTACACCCCAAATTTGGACCCCGATAACCACTCGGGCGGCCAGCCCTTCCAATTCTTTCCCCGTCTTGCCTATCCTTTTAATCTTCTTCTTTGCGTTCGTTCTTTACGTCCAATTTTAATCACTCTTTGTGATATGTTTGATCTGTGCCAAGAACGTGTACGTGTATATGTTGCACATTGGTTTGGAAGGCCCCTAAACGCATAGACTTCTACACGTTTAGGACATGTGCATCTGATTTCAGCCAAATCCTTTTAAAATCAGTTGCCACCCTAATAATCCTCTGGAATTTCTCTCTCTCATAGACCTCTGCTGACATCATATTCAAATTATCAAACACATTCTAAAGGACATTCTCTTCTCCTCTTTGCCAGGACACATCCCTCCATAACTGTCTTCCCCAATTCTTTATGTCTTTATATGTGTCCAAAATGTTTTAGTTGTCTCATTCTTATTTGTAGCATCAGCCAGTTTTCTGAAATTAGAAGGTGCTTACAAATGAAACCAGTAATACAATTGATAAAAGTACAACAGATTAAATGTTTTGATCACATAAAAAAATGTCCTGGTAGTGTCTATCACATTGTGCAACATTGAAAAAATATAATGAATACAAAGTAAGAGGAAGACCATGCTAAAGTTGAACCTGCAGCATTAAAAACAATTTTAGTGAAATAAATGTCAAATTACCAAGCACATTAGACAAGGCATACAGAAGATCCTTACATCTTCCCTTTCTCTCCCAATCACCACACTCAGTTACAATGGAGGAAATGGGACTAGATAAAGAACAAGTCAGTTTTTGTTTAATTTTGAGTTTTTTCTGGAGAGATCTATTTGTTCTCTTCTCTGACCATGGTATACAGAGGATTCTTCAGTACCATTTATATTCAAAAACACATATATGCTTTTTCACTACCTAGTTATATGTGCATGACTCTAATCATACTTTGCTACTGAAAATATGCATGCTCTTAGTATTATGATCACCAACAATATACCCATGGGCAAATAATTCATAGATTATATGGTGTTTTTTTTCACTCCTGGTCTGGTTCTTCTAGTTTTCTGCCATTGAGTGATTTGAGTGACTCTAATAGTATCCTCCTAGTTAACTTTTGGTTATCATGGAAGTCGAGGGCCAAAGAACTTGACTTCTCATGTTTCTCAAGGTAGTCAAGTAACTCTTGTCTGGATGATCACAATATAGAGGCATGAATCCACTCTTATGGCCTTCCTTATGACCAATCACATCTGGTACCATGCTATGGTATAATTTAGTAGATGTGGTACTATAAAGTGGGGTTTTATGGTTGTGCATTGTAACCATTTCAATTGTGGATTTAAAGGGGAAAAGTAAAAAAAACAATGATGGTTATTTGTGACTGTTTCTTCAACAATCAGTGTTACTAGGCAACAGTTGGTGTTACTAAACAACAAATAGTGTTACTAGGCAACATTTAGTGTTACTAGCCTATCAAATTAAAACAATTCAAGTCAAACTGCCTGACCAACATTGTGGAAAGGTAGGCGAGCCGATAAGACCTTGAAGTGTTGTTTGCTTCTACGCTCTTGCATTTGGACTTGTGGGACCAGGTTTCATCGCTGAGATACTGAATTTAGTGCTCGAAGCGACACTGTGAGCTGTAATTTTCATTTGAAATGCTTTTTGTATGTGCCTACAGTGGTTGTATTGTGAAATGTATATTTATAAAATCTATCTAGCTGCTGCCTAATGCAGTAATACCTGTGCAGACGTCGTGTTTTGTAATGGCGGCTGTTTCCTCTGGACGAATTGCAAATTAAAGATGATGGATGGTGGAGTTCGCACTCCGGACTTAGTCCACACTTCTGTCTCACCAGTTTTAAGCTTTCTGTACATGTAATTTCTCAGTCTGTTGTATCCCAAGTCTGAAGATGTCTGTGCTTTGATGGCTTTAGGTGGTAGGGATCCTTATGGTCTGCTGTTTTTTTGTCCGTATTCGCTGTTCCTTAAATTCTACCTGTTATCATAGTTTTCTATTTATGAGATAACATGTTGTTTTCAACTAAAGGTTTCTCAGTGTTTCTTCTTTCTACATGTTGCTTGAAAACATTACCCATTTGTTTTGTTTGTCCTAAGATATTTTGCTATCACTTTTCTTCTTCTTCTGCGAACGCCCATCTCTCTCTTCTTTTTGCCTTTCTCGGGTTGCATAGGCCTCAACCAACTCATGCCAAGTCTTCCTATCTCTAGCTATCTCCTGCAACTCCCTCCAGCTCTTCTTTATATTGTTGATCTCCGCTCCAAATCTCGCTCCATGTATTTCTCGGCCTCCCCTTCTTTCGCTGTCCCTGCGGGTTCCAGTAACGCCCCATATCGACCACTTATTAAACAACTCTTTGTGGTTTGTATGTGATCTGAGCATAAGAGCAATTGTGCATTGTGCCAGTTATGCACCTATGGGTGCCTAGGCCAGCACATCCAATTTCTTGCCACGCCTTTTATTTACTAGGTAGCTTTCCTAGAACTGTGGGACGGATGGGTTTGCCACTTGGACGTCATCTTATTCATGTAGGATGATCGGCGTCCGAAAAGTAACGCCCTTCGTCAATGTTTTGGTTTTGTACCAGTCAAACCTTTACATTATCTGCTGTACTTTTCTATCCACGGTGAGTTTATTCCTGGATAGGAGTATTCTCAGCCGTTTCAGGGCACGTATCAGCACTTAGCAATGTCTACTGTGCATTTTCCCTGTTCCTGGGAAACACTAGACTGGGGCTGCGCTCAGATATTTTAGAGAATCGTTTCATTTGACGCTAGCAACACAACTGAAATTTTGCACTCGCCAACATCACCCACCCCAGTTCTTCCGGGGATGTTAGTTGTTAGTGCAACAGTAGCTATCTCTTATTAATTTCTCACTTATTCTTAATTTCTCATTTATTTTTAATTGTGTGGTAATTATTTCAATTATACAATGTATATAATTTATATTTTCCATTAATTTTTTTAATGATCTTTGATATGCTTTGTTTGCCTTTGTCAAATAATTTGAAGTAATCTTAACAAAATACAACAAGACAGCATCTTGATTGACAACTTGTTTAACTACAAAAGTTAGTTTAGCATTATCAATGCTCATGGTTTTAGTTGCTCAATGGATAAATGTCTGAATCAAATATTGTATAAAACAAGTTTTACTGTATTCATAATTTTTTCTATATTTCCATAGATGTTCCTTTTTGTATTTGATCTTGAAAAATACTTATCATTATCATCATTTTCAGCTTCTTTGTCTCAGGAGATACAAAAGTTTTGCGTCATGTGGTGTGTTCTGTGCTAAGTCACATTGTCTGTTATGACAGTAGTCTCCTATTCTGGAATGGCAATCCTTACAACAGTTACTGCAGGTGAAACTGGTGACTGGAACTGATGTTGATGTAGAGGATGATCTCTCTGCTCTCTGCACTCTCTTTTGCCTCAAAATGTGGTAGAGTTTCTTTTCCCCTTTTATTGAGCCATCACTCACTTCCACTTGCCATTCCTGCCTATCTCTGGCCAACCACTCCCAATTATCTTTGTCTATGCTGAATGATATTAGATCATGTTTGCAGGTGTTATTGAAACATAGTAATGGGCGCCCATGCTTTCTAGTACCAGTTACGAGTTGACCATATAGGATGCCCTTTAGAATTCTACCATCTCTCATGCAGCTCACATGTCTCAGACATCTCAAACGTCAGCAGCAAGGTATACACGCTTGAATATTTTCATATATTGAACAACATTTATATAGCAGTGGTAAAACACATTTAATTTGTATTTATTTTGTTCATATTTTTATTTCATCCTCATGTGGCCTGTCAAAACAATGTCCTTCAATCTGACTAACTTTGCATAAATATGGTTTAATTTTCTTGTAAAAAAGCTTTTATGTTTAATTGTAAACTTAAATGTCTTAATGTGTATTTTTAATAAACTGACATTCCGTCCCTTCCGAGTTTGTGATGTATAGTCATTATTGTATATCCTTCCTTCTTTTTGTACATGTTAAATATTGTCTAAGAGTTGGAAACTGACTAAGACTAAAGATATAGAAAGCAAGTTGAATACATTTGAAAATAGATGTCTGCGAAAAATAATGAACATAAAATGGAACGAATTCAGGAGAAATTATGAAATCAGAGAAATGTCTGGTCAACCACTGGTGACAATTGTTATAAGAAAGAGAAGATGGAGATATGTTGGACACACCTTGAGGAGAAATTATCAAAGAATATCAAAGCAGACATTGAAATGGGGTGCAAAGGGTTCAAGAAAGAGAGGACGACCTAAGGAGACCCTGAAACGAACTTTGCTGAGAGAGGCAAAAATATCAGTCTCAGTTCCATGGAGGAAATTGCGAGTTTCAAGGATAGAGCGTATGGAGTAATTGCTTGTAGCCCTTATGTAATATATGGGTATGAGCAGTACGAGAGGAATTATTATATTACTATTATTAGTTACAAGAGTTAATGTTTCATTTGTTACGCTTGTTTTATTTGTTACATAGGGATAGATTTGTTATGAAAGCCTCTTTCAACCTAAGAACGATTATTTTTCGGTTATATTAGAGCTTGTAGGTCAACAGACACACAAAAATCAGAATTAATTTCATGGAGAATCCAAGTTAATTATATGTGATTATTATAGTTATTTTAGTGGCGCTATTCCTTCCTCACTGTGGAATATTTCGTAAATTCTAATTTGTCAAAGGCATCGACTCTATTTTCTCTGACTCCAAAACAGATGTTTTATGTCAGGAGGTAACACAACAAATATCACTTTAAATGGCAACCATCTCACACCAGTTCAAAATGTTGCTATCTCGGGTCCATGGTCACTGCCAGCCTTTCTCTTGAAGAAATCAACACTTGTGTAGGGAGTGCGGCTACTACATTCGCAAACTATCAAAGCGAGCTGGACAACACAAAATAACAATGCAGGCAAGATTCAAATATATCGAGCCTGTGTAATTAATTCTTTACTATATGACTCAGAAACATGGACAGCCTACTCGAGACACGATAGGAGACTTAACATCTTTCACCTTTAATGTCTCCACAAGATTATGAACATCAAGTGGTACGACAAGATAACCAACTCTGAAGTACTGCAACGTGCAAATCTGCCTTCCATCATGGACATGCTCAGCAGTGTACGACTAAGATGGTTGGGGCATGTGAGAAGAATGGAAACTTATCACATACCAAAAACAAATGTTGTTCTGTGAACTTTCGGAGGGAAGAGGCACCAGGGCAGACCACTATTCAGATATAAAGATGTCTGCAAAGCCTAAATGAAAAACTTTTCTATAGGTCCCAGCACATGGGGAAAACTAGCTGATGACAGAGTTGTGTGGAAAGGATATTGCGGGCGCAGGATCTTTGAGAAGAGACTTAAGTATGAGCTGAAAGACAAGAGAGAAAAGCGAAAACACAGAAGTTGTCACAGTAAAACACTTGCCAATTGACCGTCTGTAAAGATAAAAAAAGGCCATATATGTTATGTTATGCGATCGACGCCATGGCACTTTGGTATTCCCATTTGTGCTCTGTCCTCCGCTGCAGCAGCCATCCCAAAGTCCATTTGCTCACCGTACCATGAGAAGTTGATTACTATATCTTCTTTCTCTACCACGAAGACGACACTGTCTGGCATGTCCAAACCGCTAACATGAGAAATTGATTACTATATCTTCTCTCTCTACCACGAAGACGACACTGTCTGGCAAGGTCATATATATATTCCTTCCTACTCACTAAACAATCTTCATAGCAAAGACCTTTCACTAGCAACAATGACAATCAAGCATATGACATGAAACTGATCATACTTGAAGATTGCTCATCTAAAGAAAGATTGAAACCTCTTTCAGTAGATCTATTGATCAGATCCCGGCATGCCAACGACTTTTGCAAGTAAACCATTGATAATTATAATCAGTACTGAGCGATTTAGAAAATTGCAAACATTTCGTTCTCTGTTTTTTAAATCAAAAGTGTCACAACCATTTAATATATTAAAGTCTATGATTCGTAAAGTCAATCAGGTATGGTGAGACGCAACTGGGTGGAGGTACTGGTACAGACAATGATCAGAGAAATCACCTTCATTTTTGTCCCTGGGCACACAGGAGTTAGGGGTAATGAACGAGCTGATAGATTGGCTGGCTTGGCTACAATATCAGAGGGAGCTGCCATGGATCGCAGTGACATTCTTCATGCATTGAGAGAGTCTTTCCGAACAGAGGAGTTTCAGGGCTGTGAATCCCACTCGCTGACCAGATTGAAAGAGATGGGTGCCAATATTGGTGCAGTCCGAAAAGAACGACATACTAAATATGCAAAGAGATTGATTAATCAACATCGAACTGGCGTGTTGGGTCGCTGGACGCTGCTGGATTTGCTGAGGCGGAGATCGGAGCACTTATGGACATGTCCGGAGTGCTATGATGATAGTCCTCATATAACTGATATTAAAGTCTGTTACTTAAATCTTCAAATGGAAGCATTGAAATGGTCGCAATGCATCTAAAATAACGAGACATGGGCATCAACAAAAGAGAAAACTGAACAGGAATCATTTAGAATTTACGTCACGGACAAATTGAACAATGTATGAAAACATAACCAAAACAGTAGTTATCAAAGAAATATATAGAACATTATGATTATGGTTGAAGAAAGTGTATAACAAAGTGATAAAATTTAAACACATTGAGGAACATAAATTTGACACCGCATAATACAAATAAAGAAAATGATTGATAACGTTAGTGCCTGTTTCCAGTAGAAAGCAGAAATACAAACAAGTCAATGGAAATAGAAACATTAAGAGATGTTTAGTAAAATCCTATATACTTAATATACCATAGTTCTCGACAAAGCGGGTTTCTCTATTATCTACGCGATCTTAGATGTAATCACCGATTCGCTGAACAGGTCATGTAGTTCGCATACCAAATTATCGGTTGTCAAAAAAAATAGTCTGCTATTTGGTGAATTGCAGAAAGGTAATCGTTCCCACGGTGGCCAAAAAAAAATAGTTTAAGGACACGCTCCAAGATCTCGCTAAAAACTTTCGATATGAGCACTGGTACCGGTACGTGAAAAGCTGCTGTACAAGACGGAACTACTTGGAAAACATGGCTTTGGGGCGGTGTAGTAGTTTGTGAAACATCCAGAACTGCAGTAGCAGAACAGAAGAGCCCGGTCGGAAGAAAGAACAACAATACTGCATCCTTGTTTTCTGCGTTCTCGCTAGATTGGGATTTCGGATTCTCTAATAAAGGCAGCCGTCTGCCTCAGATTATCTGCCACGCCATACAGTTTGTCTTGGACGCTGGTGTAAGTGGACCACCTCTTTCTTCTCAGGTTTGCATACTGGGGGCAGTTCTGTAGGATATGTTCTGTTGTCATACTCGCAAGCCACAGGGGCACAGGTCGTTTGTGCATATCTTGAATTTAGTGTACAAGTGGTGTATTATTCTGTTATCATTATGTACCCGTACGGAGGCGAAGTACGGTTGTCTGGTCCCTTCTGGACAGCTGGTAATATCCATCGTCCTTGTGTTTTGGGTGTTCTTTATCCTATTTTGATTTGTACTGCCCTTTGGCGATGGTTCCAAAGTCATACCAACCTCGTGTTTACTTGTCATCTACGTACAATAGACTAAATCGACCCAAGTATGTTTTATTTATTTATTTTTTGAGCAGAGTAGTCATCATCACTCTTGATCAATGAACAAGAAGTTAGTTAACACAATCGATATTACTGTCATCAATGATGATCTACTGACACAACCGCTATTACTGTCATCAATAATGATCTACTGACACAACCGCTATTACTGTCATCAATGATGATCTACTGACACAACCGCTATTACTGTCATCAATGATGATCTACTGACACAACCGCTATTACTGTCATCAATGATGATCTACTGATGTTTTATCTCTCTCAATCCAGAGATTTAGGGAGTTTGAAATTACACGTTGTACAAGTATAGATGTATGCTTGAGGGGCAGAGAGAGAAGTGTGTTTAACCAGCGAGCCATGGGAACCATTATTATGTATACCCTCCGACATCTGTTGGAGAATGCTGAGCACCTATGGGTCTTCCAGAAATTGTATTACGTCAGTTCAGTAACTAATAAACTATAACCAATATTTTATTATCTCTTTCAGTAGATGACAAAGGATGCAGATAGTTCACGTAGTGATGATTATGTATTTATCTCACTCAAGCCGAAGGATTGATTTCATTGCATCTGGTTTTATCCCATATGGCTCGGTCCCTCTCCGCAGAAATGGCACGTTATCTGACGAGAGTACTGCACAAAGCACGAACTCCGTAGCTCCGGCAATAATCCTAGGGTCTCTGAAAAAATACGCTCGTGAACAGAACGTCCTGGTCCGGATTCGAACCCACGACCTCAGGAACGCGAGGTCCAGACAAAATTAGCAACGAAATGCTTATAAACCTGAGCTTAGTAGCTAAGTTAAAGTTGCTTGAAATTATAAACCACAGCTGGCAGAAAGGTGTAGTCCCCAAATCTGGAGAGAAGCCATCACACTACCCATACTGAAAAAAAGGAAAATGCAGAACCAAGGCTTCAAGCTATCGACCAATCAGTCTGACAAGCTGTGTTGCTAAAACCATGGAAAGAGTCATCAACAACAGATTGAAATGGTTTTTAGAATCGGAGCAGATTTTGGTTCCAGAACAAGCAGGATTCAGGGAATGCCATAGCATAGAAGACCAAGTTACCTATGTAGCCCAGTCCGTTGAAGATGCCTTCCAAGAGAAAAAAAGGTGCTAACATTATGGGTAGACTTCAAGCAGGCCTTCGACAAGGTGTGGAAAGATGGTCTTATGGCAAAGCTCAAAAGAAATGGAATCCAAGGCAACATGCAAAGATGGATCCAATCGTTCCTGCACAATAGAAGAACCAGAGTCACACTCGATGGACATCAGAGCAAAAAGGTCTTACTGCGTCATGGGGTACCACAGGGAGGAGTTATGTCTCCAACTCTCTTCCTTGTCTACATCAACGACCTAGTAAAGGATCTGCCAGCTGGAGTGAAGGCCGCTCTATATGCAGATGATTTAGTGCTATGGTGCGCAGACGAACACACAACATCTGCAACCGGTAGAATACAGCGAGCGGCAGATAAACTTATGGAATGGGCAGAGAAATGGTACGTTACAATTAACACAGACAAAACCTCCACAACACTGTTCTCCCTCTCCCCAGGGACAAAGCAGCCAACATACACTTAGGAACCACCCCAATACAAGAAGAAAGCAATCCAACTTATCTAGGGATCACATTTGATAAACGACTCACATGGAACAAGCATATAGAAAACACAGAAGGAAAGGCCAGACGGAAAATTGGAATACTCAGAAAACTTGCAGGTACCAACTGGGAGCTAATGAACACACACTTAAGAAAGTCTACAGCGGAACAATCAGACCTCACCTAGAGTTCGGCTCAACAGCATGGGCTACAGCTGCTAACACACACCTGCAGACATTGGACAGAGTGCAAAATCAAGCACTCAGGATCATCACTGGAGCCATGAAATCTACGCCTATCACAGAGATGCATAAAACCACTGGAGTACAAGCCCTGGCTTACAGAAGGGAAACCAAGAATATGATCCAGATGGAGAAATACACCAGTATGCCCTTGCATCCAATGAAAGCAAGATTAAATGATCTGGCACTTGACGACTAAAACGCAGCAGCTTCGTCCATCGGGGAAAGCGTCTAAAAAGACAGTACCAAGATGACCTACCAATGCACACAACACCGCTGGTACCTAGTCTCGACCCTGTTCCCTGGGAACAAGTTAGCGATACAGCAAAAATCATAACAACAATTAGTGGAATCACAACTGGAGAAATACACAATGACCTTCAGAAGAGAACATCCACTATGTGCATGATCCAAGAAAACTACCCAAACAATCATGGATCCACGTCTACACCGATGGATCTGCAACAGATGCAATTAAGAACGGAGGGGCCGGTGTCTATATTACATATCCCAACAATCTCACCGAAACAAAGTACATGCCAACTGGTAAATTTTGTTCAAACTACACTGCAGAGGCTCAAGCACTACTACAGGCCGCAATCATGATCAATAATTCCAACTCTGACTGCCAACAAGTGGTATTTTTCACAGACGCGCTATCTGTTCTGCAAGCCCTACAGAGTAACCATCCATCCCTGAGAAAGAGCTCAGCAAGATCTCTACCAACAAAAGAGTTACACTTCAGTGGGTACCATCACACTGCGGAGTGCCAGGTAACGAGAAGGCAGACAAACTTGCTAAAAGGGAGCAGAATGTGAACAAATAGATAATGAAATCACATACTTTGAAAAAAAAGAGCTATCATGGACATTAGAAAAGAACCTACACCATCCAACGATGACTACCACACACTTGACAGACAAGGACAGACTATCATCTTCCGACTCAGGATAGGTCATAACAGACTGAACAAACACCTACACAGGCTGCGATTGTCCCCAACCCTCTGTGCCCCTGTGGCTCCGATGAACAAACCACAGAACATGTCCTGCAAGACTGCCCCCTGTATGTCCTCCCAAGAAAGGAATGCTGGCCCTACAACACAACACTACATTCAAAACTACATGGCACTAGAGATGAGCTCCAGACAACAGTCGATTTCATCATAAGAACGCGTCTAACGGTATAATCATCAAAAAAGCGATCGCGAAGAAGAAGAAGAAGAAGGAACGCGAGGTGAGGGCATAACCACTTAGCCACAGAGACCCACTCTCTTCGACCTTCGGAACGCGAGGTGAGGGCATAACCACTTAGCCACAGAGACCCACTCTCTTCGACCTTCGGAACGCGAGGTGAGGGCATAACCACTTAGCCACAGAGACCCACTCTCTTCGACCTTCGGAACGCGAGGTGAGGGCATAACCACTTAGCCACAGAGACCCACTCTCTTCGACCTTCGGAACGCGAGGTGAGGGCATAACCACTTAGCCACAGAGACCCACTCTTTCGACCTCCGAACGCGAGGTGAGGGCATAACCACTTAGCCACAGAGACCCACTCTCTTCGACCTTCGGAACGCGAGGTGAGGGCATAACCACTTAGCCACAGAGACCCACTCTCTTCGACCTTCGGAACGCGAGGTGAGGGCATAACCACTTAGCCACAGAGACCCACTCTCTTCGACCTCCGGAACGCGAGGTGAGGCATAACCCTTAGCCACAGAGACCCACTCTCTTCGACCTCCGGAACGCGAGGTGAGGGCATAACCACTTAGCCACAGAGACCCACTCTCTTCGACCTTCGGAACGCGAGGTGAGGGCATAACCACTTAGCCACAGAGACCCACTCTCTTCGACCTTCGGAACGCGAGGTGAGGGCATAACCACTTAGCCACAGAGACCCACTCTCTTCGACCTTCGGAACGCGAGGTGAGGGCATAACCACTTAGCCACAGAGACCCACTCTCTTCGACCTTCGGAACGCGAGGTGAGGGCATAACCACTTAGCCACAGAGACCCACTCTCTTCGACCTTCGGAACGCGAGGTGAGGGCATAACCACTTAGCCACAGAGACCCACTCTCTTCGACCTTCGGAACGCGAGGTGAGGGCATAACCACTTAGCCACAGAGACCCACTCTCTTCGACCTTCGGAACGCGAGGTGAGGGCATAACCACTTAGCCACAGAGACCCACTCTCTTCGACCTTCGGAACGCGAGGTGAGGGCATAACCACTTAGCCACAGAGACCCACTCTCTTCGACCTTCGGAACGCGAGGTGAGGGCATAACCACTTAGCCACAGAGACCCACTCTCTTCGACCTTCGGAACGCGAGGTGAGGGCATAACCACTTAGCCACAGAGACCCACTCTCTTCGACCTTCGGAACGCGAGGTGAGGGCATAACCACTTAGCCACAGAGACCCACTCTCTTCTCTTTATTTACTTTACCTACCTGGAATTCTCGATCAATAGCAGACAATCAACAGCAGACTATCAAACCTGGTTTACGCTACAAATAAGAATGAGAACATGTAAGTATTTTGAACATATAATCAGACAGGAAGGGTTGGAGACGATCACAATAGAAGGAGACATCCCAGCAAAAAGTAGAACATGAACACAACGGAGAAGTTGGATTCTGGATGTAACTGATGATTTTACTTCTATCTTTTAATGAATTTTGCCCGGGAAGCGTCTTTACAGCATACTCCTATTGCCATTCAACACACAGTGGTCATGTAACGTGCTTATTTTGAACATGGTACCTACGCTTTATCGTCTGGTTCCGATATAACTAGAAACTAGATCTCACCTGCAATGAATTCAGAGATCTGGAAAAATATTACAATCGTTCTTCTTTGGGAAACGTATCGAGTATTCTTGGAGCGAAAGACGAGCACCTTATCTACTCGACCAGTTGTTTTTCTGTGCTGAAGTTTTCTTTTGTTGTGATGATAGTAGGTTTATGATTAGTTTCCTCATGTTGGCTTGTTACTGATCTTTCTGTTACATTCTGGATATTTTCCATTGCAACAACTTCTTCGTTCGATCTACACCAACTACTTGTTGAATCCCTCTATGTATGTGATTTGCACCTTAGATCTTGAGTTCATAGTGTCAATTAGACCTCTCTAGACACGTAGGTTAGCATATTCGGTTTCTGCATGCTTTTTATTCGGGTTTTCTACGTAGGAAAATGCGTACAAAAACATCCTATATGAATCTATCCCATAGAAGAGTCAAATCCCTGTTAGCACTGAATCGGGAGGTCAAATTTTCTCGGTTTACATCTCAGTGATGTGGGGTTGGATTGTATGTTCTGGGGCTATCAACATGATACTCATTTTCACTTTTTGATCTTCCAAAGAAAGACTAGCCGACTCTAACTCTTCTGTATGCAGAGCCGCGTATAGAACAGAACAGACCATGTACGTAGACAATATTGCAACAGCAAGATCTGAAGTTCGCCAATGCCGGTTCCAAGCCCGGATGAAAAAAGGAGGACTTGTGCGTGAGGCCAGCTACCTCATCACAAGAAATTGAAGTAACTACAGAACCTTGTAAGAAAGGACACCATGCCGGTAAACCGACCAGCCAGGCAATTGTGTGACATGGGCGGGTCTCAGACACTGGAACGAGTTCGAGAATTAGGTGTTAAGTTTGGACATGCCAGACAGTGTCGTCTTCGTAGAGAGAGAAGATATAGTAATCAACTTCTCACGGGTACTGTGAGCAAATGGACTTTGGGATGGCTGCTGCAACGGAGGACAGAGCACGAATGGGAATGCCCAATGTGCCATGACGTCGATCGCATAACATAACATAACATAACATGTGCGGTGCACCTAGTGCATATGACGGTTGCTGATGAAAATGTTGGGCACACCTTGAGGAGAAATGATCAACGAATATCAAAGCAGGCATTGAAGTGGGATGCAAAGGGTTCAAGAAAGAGAGGTCAACATAAGGAGACCCTGAAACGAACTTTGCTGAGAGAGGCAGGACATATCGGTCTCAGTTCCATGGAGGAGATTGAGCGAGTTGCCCAGGATAGAGCGGTATGGAGAAATTACTTGCAGGCCCTATGTAACGTATAACGGTACGAAAGGAATTATTATTATTATTAAGATCTGCGCCCGAGTGGTTACCGGGGCCCAAATTTGGGGTGTAAAGAATAGAACAATATTTGCCTGCCACGCATGTCGTAAAAGGCGACTAAGGAGGTTTGGCTGAAATCGATGCATGTGTCCTAAACGTGTAGAAGTCTATGCGTTTAGGGGCCTACCAAACCAATGTGCAATGTATACACGTTCTTGGCAAAGATCAAACATATCACAAAAAGTTATTAAAATTGGTCGTAAAGAACGAACGCAAAGAAGAAGAAGAAGATTAAGATCTGAAGTTCTCTGAGACTTACAATGTCTGGAGTAGGAGGTTGGCTCTCCATATGACGTGTTTTTGAGGACGTCCGTTTTGCATCGCACATTCATCTATATTCTAAAGCATAGATTACCAAACTGTTTCGGCCCACCGCCCACTTTGTACAACATAAACTTTGTTACACCCTTCATATTATAACAGTTTGCCAACGCCTCCTCCCACCTATATCTCTCTTTAGCCTGTTACGCCTTTGGCGTTTAGGGCAGCAACAAACGTACACCATTCTTCCCTGTTCATGGCCTTCCTCTGTATTGTGTTCCAGCTATGATTCATTTCCTTCAGCTCTTGCTCTATCGTTCTCCTCCAGGTCATCTTGGGTCTTCCACGCTTTCGCCTACCCTCTGGAGTCCATCTCAGTGCAGTTTTCGTGTCGGAGCCAGTCTCCATGCGCATCACATGTCCAATCCATCTCCAGCGTCGTCTTCGGATGATAGTGCTCATATTCTCTTGTTGGCATCGTGCAAGCAATTCTTGATTCGAGATAGTAGTCGGCCAGTACACGCGTAAGATTTTTCGCAGACAAGTTGTATGAAAGGCGGAGAGTCTGGACATATCCTGTTCTGTCATTCTCCAGCATTCCGATCCGTACAGCAAAGTTGACAGCACACAGCTGTTATAGATACTAGTCTTGGTTCTGATGCTGTATTGGGCAGATTTCCAGGCGGTCTGAAGGGTCATGAATGCACTTCGTGCTTTACTCAGTCTGTTTTTAATGTCAGATCCAGCGCCTCCTTCATTGCTAATAACACTTCCAAGGTATGTGAAAGCGGTTGTATCTCGAAGGGTTTTACCTTCTAGTTTGACTGGTGCTGGGGTTGCTATGTTCAGAGTCATTACTTCAGTTTTCTTCTGATTTATTTTCAGCCAAACCATCTCACTATATTGGTTAAGGCGGCAGGTCTTTTCCTGGATATCTCTATGTGTATGAGATAGGAGTGCGATGTCATCTGCAAAATCTAGGTCTTCCAGAGTGGATGTGAGCGTCCATCTAATACCTCTTGCCTTATCTTCCGTTGTTTTACGCATCACCCAATCTATGACAGTGTTGAATAATAAGGCTGACATAACACATCCTTGTCGCACGCCTGTTTTTACTTCAAACTTTAGTTCTGAAGTTTCAACACTGCATGCAAACTTGCTGTAGCAGCTTTTATAATATTTATAAAACACAGTGGGATTCCATAACATCTTAAGATACGCCATAGACTTTCGCGGTGTATGCTATCAAAAGCTTTTTCAAAATCTACAAAGTTGATATAGAGTTTGCTTTGCCATTCTGTGCACTGCTCTATGATATTTCTAAGAGCAAATATTTGGCCTATACAGCTCCGTCCTCTGCGAAATCCTGCTTGTTCCTTTCTCAGTTTCTTATCCACAGCGTCAGTAATACGTTGTATGATGATTTTGCTAAGATTTTACTTGGGACAGAAAGCAGTGTTATTCCACGCCAATTATTACAATCGGCAAGGGAGCCCTTTTTTTTGGTATCTTGATGATGACTCCTCTGTTCCATGCATCAGGTATTATTTGGGCATTCCATATAGTAGTAAACAAGGGTTGCAATATATTAGCTGCAAGTTCTGGGTCTATTTTGAATAGTTCTGCGTTTAAGTTATCATTCCCTGGTGCCTTGTTATTCTTAAGAGATTTAATTGCTGTAATGATCTCATCCCGGCTGGGTGTTTCAATGCCAATTTCTAATTCCTCTGTTGGTTCTGGTATGTCTGCTACTACCGTTGGAGGTGGTCTGTTTAGCAATTCTTTAAAATGCTCTGTCCATCGTATTTCTTGTTCCTTTTCCGTTGTCAATAGTATTCCATTCTTATCCTTTATGAGAGTATTTGATCTCCTGTAATGTTTCCCGCTTATTAGCTTTGTAATTTTGTACACTGTTCCCTGATCACACTTTTTGCTGCTTCTTCTGCCTGTACTGCCAGGTCTTTAACATACATTCTTTGTCAGCTCACAGCCTGTTTGATTTCTTTACTTGCGCTTTTGTACTGTTCTTGGTATCTTGCTTTCAGTCTTTCGGACTTTGCTTCTAACAATTTCTTTTTTAATATTCTTCGGCTGTCTATTATTTTCCATGTTGTTGGTGTTATCCATTCTTTTCTTTTCTTTGTGCGGTACCCTAGACATGTTTCACTGCTCTTGCTATATATAGATGCTATGTTGTCCCATGTTCTATCTATGTTGTCAGTTTCATCCGTAGTTTCATTACTTTCTAGGCCCACCTATATACATGCTCTATTTTCTATTTGACATCAAAATTGATATATATTTCTGTAATACATAGTCAATTTTCAAATGATTATATGCCTGAAATAGAAAATTGATGAAAAAATGGATCGTGTAAGACGGGCATAAGATGAATTAAAATGCAGAATTCAAATTTTAAATTATTCAATCGCAAAATCACGAAAATAATTTATTTTAAAATATTTATTATTAATTTCTTCTTTAAGGAGCCACCGACCACTAATCGCCTGAACCCTCCCCAATATCCCCAAAAAATTTTTCTGGACCCACTATCGCCCCTAGAACGCTTCAGCTCCCACGGGGGCGGGCGGTACCGCTCACTTTGAGAAACGCTGATCGTGAGTGAATATTTTGTATTGGCTGATTCCCATTATGAGAATAGATTTAGAACGATATTACGTCCTCAAATCACTGTCTGAGACTTTTTATATTAGTGCAGTTATCACGTCATATTCGTAGTCGATGCTTCGAAAAGACAAAATCAATCAGTTTTGGCATCTATAAATCTTTTCATCATACAGGTTCGTACTTTGATATTTTATCCTTCATACTCAAGTTCGCGATAACTAGAGAGAAAGAGTTGACGGTCTTATATTCAAAGCATCGACATTGGCTGTGCTGGGCGATTGTAAGGAAGTATACTACATTTACTTAGTGACTGTCTTTTGGATGATGAAACAATGCTTGCTAAGGCGAGTATACTACTAGAGTTTTAAATCAAACGCACTGATATGTTTGGACACCTGTGAGGCAGAATGCGAAAGGCATTTAAATTTGGAACACATTAACTAACTATTAACGTGTATATCTTCGACATTTTATATTGGAGACCAAGTACATTATTGATCTGCTCGGAGAGCTAAATCTTGTTGGTTCTATAACCAATACTAATGTGTATGTAGTGCGAATTGGTTATTGGTTTCTGAAATGGCGTAAAATCACTCCGGAAAGACCCATTTGTGCCCTGTCTAACGCACTATATTTTAGTGCAATTACTACTTTGGGGCACACAAATGCTGTGCTTAGTTTAAAATATTTGTGTCAGAGAAAAAAATATAAAGTTACATTTATAGTTTACAATACAAACACTGTAGAATATAGTGACATTTTTTATTGCAAAAAAGTTAAGGGCAGATCTTCTTCTTCTTCGCGTTTGTTCTTTGTTCAGTTATGTGCCTACAAGTAGGCCAGCACATCCAATTTCTTCTATGCTTTTTATTTACTAGGGTAGCTTCCCTAAGTCCTACATCAGTCGCCATTTATGACATGCCCTGTAGGTCACAGTGGTACTATTCTTTGCTTCCCTTGCAGGCCCGGCACCACACGGGCATATTGGATATGCTTTCTTCTTCTTTGCGCTCGTTCTTTACGACCAATTTTAATCACTCTTTGTGATATGTTTGATCTTTGCCAAGAACTTGTATACGTTGCATATTGGTTTGGTAGGCCCCTAAACGCAATAGACTTCTACACGTTTAGGACACCTGCATCCGATTTCAGTCAAACCTCATTAGTCGTCTCTTACGACATGCGTGACAGGTAGCAGTGGTTCTATTCTTTACACCCAAATTTGGGCCCCCGGTAACCAGTCGGGCGTTAAGGGCAGATAAAATGAACAATTAAAAACAATCTGCAGTACGCTTTCAAAGGGATATAACGCATGTAAGAAAAATGTGTATACCAGAGGGCGCTATGTGACTTTCGTGTAGGCTTTCATTCTTCGCGAATATCTTCATAAATTCGATCACATTTAAGTAAAACTAGTTGGATTGAACAATGCAGGATACCGGTTCCTTAATGAAATTATGATGTATTTTTAATTATAAAGATGGCATAAAACACGTCTTTTCTGGATGCATACATTTTAAGGTAAGGAATTGCATTGTTCTGTCTCAGTCTACTAAGAATAGCCAGGGCTCTCTTTCACTCGAGTTCTGTCTACTGACTTGCCTTTCGTTGTTTATTGGGATAGTCTACTTAATCTTAGTCTCAAGTGAAGTGCAAATCTAAACGAATACACTTCTCTCCACATATATTTAGCAGATAATTAATGGTGATGATATTTTTCATGAACTTATATTTGCAATATGGTACACGATAATCTTGATTAAAAAGTTTAAAGCGTCGTCTGTGTTTTCATAGGGCCATATTGCCCTGGCCATGTCATGGAAGGATCATCCATCATTGAATTGGGTGGACGTGGGTACGCTCGTTTCTCACCACGCTTTTGCAGTAGAATATATTCATTCTTCGAGAAGCAAAACTCCTACACTAGCAAGCCATCAATGATTTAGCCAGAAAACCATATAGACGTATATGTGAGCATCAATTCAATTTTAATATATAACATTCCCCTATTGCCGGACTTTTAATTTTTGATGTTTATTCTTTGAATCTGAAGAAGTTTCTGCTGTAACTGTAACACTACAGTTGTTGCAAGCAGTAAACAAGTAACTGAATGCTTTTCTTAGAACTTTTCTTCTAAGATAAACAATAAACTTGATGGCTTTAAAAAATGCATTGTTGATAACAGAATAACAAATACATTTACATGTGACTGACCACCGTGTGTAACGTGTTTTACACCTGTAAAGCCAAAGGTTAGGAGAAAAAGACAATTTTAGACATTAAATAAAGAAGCACAAAGATAGAAAAGAATATCAAAAACATAAATACTAAATTACTTATTTATTAAAATACAGTATGAGTATACTATACATCAAAAGAAATCTGACAAATTCAAGTTAAATTGTACTCCGGTATCATGAGTTAGTATAGTATGTATTAGTAAATACTAGTATGTATGGCGTATGGTACACTTATTTAAAAAAAACTAGCGACTATAGTCGTTCAACTTGTCATGCCCACAGATAAAAATTTGTATCTTTGTAACCATTTGATTAAATATAACTTGAAAACTTGCATTTGAACTCCACATGTTCCTGACGCTACAAAATATTTTTTGTAATTCAAACAATCATACCATCTAGAAGTTTCCTTCTTTGTGCTATATACTATATATTTAACGCATTCATTGGCATGGTTGAAGAAAACTCATGTTTACAGCCATTTAATACATTGATGACAAAAATAGCAACATTCAGGACGAAATCCATAGTTTTTCTAACGATTCTTGCATTTTTCATGCACCAAATAGAATCGGGCTTGAACATGGTAATTAAATGACGTCATAAGTGTGACACAAGCTTTTAGTTAAAGACGTATATCGAAATTATAAAAAGTGTGAAGCTATTGGGTCATATTGTTGACTTCTCAAAACATTGATTGATATAACATTTCTAATGAGTTTGAAGTTACAATGCAAAAGTGTCATTAATACTATTACCTGCAGTTCCAAAGAGGCACATATCTCTCTTTATCTCGGTCGTAGTGTTTCGCCATTTTGATCATTCTTATTGTGATATATAAACAGCCTTTGCCAAGAACGCTATTTTTACGTTACAATCTTAAGTACCATTTGGAGCTCTAGTGCTTGTCCTCCGTGACGTGTCCGATTTCAACCAGCGTTTACTGGGTTCGCTCTACGTCAACCTTTGACTGTCCTCAACCAACCTGCAGTACAGCAGATTGCTATTTTCTTTTAGGGTAGCGACCCTTAGACGACCTACCATCCCGGGCTGTCGAGCATCATCTGGCCAGCTTGCCGGTCTTTTGTGGACTACTTGGTTTTCCTTCTGTCCAGTTTTGTGTACAGTTTGCTCCACTAACCTTTGATTGTCCCCAATCTAACTACAAGGCAGTAGTAGTTCGCTACGAGCGGAAACGCGCACTGGATTCAAGTCTCTGCTGGGCTTTCCAGTTTTTCTGCAACTTTGTGTGGTCCGCACACCCCTACACCTGCCATGATCCCTCACCATCAGCGCTGTGCATGTCTACCCACCCCGTGTACCCGCTCTGTCCTCGTGCCTGCCCCACCATTTCCATCAGTTCTCACCGTCTCACATTTACCAGCCTCTAGACTGTCTGGACATTGGGCTCAACTCGGGCCCCCACCTCATCGCTCCGAGTTTTGCCCTATGTGGCCCACATGCAACTCATCTTGGGCTCCAAGTTTTGCTCCACGCTGGCCCACGTCTCTTCTCTGGATGCACCCTTCATCCCTTTATTGTTATTCCTTCAGCTTCTCCCATCAGCCGGAAGAGATGTGCATTAAAGTCACTCTGAGATTCGCCCTCTGTGTTGCGGGCGGATCTCATCCAGTGTGACTACATCTGCATCCCTACCCACGCCAGAATAGCTCTCCCTCGATCCCTATCTGCTTAGCCAGACAGAAACTGTCTGTTACCAGGGTCACCACGTGGAGGTGGGGTAGGATCTTGATTAGTGCCAGTTCACTAATCCTGGCCACCCGAGTGATTACCGGGGCCCAAATTTGGGGTGTAAAGAATAGAACCACTGTTACCTGCCTCACGTCGTAAGAGGCGACTAAGGCGGTTTGGCTGAAATCGGATGCATGTGTCCTAAACGTGGTAGAAGTCTATGCATTTAGGGGCCTACCAAACCAATGTGCAACATATACACATTCTTGACAAAGATCAAACATGTCACAAAGAGTGATTAAAATTGGTCGTAAAGAACGAACGCAAAGAAGAAGAAGACTAATCCTGGTGCGGTGATGTGCCTATGCGCATTTGACCCCAGGCACATATCGGTCATCTGTACCACAGTATACTTCTTCTTCTGCATTCTCACTAGATTGGGATTTCAGATTCTCTAAAAAGGCAGCCGTCTGCCTCAGATTATCAGTCGCGCCATACAGTTTGTCTTGGATGTTGGTGTAAGTGGGCCACCTCTTTCTTCTCAGGTCTGCATACTGGGGGTAGTTCTGTAGGATATGTTCTGTTGTCATACTCGCCAAGGCACAGGTCGTTGGTGCCTATTTTGAATTTAGTGTACAGGTTTACCACAGTATACAAGAACCATAGTAAATAGCTATTTTATTGTAGTGATACCCCCAACAACATATGTTAACACACGCACAATGCACCGAAGAAGTAGCGATTTGAAGAACGTCTCCAAGTAGCTCCGCCATTGCCAATCCCAAGCCTGGACTCGAAAGGGGGATGGCATTATGACATGGTAGCTAACTTTAACTGTAATGTAAATTATTTTAAAAAAACAATAATACAACTATGTCTATATTTCCTGTTTTTTCATGACTCTATTGCAAGTATCAACATTGGTCCCTATGTATGAGCTGGGATGATACGCCTTTGAACGAGACTTGACATCAAATGTCATTTTGGTGCATTTACTGTAAAAACTAAAATTCTGTATCAGACTAGCGAAATATGCCGCCAACATCAAAGGAAACAGTTATATTACAAAATCCAGGTTTCCTATAGCAATTTCTTCCATCAGACATTTGTGTTGGTATAATTCTAAGATTGGGTGCAAAGTTTCGCTACTGTGGAATAGATGGTTTTGCTACAATTCGCGTTGGACTGTGGGCATGAGTTGTTGAACGGACTATAGCAGATTTTCATGTGTTGAAAAAACTACTATTTACACTCAGAGCATGATTTGTGAAGTACTACTTTACGTTTAGTCGTTTACTTGGTTATGGTACATTTTAGGGACTGACCGCCTCTTATTATGAAGTTAAGGAAAATAGTTTAGATAGCAAGAAGGTTAAGAAAAGTAAAAGTATCTCATAAACCAAAGTTCAGTGCCACAATTTGCAATAGTCAATCAGATGATTATTAGATACATGAAACCAAACTTGCTATATTAATTGCAATTCGAGCCCTGTGTTAGTGCTTGGTAGTTTGTTTTCTCCGGAAGCACCGATACTTGTACCATGTCTTGTACTCCAATACTTGTACCATTGATCATATTCGTTGCTTCCCTTCTGGTTCTAAAATCTCCTTATTCTCATCTTACAATATACTTGTAGCAACTTTGAATGATGTATGCATGTTTGTTATATGTGTATACATGTGTGTATGTAAGATATTGTTTCGTCTCAAATAAGCATATCCGATATCGTATGTGTTTGTGCAAACACTGTTCAATTGAACGGTCCTCACCAGAGTGGTTACAGGGCCCAATTTGGGGTGTAAACAATAGAACCACTGTTACCTGCCATGCATGTCGCAAGAGGCGACTAAGGAGGTTGGCGGGGGCTAGCTACCCCAAACCGTAAAAAAACATTAGATGGCTACAGAATGGAGAGCGAACTTAGTAAACGCTGGCTGAAACTGGACACATGGTTTCTGGACTCTGGCGCCGAAGGATAGGCACCAGAGTTCCAAATGGTGCTGACAATGTGGCGTAAACACACCAATGCTAAGACTGCATGAATCAGATTTCCACATGAATAGAATTTATGGGGAGGTCTTGTACATCGGTCTGGGTGGTGATCGCAAGAGAGAACCGGACCTGATTATTCTGTATCTAGCACAGTGAAGCGTTTCTGAAAGACACTCCTCAGCACATCTATTATTTTAGTAGCTCGCTGGTTGTGTTCGTAAAAATGCTTGTATTGCTGTGCTAGACAATGGGGTGCCGTAAAAAAAAGTTTGGGGTTAGAGTACTGTGTTTAGCAGTTAGTTTTTTCCTGATGCTCCTAATATTTGTACACTATTTATTTATCATATTCATTTGCTTCCGTTGCTACCCCCTGGGGTTCTTAAAACTTCTTATATTAATGAACATGGATTATGTTGGATATTTGTTGAGTTGATTGATTGGAATTAACGGATGGGTCTCTTTGGTTAAGCACTCTGAAGGATGTGGGTTTGAATGCGGATTGTATTGTTTAGTTCACCAGTGCATTTTTTCCCGGAAATCCCTTTGAGTTGCTGAAGCTAAAGAGCTTGTGTTTTGTGCAATACTTTCAACAGTTGGCATGTCATTTTTGCAAAGAGTGACTGAACTGTATGGGGAAACCTGGTGTCAAATCCATTTTTTAGATATGTCTTTATGGAAGCAGAATATATGAATTCGCGCCATCTAAAACAATTTTCCAAATAAAGTCATCAGTATGAAAAAGTATTTTTCATACGATACCAGAAGAATTAGAGTATCTTTATTTTAGCTATAATTTACTGTGTAGCTATAACAGAAAATCCAGCATAGCACAATGACAGTGAGTAGGATTTGTGTACCAGCATAGTGTTCCATTTCGATACAGTCTATCAAGCTCAATATGGATACCTAGATTTTTCAACTCAATCCACTCATACATTTTGCTAAATTTGCTTTGTAGATATTGAATAACACATGATAGAGTTCCCCTGTAGTAATCTCAGTCATAAATGTAAGGTCTGACGTCCATATTCTTAAACAAAGTGCAACGGTACTCTCCATCAAAGAAGCAGCCAAGGATTAACCACACATTTAGCAAAGAGAGTAAGTATCATGATTGAAAAGTCTACTTTGTTATGCACATCCTCCAAGTCAATGCCCCCACAGTCTCTGGCTTAGATTGGAAGCTCAGACACAAGCAAACTTGCCAGCATTGTCGCAAGTCCCTTTCATTGGTCGGTAGTTACCTAACGTGTCAGGAAAGATATGTTAAGTGACACATTACCTTTCTGGTCACTACCTTCTCCAGTAATTTGTTATATATATTTTGGAAGGTGAGTATGCTGTAGCTGCTGAGCAGTCTAGAATCTTTCCCATGTTTAGGGAGCATTTGCAAATAGCTATGGACCCAATCCCCAGGTACCACATCATTGCGCTATATATATATATATATTCCTGTATTCTCGTACTGTCATACGCACGTTACATAGGGCCTGCAAGTAATTTCTCCATACCGCTCTGTCCTGGGTAACTTGCTCAATCTCTTCCATGGAATTGAGTGATATTTCTTGCCTCTCTCAGCAAAGTTTGTTTCAGGTTTCCTAGGATGTCTTCTCTTTCTTGAACCCTTTGCCTCTCACTTCAATGCCTGCTTTGGTATTCTGTGATCATTTATTTTCTAGGTATGCCCAACATATCTCCAACTTCCTTCTTATAACAGTTGTTACTATTTTGTTATACTGCTGTTGAAATCCATCACAGCTGCATTAATATCCATCAGTGGTTATTAATGTGTGCATAAATTTATTTTACTATGAAGTAGAGCTTGAAACGTAACATGTTTATATTACTGTATTGGGTGCCATCGGGGCCTGGTGCAGTATTGTGTGATCTCTTAAGCATTGCAAGTATTTCACCACTCGTGAATTCAAGATCGTCATTCCACTCCAATGCGACACATTGCTCCGATAACAGCAAATGATATTGAGTCTGCTATCCTATCATTTTGATTCAAGTGTTGAATAAAATGATCCAGAAAGGTCATTCCTTTATCTTCATCAGTTTTGCACACCAGATCGTGATCATGAAAATCTGGTATGAAATGTCTGTGGCCGCTGATGCCCTTTGGAAACCGCAAAATTTCTGGAGGAGCTATCGGAAAACATTTGTCACAAATTCTTCCCATTAGTTGACTGTTGTTAGCACAAATCTTAAAAAGTGCCATTTTCTTATCCATGTCCACTTTCAACCAAGATGTTCACAAAGCTGCGTGTAGCGTTCTTTGCATGCATTCACCGCTCTCCTTTGTCTCAAATGGTGTCAATCTCCCCATTCCACCACAGGGGCTGTGTTATATTCTTCCGCACCTGATGAAATACTTGGGCCTTGGCATGTCAAATTTTACCAATCGTGTCTCGAGCTGCGTTGTCATACGTGAACAGCTCCCGACATAATCCACTGCCGACGGCGCCTCGATTAAGATGGCACGTGGGAAGTGATCACTACCATGGTATCCTAAGACATGCCATCTACAGTAAGGAGCAAGGCCAGATGAAACCAGTGCCAGGTCGATTGCTCCATTGAATGCAGTCGTAGCCAGCCTGGTTGCTTGACCTGTATTGAAGCACACCAAATCTGTTGTGACCAATGTATCCTCCAATTCCTTTCCCTGTCGATTAGTAATGATATTAATGATATACTTTCATTCTACTCGATTCTATTCTATTGAATACTATTCAATGTATTCACCATAATGATTACGAAGCAGCAACTATCTTGCAGGGGACGAACACTGTCATTTGCAGACAACATCATGGTGTACAGACAGGGGAGAAACTGGGATGAAATTGCTAATAAACTCCAGGAAGAACTGAACCGTATCATGGCCTGGTGCGATGTTTCTGGTGCAATGATAAATCATACCAAAGCTGTGCTAGCATGGTTCACCCTAAATAATCACATTGTGAAGTATGACACACCAGGTCACTTTAGATGGACATACACTCACCCGAACAGCATCTGTGAGTTATTTGGGTGTAAAATTTGATTGCAGTCTATGCTTTAGGGACCATGTCGACCAAGTTATTGCCAAGGCTCGCAACGCACTATTCGCACTGAGAATCATGGCGACTGCTAACATTGAGCAACACCTTCTTGTGCTCCTGTACCAAGGTATTGTTCTGTCATATATAGAATATGCATGCGCTCTCACAATTAGTCCTACGCAAACAGTGAGACTGGAAAGAATTCAGAATGAGGCTATGCGCATCATTCTGGGATGCACCAAAGATACACCAGGAGTGTCTCTTCTTCTTTGCGATCGTTCTTTACGACCAATTTTAATCACTCTTTGTGCTATGTTTGATCTTTGCCAAGAACGGGTATACGTTGCACATTGGTTTGATAGGCCCTAAACGCATAGACTGCTACACGTTTAGGACACATGCATCCGATTTCAGCCAAACCTCCTTAGTCGCCTTTTACGACATGCATGACAGGTAACAGTGGTTCTATTCTTTACACCCCAAATTTGGGCCCGGAAACCACTCGGGCGACTAGGAGTGGCAATGAGATTCCTTCTTGACCTCCCCACTATTGCTAATGGAATTGAAACTTTGGTTTCATTTGGTTGGAGCGTTTGATCATATCTAAGAATCAACACAAATGAGGAACATCCTCTCCATGAAGCACTCATTAAGGAGAAAGGTGTAGACTCAAGAGAGGCAGATCATGGCTGAGTCAGGCGGAAGATACTCTTAGGAAAATCTGTGATCCTTCCGGATTGAAACAGGAATGGATTTCTGTGCCACCTCAATTTCAGACTGCTTTCACCGTTATTACATCTATTAAGAAAAACTGCGAACAAAATAATCTATCTCTCACTGATTAATGCGGAGGCCCTCTTGAAAGACATAATCAAAGATACAGATGTGGTTATTTACACCGATGGTTCAGTCATTCGCCAACAACACTGTGAGTGGGCTTTTTCAGCACGATCAGGAGGAAAAATAATAAGAGAGGCCAGTGGTGGGGCCTACGCAACAACCACAAGTGGTTTGACAATGGAGGTTCGGGCGGTTACGGAGGCACAACTACTCTCGTGTTTTCATACTCAGTGACTCCATGAGCATGATTCGTAAAGTTGAATCAGGAATGGTGAAACGCAACTTGGTGGAGGTGCTAGTACAGACAATGATCAGAGTAATCACCTTCATTTTTGTCCCTGGGCACGCAGGAGTTTGGGGTAATGAAGCAGGCTGATAGATTGGCTGGCTTGGCTACAATATCAGAGGGAGCTTCCATGGATCGAAATGACATTCTTCACGCATTGAGAGTCTTTCCGAACAGAGGAGTTTCAAGGCTGTGAATCCCACTCGCTGACCAGATTGAAAGAGATGGGTGTCAATATTGGTGCAGCCGAAAAGAACAACATACTAAATATGCAAAGAGATTGATTAACTCTATATGTCCCATCGGCGCTCCCAGCTTAGAAAACAGTTATCTCATTATGCCAAAACACGCTGCCAATGGCTAATTTGAGTCCATGCACGTTTTGTTTTACTGTTCAGCTACTATACGTCCGACACTGTTTTTGTTTACTGAATTCAACGGGCAGATAACTCCCATTTCATTCATATACTATACAGCATGGTAGAATTTATTTTCGAATTTTTTGTAAATAGTTTTATTTGCAAATATGTTTTTCCTGTTATGAAAAAAGTGAACTTTCGTGTGAAAAGTTTAGTTATAAGATGTTGTTTCATCCTCCACGTCGATAAAGTGCCAAACAAGACATGGATTTGTTCAAAAGTTCAATTAAACACACACAGTGTTTCATGTTTATGATTTCACTGACAATGATGGAGAATTAAGCAATGGCTAAGTATTGATTCAAGTTTGAAAGTCGTAGTAGTTACTTTGAACATGAAATACAACAATAATTTACTAAATAAATACTGATTTACATATATAACTATTTATTATCAGATTGTTCAGAATTTAATTCTGCATATTTTGATACCAACAGTATAAATCTAGCTTACAAAGAACTTAAATTATAGGCATATTTTCAAGATCATTCCATTTTGAAAAATGTTGCTAGAAATGCGTTCTGGCAGAGCGTGATTACCCCAAAATTTCGTGGACAAAAGAGTTAATCAACATTGAACTGGCGCTTGGGCTGCTGGATCTGCGGAGATCGGAGCACCTATGGACATGTCAGAAGTGCTATGATGATAGTCCTCATATAACTGATAACATATATATATATATATATATATATATATATATATATATATATATATATATATATATACCTACATCCATATCTGTTTTTATGGCAGCATGTTGTTTGACACACATCAGTGCACACACAAAGTACAGGAATATGGCCATGCAATGATCATATCTATTGACATGATATTCTTTTTCTTGTCTTCCTCCATTGTGCCTGAGTGGGGTGTTAGGGGGTAGATGTAAGGATCTTCAGTGCACCATGTCTAATGCACTTTGTAAGTTCGTATTCATTACATTTTTTCAATGTGATTCTGTAGTAGATGATACCAGGACATTCTTGTCATATGAGTAAACAATGTAATCAGTTGTTCTTTTATGAATTAAATGACTGGTTTCATTTGTAGTTTTTCGTTTCCATTTTTTATCTCATTGTTACTCCTTCAGCTCTTCTTCGAATGCTCCATATCGACCACTTGTTAACCTTTCTTTGTGATTTGTATGTGATCCATGCCTAAGAGCGATTGTAAGCTGTGCCAGTTATGCACCTACAAGAAGGGCCAGCACATCCAATTTCTGCGATGCTTTTAATTTACTAGGGTAGCTTCCTAGGCCCCTACCCAGATCGCCTCTTACTACATGCCTTGTAAGTCGCAGTGTTACTATTATTTGCTCCCCTTACGCTCCCCGGCAACACATGGGCAGAGCTCTTATAAGATCCAATCTTATCTCTTGTTATAATTTTTCACTCATTAGCTATGACATGTCTACTATATCAACTGAAGGAGAAATGAAGTTTGATGAGGACTTTGTTCTTGTGACAAGTATGTTGAAGCCTTATCAAACTTAAATGCAGAAGAATTTCAGAACAGAAATGGAATCTCTCATTGTGACAGTAGAAATTAACCAGATGTTAGGGAAACATGATGCTATTGGATGCTTTGTCAGTGCCAATACAAAGCAAAATGGAGAAAAATCCCCACCCCAAACACAAATCAGGGAATGCATATTACCAAATATTCAGAAGAGATCAGGTACTCACACTTTGCCCCAAAACAGGTCACAACAAAATGAGACATCATTTGAACACCAAATTCAAGATATGCATCTCTAACCACTGTTGTCAGTTGGCAGATATAAAGGAAAAGAATGTGACCCACACCCACCACCCTTGAAGAGAAACTGATGAAACTAAGATTCCGAATTAGAGCACAGACTATATCAGAGAATCCAGAATCCCACTTTAAAATATGTATAGATTTCAGAAGACTGCAAAAATAGAAGATTGTGAACATCCATAAACTGTATTATTCAATTGTTCCATTGTGTATAGTGTTGTGGTAGATGATCCCACAATGACACACTTACTAATTTCCATTTAGAGTTGACAGAAACATGTATAATCATTTTATCTTTTTCTTACATTCATAGGAATTGTTATTGCAGTGAAGCAGCAATGTCAATATCTAATGGCTAGTTAAAACTCTCTGACCATTGGTGGTTGGTTGCATGCTTTTGTTGAATAATCATGGCACTAATAACATCCAAGCCCGGCTAAAACTTGGCTTGGATTCCACTGAGTCAGATTTCCAGGATACTGCCATCAATATAGATCCTATGCTACAAACTGTAGATTGTTATTCAGCAGGTTAGTTCATTTGGTTGTTGATAAATGCTACACTTTAGTATCATCTCTTATTTTTCGTGTTTTTTCATGTCTTTCACAGCTTTCTATGAAACTTATCATTCTTCCTCTACAATCGATCTGTCTTGTTCAAATGTGCAAACAAAGAGATGAATTGCATTTGTTAATCAAGCGATGATCTACAGTGACAGCTTCGTTCTGTGTCAGATATCTGAGATATTCATTGAAATGTGTTTACAACTACATATTTTATTTCCATTATTGGATATCTACACCGCCCGAGTGGTTACCGGCGCCCAAATTTGGGGTGTATAGAACAGAACCACCGTTACCTGCCACACATGTCGTAAGAGGCGACTAGGGAGGTTTGCTGAATCGATGCCCGTGTCGCAGGGAATGCTAACCCAAACAAATGCTTGCAGAAAACGATGCACCAGGCTGTAAGGTCGAACATGGTGCAGACCTCCAGAGGAATGGATAACGGACTCTATGGTCGCCAATCTGCCTCAGAGATTTAGCCACGCAGTAAGAATGTCAGATCTACCATCACATGGGTAGCCAAATTACTGCGGAAGAGGTCAGCACAAACGGGAAGCAGAAATCATAGGAATTATATCCTACAGAACTGCCACCAGTATGCAGACTTGAGAAGAAAGAGGTGGCCCACTTACACCAGCGTCCAAGACAAACTGTATGGTGTGGCTGATAATCTGAGGCAGACAGCATCCTTTATTAGAGAATCCGAAATCCCAATCTAGTGAGACTACAGAAGAAGAAGGATATCCACACGTCAGGACTGACATGTTGTCTTTGGTGAAGGATGTCATAGAGTGTTCTTGTCCATGTCCTAACACTACTCACAAGCCATCAGAGATTTAAAGAGTAGCCTTCTCTTTGCTTGTTGAACTGTGATGTGTTTCACAGGCATATGTTGATGGAGATTGGGTTGTGTCCACATCGTCAGTGACTCCTAGGAAGCTACCTAGTAAATAAAAGCATCGCAGAAATCAGCGATGTCATTCTTCTTCTTCCAAAATTTTCAGACCTTGACTTGTATACTACTAAAGTAGTTAGGTGTCAACTTTTTTTATACATCAAAATGCAAAAAAATTGTATTTTTTTTTTCTTTTGTAGTTGTAGACTTGATAGTTAATATTTAATGAATTGTGGTTCTGTTTGTGCAGGGGAAAGAACATGCAGGAGGGAAGTTGGAGGGTATTCTTGCTTGTGTGTTCCACTTACTGGGAAACTACTGTCTGACGGTTGTCTGAGAAAGTTAACTACAAGTTTGGAGACAACATTGAATGGAGCTACTCATTCTGCAAAGACAAAAGTTCAGCATAAGGTGTCACTTGTGTCTTGCATGTAAGTTGCCATTAGAAATACTTTCATAAATTGGTCTATGTCACAGAGTTTCGCTTTCTCCTCTATTTCTTTTATGTTCGTAATAGAAAATAAGTCTGCAACTTATCGCTAACATTTACATTATTTTTCAATTCAGCATTCCTAAAAGAACATAGAACTGAAATAGTTCTTAACACTATGACCGTTTTTTCCATTGCATTTTCTGTAACAAAGTCATTTATGCAGCCTTGGAGTGTTGGCACTAACCCAACACTCAATAATATGAGCATAAATGTCCAATAGGTCACAAATTTTTATATATATAAGATTTACTGAATAAGATTCTGCAACCATAAAACCACATTGTAAAGTACCATATTTGCTGTTATACTGTCAGATCTAATTGATCATATGAAGGGTTGTCAGAGTAGACTGAGTTTCTGTCAATGAGTTTTTTGGTTACAATCTTTACAGAGTTTAATAAAATCAAATCTCTAGTTTCTGACTAGTAATTTAAAAGTGATGTCACCCTATTGGCGGTTAGATAACAATCACATGCTATATTCTAGCTTACAATGACTAAGATCTGCTTGCAGCCCTGTGGCAGAATCTATCTCATTGCCACCTGAGCTTGAAAAATACTCTGGACTTTGTCCTAAAGATCTAGTATGACTACAGACCTGAATTGTCCACTATCTAGCTGCCTCAACTTGTGGAAAAGGCTACTGTCTGGAAGATCTAGTATGGCAGCAGAAGAGGGAAATTTCTCTTGGAAAAGACTATGGGCTTGGTATTGAAAATCTAGTATGGCCACAGACCTGAATACATAAGACATCTTATAGCTATGCTCGTCTTTACTCTAACTACCAAGGAGAAGAACTAATGTCTTGACAACTTTGCCACAAATCCTCCAGCAATTATTGCATACTTGGTTGCTTAGCGATTGCCTCTTTGATGGGGATACAGCAATTGATGTTGCATCTATACTGCAATTGAGGGAATTTGGAATCAAACTTTGGAGTAGGATGGAACACTTGCAGAGTAAAGAGTGTTTCGCTGGTGAGTCACCGGAACAATCGGCTTGCATGCTCATCTGCTGGTGAGCCTCAAGTACGTATAGGTCTGTATGGAGTGTTATGAGACCTATGAACTTTAGTGACCTTCACCTATTCTAATAATCACTTATCATTCACTGTTGTTTGTCTATCACAAGTGATGAAGACCACTATGTTTATCAATAGATAGAAAAGTCTACATTGTTTGAGTTGTCTATGAGTGCTATATGACTGATGCAGACCTGGATGGTTTGTGGGCAGGGAATATTTGCAGCTGTTTAATCTTGTATATTTTTCTCCTGTCCTTCTGCTGCAGTTCTGGTTGTCTTACAAACCACTGCCTAGTGTCTGAGTAACATATGCAATATCTGTCATATACACTTTCCCATGTGTGACAGTGTTTATAATGACAGTTTTTTAAAGGTCCTGCAAATGCTTATTTTGCCACCATGGAACCATTTAGTTTTCTGCATTTACACCAAATAGTAGTCTTTTTTTGCAGTCGAATGTCTGGCATGAGATCTACATTACAAGTCCAGTGTGGCTGTAATTGCATCGAGATCATGTACATATTAAAAAGACCCGCTCATGAAAGAGTAGCTTGCGCTGTGAATTTGTTTAAAGTGAGAAAGAGTTGTGCATTTCGTCAACCTCACTTTCTCCTCTCGCCCCATCTTCATAGCCAACTCAATAGGAAAGAAGAATAGAGAGTGATAGAGAAGAAAATAAACTGCCCGAGTGGTTACCGGGGCCCAAATTTGGGTGTGAAGAATAGAACCACTGTTACCTGCCACGCATGCTAAGAGGCGACTAGGAGGTTTGGCTGAAATCGATGCACATGTCCTAAACGGTAGAGTTTAGGGGCCTACCAAACCAATGTGCAACGTATATACGTTCTTGTCAAAGATCAAACATATCACAAGGGTGATTAAAGTTGGTCGTAAAGAACGAACGCAAAGAAGAAGAAGAAGAAGAAGAAAATAAACATGAGCATTTCTCACATATTCATTGCTTTTAGTCAATGACATATGTTCCCAAATATGATTTACCAATGCATGAATGACCGTATGTATAGATCCCAGACATGGTTTACCATAAATCATTTAGGTCCATTGTGATTAGTGGCCAGACATTAACAGATATACTGGTAGTAAGCACATACTTGGTCACATCTGGCAAACAGCTTGCACATAATAATATTTTCTTGTGGATATTCATGAGTTCATTTAACAATTCATCTATGTTCATTATACACATTTGCAAGTCTTCAGAACACTTCTTCTTTTCTGCAATGCTTACAAGCTCCAGTAAACTATTACATAAAAAATATATATATATATATCTTCAGTGCTATATAGAACCAGTGAGAGCCATACCAATGCATTGGTTAGTCAACTTGCTGCGTAGATAATTGGTCCCAGGTTTCAAATCTCCAGTTGGCTGCAATTTTTCAACCACATGTCAAGTCGACTCAGCCTTAATTGTGTACTAGATAAATAATGGGAAGTAAAGGTGTACTGTTTAATGTAGGTTACATCACCCATCATGTATCGTTCAAAGAGAAATTGACACGACTATATTTCCCAATGTATCTTTGACTTTTAAAACAAACATACACTTGTATAGTTTATTGCCAGTGGTTCCCGGGCCCAAATTTGGGGTGTAAAGAATAAAACCACTGTTACCTGCCATGCATGTAGTAAGAGGCGACTGAGGAGGTTTGGCTGAAATCAGATGCACATGTCCGCTAGGGAACGCTAACCCGAAACATGCTTGCAGAAAACGGGATGCACCAGGCCGTAAGGCGCATAACATGGTGCAACGACCCCTCACAGTGAGGAATGGGATAACGGATTCTACGGTCGCCAATCTGCCTCTGAGATTTAGCCGCACAGTAAGAATGTCAGACCTACCATCACGAGGGTGACCAAAACTTACTGTGGGAAGAGGTCGGCACAAGCGGGAAGCAGAAATCATAGGAATTATATCCTACAGAACTGCTCCCAGTATGCAGACAGAGAAGAAAGAGGTGGCCCACTTACACTAGCGTCCAAGGCAAACTTTATGGCGTGGCTGATAATCTGAGACAGACTGCTGCCTTTATTAGAGAATCTGAAATACCAATCTAGTGAGATTGCAGAAGAAGAAGAAGTATAGTCTATTACTGACAAGGAGGCACATCATTGAGTGAAATCCATGAGAGAACCCCCGTGGACTTCTAAAAAGACTTGTTGTTCTGAGCACAAATAAAGCTGATTGACATCAGATAGCAACAATACTTTTTTTTTTGATGTTGTGAGGGAATTAGGTATATAACACTTTGCGACAATTTAACAAATTAATTGGGGACTATTCAGAGCATTACAGAGGGAAAAATATTGACAGCGTAATCTCATGGCACAGACAAATTTTAACTGGTACTAAGGGCAAACTTCTCCCTTTTCTCTTCAATGTACTACCATCACATCTGTACGCTGCATACTCCACATAGTCTCAGTCAGAAGTAATCTTCTTAGTCACCTTGTATGATATACTTTGGTAGATTACAGTGAATTCTTTCCTCTTGAACAGTGTTTCCCAAACTGGGGTCCGGGGTTCCACAAGGTACTCACAGGGCGTCCTCAAACACTTGAAGAAATATTATGATATTTGACATTTCAAACAACAATATAGTTCAGAAACATGTATAAAAACAGTGGTAAACTAGTTCTGCTGCAAAATCAAAGGATCCGGACTAGACCGGAGACTAAATGTCTGACATGACAAAATGAAAGATCATATGAAGTTTCCCACAGTCGGAGAAATTGCAGCCAGCTTGACCGTTGGTGTGGTGTAATAATAACTCCATGGCTAGCCATCGTTAGAAGATTTTCATATATAGAAAATTTTCAGGGCCTGAGCAGAAAAAATATATTTAAAAAAGGTCCACGGTAATGCAAAGTTTAGAAACCGCTGCTCTAGAATAAGGGACTTTCTATTGATCCACACAAAAATATTTTATGTCACTCATTTACTGCACCATATAAAGTCAGAACTGAGGTTTTGCGTTTTTGTAGTCCTACCCAATTCCCTTCATTCTTATCTGGACATGATATTAATCTGTCAATTACACTCCTTTTTCAGTGTCAACTATTATTCTGTGGGATTTTTTCCTTCATTCCCCTTTTGGGGTCTATTTTTTGTATATCTTGTTAGGTTCCATTTTGTGGGAAGCTCCTCTTGGATTATTTTTGACATGAACAAGTTCTTTTAATATCTGTGCTAGATGGGGACCTTTGGTCACAAATGTATGCTTATATCTGTTGTCGCTTTTAAAACTGATTGATTGCATGCTCTTTTATCAATTGCACTGGTTTCATTCTGAGCCTGCCAATACGTTCGTTTTGATTAATTTTCCAACTAGATTTGCCCTCTTGTAATATTCATTTACTTAATCATACAACTTTCTGCCTGTGTGTTGCCGGGACTTAATAGGAGAGCAAAGAATAGTAACACTATGACCTACAAGACATGTCGTAAGAGGCGACCAAGGTAGGAGCCTAGGGGAAAATACTCTAGTAAATAAAATTTGTCATAGAAATCGGATGTGCTGGCCTACTTGTAGTCGCATAACTGGCACAACCTACAATTGCTATTAGGCTCAGATCATATACAGACCACAGAGTGGTTTAACAAGTGGTCGATATGGAGCATTCAAAGAAGATACAGCCTTCTATTCAAACAGCTGTGCATGTTCACAACTTGATAATATCTTGTGCTTTATTTTACACTTCCTTAGTTTATACAGTACTATATACATACCATGTCACTTGATTGATTGTTCTACATGAAGATTGATTGTGCGACACACGTTCAAATTGTTTTTGCATTACATATATATGGAAGAAATTAGCAGATGACAATACAAATCTGGTAAACGTATATTTACTTCAGAAAAGACCAGGCACAGTGCATTTTAACATTCATTTGAATTGCGCTATGGTTAAGCATTTAATAGTTTTGATAATTAAAACACTTGGTTTTCAAATTTGATGACTATTGTAAGGTCAAAGCTAACATAAAAAAGCTAACTTGCAAAAGGACAAGCAGCTGTCATCATTCTGTAGCCTATTAAAAATTTAATGGAATTAACATCTATGCACATGCACTCAAAGTTCTCATTCTCTTTTAGCTAGAATGTTTGCATAACTACATGGGAAATGTGCTGCCTTCGAAAAGTTACCAACAACACCAGAAAAGACAGTCACCAACATCAGCATAAGAAAGAAAGTTGGCACTGAACCTTCTTTGAATTACAGTGAGAAACAAAGAATGAAGTGGTTTCGCCACTTAATAAGAATGCATTCAAACTCCACAGTCTTCTATAACAGAACATCAGGAAAGAAGGCGAGAGGAAGACCACAAAAAGATGGTTAGATGACATAGCAGAAATCACTGTGACATCCTGTGAAAGAGCAAAAATAACAATCACCCAAGCCACCAGAACAGTGCAAGACAAAAACAGAAACCACGACACTGGGCAGCAGCCTGGTAGCAGTGTGACGACAGAAGACAAATTGTTGCATGATAATGAGTAAAGAAAAACACTGAAATTGTCTGTACCTAGAAAACGATTACTGTGCTCCGTTGTGCGAACACAACTCGATGCTACCAAGTTTTGCAGAGTCTCTCTATAAGAATTTTTTTTTAAATGACTATTGTAAGATGTTAACCAAACATCTTAATACTGACTGGATTTAATCTCCAATGTAGCATGAGAAATGATCACTACACACTGTTGACAACAAAAGCCAATGTTTTTCTTTGATCCAAGAACACAGTATTCACCAATATACTTTGTTATGTGAGCATGTACTTCTCTTATTTTTAATGAGAGGTGATCCCTGTGAGAATTGGAAAAAATTACGCTATGGGGACTATTCAGCATGCATATCCTTTCCTATCTGCTGAAACTTCTTTTCGTCGTTTCTTTACTACCAATTTTAATCACTCTTTGTGATATGTTTGATCTTTGCCAAGAACGTGTATACGTTGCACATTGGTTTGGTAGCCCCTAAACGCACAGACTTCTACACGTTTAGGACACATGCATCCGATTTCAGCCAAACCTCCTTAGTCGCCTCTACGACATAGTGGCAGGTAACAGTGGTTCTATTCTTTAATCCCAAATTTGGGCCCGGTAACCACTTGGGCGTCTGCTGAAACTGAGTGAGCACCCATGACTCTGCCCAGATTTGAGTAACATCGGCTCTGATAACAGTTTAGGTTGTTTATCCTTCATGAATGATGGGGACCACTCTGTTCCATCCTGCAGAAAAAATACGATCATTCTTTGGGTGCATATGTGACTAATAAACCCAGTGTGGGCTTGGAGAGCTCTTAGTATCAGCAGAATTGTTTGCAATTTCTTACATTCGTCTTTTCTGACTCGTCTCCTCTGTTCTGCTTCTGCAGTTCTGTATACCTGACAAACAACTGCACATTGGTGAGGTAATGTATGTCAATGGCAGCCATGTGAGAACTTACCTTTCTGTAGTATACCAAGTGTATTTTGTGGCTTTCGATGGTCTTGCATGTCAAGTACATGACATACCTAGCAAGTGACTATACCAAGGTTGTGTGTACACCTGGTTGTGTGTCTTGGATTTTATCTTGCTATCTGATGTTCATCACCTCTCAGATATAATAGCCCTCGACCCAGTGGGCCTTCCTACTATGTACATGTGATGTTCATCACCTTTCTACTGGGGCTGTTGTTGTATCTAACTCTGTCAATGCTATCTGGAATGGCAGATTGCAATTTGAGTGAATGTCATATATAGAGGTTTCCAACCTCCAGAGGCTCACATAGGAGAGGTCTCTGTGGTTACGCTGTTGCCCCACGCTCCAAAAGTTGTGGTTTGAATCCTTACCACGCTGTTCTGTTCAAATTTTTTACCTAACAAGCTCTAGGATTGTTGCCGGAGCTCCAGAGTTTGTGCTTTGTGCACTACTCTCGGCAGGTGGCGCTCCATTTCTGCGGAGAAGGACTGAACAATATGGGATAAAACCCTGGTCAATGAAGTAAATACTTCAGCTTTAGACACTTTTAAGTTCACATGAATCTACTTTTCTGGGCATACTAATGTTCGTGGCAATGAAAGTGTACATCGATTGTCAGGGATTTTAGGAAGGATATGCTCACTTGGCAACCTACTGTTAGATGAGAACACTAGCATTTATGTTGAATATATATGCAATTTAATGAGTTAAGAATTACAAGATGTTCAAATAGAACTGGATGCATGAGGGGTGTAGAGAGGATGATGATACCCTTCGACATCTGTTGGGAGAGACTGCTCCTATGGGTCTGCCTGTAGTTCTATGATGTTAGTTCAGTAACTATTACCTTTCTTAGATCGACTTAACTGAAAGTGGGTAATTAACTAACCAACAAATCTGTTTTTCATGTTAATGAGATATTGTTGCAGTTATTTAGTAAACTATATTGTGGGCGTCTATAGCTTAAGTGGTAGCGAGCTCAACCACAACCCAAGAGTACCTGGTTCAAACTCTGCGGTGACAGTTTGGAAGCAAATTTGTTCACATGAATTTTTCGAACGGTAAAATATATCCCACATTCAGAAAGCAATGGCAAACTACTGAGCGTATAAGTGGTGCCTAGAAAATCGGCGATTCATTTACTGTGGTTGTTGGCGATATCCTGTAAAATATAAGCCACGATTTTCATATGATGGATCATTGTTTTTAATTTAACTTACATCACAACTGTGTCTGATCTTGTACCACAAGAGAAATATGTTTGACACTTGTTCTATCAAATTGGGGTTGAAAGGTTTGCGAAGAACAAACTAGAATACCAGTTACATTTGACAGTTGTCATAAACTTCTACTGTGGTTATCATATGTAGAAATATAATGCCTTTAGTGTTGCCGGGCCCACAAGGGCGAAAAAATAGTAACACTGCGACATACAAGGCATGTCTTAAGAGGAGACAGAGGTAGGTGCCCAGGGGAGCTACCGTAGTAAATAAAAAGCCTCACAGAAATCGGATGTGCTGGATGTACTTGTAGGTACATAACTGGCACAACGTACAATCACTCTTAGGCTTGGATCACATACAAATCACAAAAGTGGTTAACAAGTGGTTGATATGGGGCATTCGAAGAAGAAGAATATGTAAGAATATGCCTTTTTTTTAAAAGACTTCCTATGGTTCTCTTGGATGGTTTACTTTCACTTTAAACTTCGCCAATATTTTGATGACTAATGCACATTTCATCGCTTGCAGTTTCAAATTCTGTCAGACTTTGATTCTAAATTAACTGGTGATGGTATTGTTAAACATAATAATTGTTAATGTCTGATTAGGTGTAGTTCTGGTCAGTATTCTGAAAATACTCCGTTATAAGCATCATGGGAATCATAGACTAGTTGAAACAGTGCTGTTTATTATTATTTACTTGTGCTTGCTGTTGTTTTCTTCACGGTTGTTGCAAGGAAAGTTGTTTGTAACATTTTTCTACAGTAAATTATATGTAAATCAGCTCTAATGGGAAAAATTGAAATTTCTGTTTTGTTAACACCCTTTTTATTTGTTTACTTCATAGTGATTTTAGTTACAATTTTCACGGCGTACATTTTTTGCATTTGCTCGCTTTGAATTAAGGTGTAGTCTATATCTAAGCATGTCTAATATGGCGCTTCTAATTTTTGTGGAAGATTTGCTTTCCGTATCACCAGTGTCCTCGCATTCAGGCAAGTCGTACTCTGATGTCAGAGGTACTTGTAATTTAGACCCCTAAGTGGGGTCAAAGGCGCACTGGGACAACGCCGTGCCAGGATTAGTGAGCTGGCACTAATCTAGACCCTGCCCTCACCTCCTCATGGTGACCCTGGAAACAGACGGTGGTTCGGTCTGGCTAAGAGGGTAGGTGTCGGGAGAGCTACTTTGGTGCAAGTAGAGATGCAAAGGTAGTCACGCTAGATGGGATCCGCTCACAACACAGATGAGCGAATGCCCAGGGTGACTATTAATGCTCGTCTCTCCCGGCCGATGGGAAAAGCTGGAAGGATAAACATACAGGATGAGAGGTGCATCCATCAAAAGACGTGGACCCCGTGAAGCGAGACTCGGAGCCTGCGATGCTCTCTTGAGTCCTCTCTCTCAAGCCAGAATATGCTGGGAGTCGAGCTGAGCTGCACGTGGCACACATGGGGTGAAACTCGGGCCCCCATCACAGGGATGGGGGCACGATTTTAAGCACCAGATTTGGACAACCCATGCAAATGTGAGCATGGCGAAACTGACGGTGACGATAAGGCAGGCACCGGGCCAAGCGGACACACATGCAGATGTTGGGACGGACCTCACCACAGGGGTGGTGGCGCAGGAATTGACGGAAATGGTGAGGTGGGCACCAGGACAGGCTGAGCACGCGTGCAGACCGCCCAAATGAGTAGAAAACTGGAAAGCCCAGCAGAGGTGAAGTTGGTCCACGTTTCCATCCACATCGAAGGAACTACTGTTGTCTTGTAGTTTGATTGGGGACAATCAAAGTCTAGCGGAGCAAACCGTACACAAAATTGGACGGGCGGCATACTAAGTAGTCCACAAAAAGACCTGTTTGCTGGACAGATGGCGCTCATAAACCCGGGAGGGCAGGCCATCTAAAGGTCGCTGCCCTAAAAGAAAATAGCAACCTGCTGCCTTGCAGGTTTGGCTGGGGACAGCAAAGGGATAACAGATAGCAAACCCAGTAAACGCTGGTTGAAACCGAACACACCACCGAAGGATAAGCACCTGAGCTCCAATAGGTACTGACGGTTGTTCACGTACATCCGTTCTTGATGTTTGGCTTTTTATAAATCACATTAGAATGATAAAAACGACATAAGAAAGATCGCGAGAGAGAGAGAGACCCTTAAGTAGAGGATCAGGGTTTCTAGTCCAATAGTGTACTGTGTGCACACCAAGAATTGTTGGCAAAGTTGACTCAGAACCCCAGAATTTCTACAACAAATAGTCACTTTAATGAACACAATAACGCATCAATTTAAATGGTAACCATCTAACACCAGTCATACATTTTGCTATCTTGGTTCTATAGTCACTGTCAGTCTTTCTCTTCATGAAGAAATCAATGCTCAAATAGGTAGTGTAGCTATTTATTACATTCGGCAAACTATTAAAGAGAGTGCGGAACAACACAAAATTAACATTGCAGGCGCAGATTCGCATCAATCGAGCCTGTGTAATGTCAAAATTTGAGATATTTAAAGTTAAATTTAGTTCTTTCCACATCTACCATGATGAGACAACAAAAATGACAATTGAAAAAAGTAAACCAGCAAAAATGTGTACTCCATAGTGCTGAGCCAAAAGGCACATATCATAGCTTTGTTTGAAACACAGTGCTGCCTTCTTCGAATGCTCCACAACAACCGCTTGTTAAACCACTCTTTGTGATTTGTATGTGATCTGAGCCTAAGATCGATTGTACATTGTGCCAGTTATGTGTCTAAAAGAAGACCAGCACATCTGATTTCTGTTACACTTTTTATTTCTTAGGATAGCTTTCCTAGACCCCTACATTAGTTGCCTCTTACTACATGCCTTGTAAGCTGCAATGTTACTAGTCTTTGCTTCCGTTGAGTGCTCCGACTACACACTGGCAAACACAGTCCCATAAACACACACTCAAATGACTGTCACACAAAAAGAGTGATTTATAAAGTAGATATGCCAGAGTGAACAAAAACAATTTAAAAAGTAAACAAATTAATTTAACCACATTTTTTCCTTTCTATTTGCTAGTTAGTGTTAAGGAGGGGGACATATGTGTGATAGGAGACTAGATTTCGGTAGCAAAGTGTTGAAAATATAAAAGTGAGCAATTGTTGTTAGGTGTATAAGTGGTTGAAATGTAGACAAGAGAGTGAGAGAGAGAGAAAGAAATGAGGCTATGAATGCCAGAAGCATTATTGATTATTGGACTCTTCATTGCTGATGCAGCCAAGCTCCCTTATCTAGTGTTTGTATGATCCATTGCTGGTGGGTTTGTGAAAGGGAGTATGTGTGTGGGATGCTGGTACGTTTGACCCATAAGTTTGACATCACTAGCCATGCACATCTAGTTAGTTTTTTCCTTAGATTTAACCTGTACATCATGATTTTTTTTTCTCAACTTCAGCAGAATTGAGATAATACTAGTGTTGAGTAGCTACTTGTATCAAGTAGTATATGCTTGGATAATATCAGAACGCCATACTTTGAGAGAATTCTGAAGCGAATCACTTGAGGGCTCATATCTATTTGGAAAGTTACATATATAAAGTAACTTCAGGCTGAGGTCCATGTGGTCGTGGGTCAAATTATCTTCTGTAACGTCTTGATCCTAGGACCACTTGTATACGAAGCAGGTGCATTAACCACTATGCTATTGCAGTTCTCCAAAAATATATTTTTAAAATCATAGAAAAATAAATAATATAGTTATCACCCTAGGCGCAAGAACAGCACAAGACAAAACAGAAAACCACTACAAAGGACAACAACCGGTAACAGTGTGACGACAAAAGAAGAGATAATAATAGTAATATATAACAATAAAGAATATTTTTTACATATCATAAGATATGGCATTGTTTAAACCATACTAGAATTAAAGGTTGTAGGCAATAGGAAAATAATGCTGTAAGTGGGAAGTAATCATCAAGAGGTTCACACCCTGATATAAACTAAACAAAAGACACGATAACGACTTGTCCTTAATCAAAGTGGTTGGGATCCCTTACCTAGACTCTTCCAGGGAAAATAGAGCAATGCAGGAGTTTCAGCTGTAAATAGTTGCTGCTGAGAACTATGTGTGCTGACCTGTAGACAATGTGTATACTGTTCTGGAGTAGGGATTGTGAATATGAACAAAATACTTTCAGAAATCTGATGTACTATTCTGAAAGATGCAAATATCGTTTGCTTCAGCTTGATGACTTAAATCATAAAGTGTTGTTTGTAAACATGGTTCATGCAGTTAATACCATCTCCCTATAGATTACCTGGAAATAAAAAAATCAACTAGCTAAGAAAAATGCTGGAGAACTGGAGGTTCCATTTACATATCATCAGAAGAAAAAAATTACCATCAAAATATCACCATTACTAACATAGGACAACTACGATATATGAGCAGATTAGTTCAAGGTATTCTGCATCTCGGAACAGGAGGTAAAGATCAAATCTGCAGCCATCATATTTTCAAAATTGACAATTCAGCAATGTGTGCATGTGAACATGCACCTCAATACTTCAGAGAGTATACTTCAAGACATCCCTGAATATGCTATAATGAGGCACACTTACTGGACTAGTGAAACAAAACTGGAAAGACGGCTACACAGATCTTTGTAAGCTACAAAATGCATTGAAGTTTATAACAAGATATAACATTGGACATATAGGCAATATTTCAATCAAACGAAAGGAAGGATTGATACATACTGGTTATTACTAATTGTACTAGAACAGAAAGATTAGGTTATTGTTGACAGTGGCCTGTTACATCACAGGAATGTTTAGGGGATATCTGCAGTGTAGAGGTTAGGTGCTTGCCTCACATTCTCAGGTACTCAGTTTGCACCCTCGTGGAGCGATCAGGATATTTTTCCAGAGATCCTTGATCTCGGTGTATGAGTTCCTGGTCCTATTGGAGATGGATGATAAAACATAGGTCCCTTGTTCAAGCTGAGCTCATAAAAGAACTCATGGCAGTTCAAAATCGAGTAGAGCAGGCTGGAAAGCCTGGACAAAATTCACAAGAAAATTAAAATAAAATTGCATAAAATTTCCCATTCTTTAAAATTACATTGGGGACCCTCGTTGGTGCTGCATAGTTTGTGCACTGCCGCTCAGAGCTTCCTGTGTAAGAAAGATATCGGAGCACACATGGTTATTCACCTAAGTGCAATGATGATGAGTCCTATCAATCATAAATGTTTAGCTTGTTCTTCGACGGCAAATTAAATTCAACTTGCTTCTGCTTTACATTGTTAAACTTATTTATATTTTTCAGGGCTGCTGACTTACTGCTGAGAAAGAAAGCAACGAACAAGCCATTAAAGCTCCGTATACCACACTCATTACAGGTACCTTTACATTCTTATCTCTCCTTTGTGTGTTTTTAGTCCCAGTTGTGGCATATGCTCTCTCTACCAACTCATACTAAATCTTCCCATCTTTAGTTCTCTTACAGTTACTTTCAACTTTTCTGTACGTCGTTAATCTACGTCTCCATATCTCTTCTTCATGTATTTCTAGACTTCTTTTGCTTTCTCTCCAGGTTCTAAAAAGAGCCCTTTTTGTTTTCTTCCCTCTATTTTTTCATAAGGTGTGTCTTATTGAGCACAATCGTTTTTTCTTCGTCTCTTGGTTCATGGTGAACTGTCTCATGCTTTTCATAAGCACCTAATTTATGCAATATTATACATAAATTATAATTCTATACACTCTCTTGCCTGTGATGTCCCTGGCACTTAGGCAGCAACATATGCACACCATTCTTATCTATTCTGGCCATCCTTTTATTGTGTTCCATCTGTGATTCATTTCTTTCAGTTTTTCTTCTAATGTTCTGCTCCAGTCCGTTTTGGGTCTTCCATGTTTTATTTACCCTCAGGTGTCCATCTCGGTGCAGTTTTCGCGCCTTTTTATATTGCACTACTTTACATTAAAAGAAACAATTTGTAATTTCATTGCCCATTTTGACAATTGAAAAGTTATATTTTTGGTAAACAATACTATAAGACAACTCTGCAAGCAGGAAAAAAATATTAGAATCCGATAGAAGTTACAGCCGTGGATGGAGAAAGAAAATGTTGGTGATTCATTGCTGCTAACCTTTAATGTGATGATACTTGATCTGATGTATCAGTAAAGGTGATACCATAATATATTAGTGTGAAGTGTGTAACCCTTTAACTGCTAAGGACGTATATATACACCTTTTTCCCATTGAGTTCTAAAGATGCATTGACATCTGTAATTATCTCTGTGGGCTAAAGACGTGTTAACACTTTATACATTGCTACTGTCACTGCTATAGGCGACATTCACGTTGTGACCTAGAAACAAAGAGTAACTATTTTTAGCTCAGCCTTCAGAAAGTATGTAGCAGCGAAAGGAGTAAGATCTTCTTCTTCTTTGCGATCGCTTTTTGATGATTATACCGTTAGACGCGTTCTTATGATGAAATCGACTGTTGTCTGGAGCTCATCTCTAGTGCCATGTAGTTTTGAATGTAGTGTTGTGTTGTAGGGCCAGCATTCCTTTCTTGGGAGGACATACAGGGGGCAGTCTTGCAGGACATGTTCTGTGGTTTGTTCATCGGAGCCACAGGGGCACAGAGGGGTTGGGGACAATCGCAGCCTGTGTAGGTGTTTGTTCAGTCTGTTATGACCTATCCTGAGTCGGAAGATGATAGTCTGTCCTTGTCTGTCAAGTGTGTGGTAGTCATCGTTGGATGGTGTAGGTTCTTTTCTAATGTCCATGATAGCTCTTTTTTTTTTCAAAGTATGTGATTTCATTATCTATTTGTTCACATTCTGCTCCCTTTTTTTAGCAAGTTTGTCTGCCTTCTCGTTACCTGGCACCCGCAGTGTGATGGTACCCACTGAAGTGTAACTCTTTGTTGGTAGAGATCTTGCTGAGCTCTTTTCTCAGGGATGGATGGTTACTCTGTAGGGCTTGCAGAACAGATAGCGTGGCCTGTGAAAATACCACTTGTTGGCAGTCAGAGTTGGAATTATTGATCATGATTGCGGCCTGTAGTAGTGCTTGAGCCTCTGCAGTGTAGTTTGAACAAAATTTACCAGTTGGCATGTACTTTGTTTCGTGAGATTGTTGGGATATGTAATATAGATACTGCCCTCCGTTTAATTGCATCTGTTGCAGATCCATCGGTAGACGTGGATCCATGATTGTTTAAGGTAGTTTTCTTGGATCATGCACATAGTGGCTGTTCTCTTCTGCAGGTCATTTTGTATTTCTCCAGTTGTGATTCCACTAATTGTTGTTATGATTTTTGCTGTATCGCTAACTTGTTCCCATGGAACAGGGTCGAGACTAGGTACCAGCGGTGTTGTGTGCATTGGTAGGTCATCTTGGTACTGTCTTTTTAGACGCTTCCCGATGGACGAAGTGCTGCTTAGTCGTCCCAAGTGCCAGATCATTTAATCTTGCTTTCATTGGATGCAAGGGCATACTGGTGTATTTCTCCATCTGGATCATATTCTTGGTTTCCCTTCTGTAAGCCAGGGCTTGTACTCCAGTGGTTTTTTGCATCTCTGTGATAGGAGTAGATTTCATGGCTCCAGTGATGATCCTGAGTGCTTGATTTTGCACTCTGTCCAATGTCTGCAGGTGTGTGTTAGCAGCTGTAGCCCATGCTGTTGAGCCGAACTCTAGGTGAGGTCTAATTGTTCCGCTGTAGACTTTCTTAAGTGTGTGTTCATTAGCTCCCCAGTTGGTACCTGCAAGTTTTCTGAGTATTCCAATTTTCCGTCTGGCCTTTCCTTCTGTGTTTTCTATATGCTTGTTCCATGTGAGTCGTTTATCAAATGTGATCCCTAGATAAGTTGGATTGCTTTCTTCTTGTATTGGGGTGGTTCCTAAGTGTATGTTGGCTGCTTTGTCCCTGGGGAGAGGGAGAACAGTGTTGTGGAGGTTTTGTCTGTGTTAATTGTAACGTACATTTCTGCTCTATTCCATAAGTTTATCTGCCGCTCGCTGTATTCTACCGGTTGCAGATGTTGTGTGTCTGCTCAGCACCATAGCACTAAATCATCTGCATATAGAGCGGCCTTCATTCCAGCTGGCAGATCCTTTACTAGGTCGTTGATGTAGACAAGGAAGAGAGTTGGAGACATAACTCCTCCCTGTGGTACCCCATGACGCAGTAAGACCTTTTTGCTCTGATGTCCATCGAGTGTGACTCTGGTTCTTCTATTGTGCAGGAACGATTGGATCCATCTTTGCATGTTGCCTTGGATTCCATTTCTTTTGAGCTTTGCCATAAGACCATCTTTCCACACCTTGTCGAAGGCCTGCTTGAAGTCTACCCATAATGTTAGCACCTTTTTTTCTCTTGGAAGGCATCTTCAACGGACTGGGCTACATAGGTAACTTGGTCTTCTATGCTATGGCATTCCCTGAATCCTGCTTGTTCTGGAACCAAAATCTGCTCCGATTCTAAAACCATTTCAATCTGTTGTTGATGACTCTTTCCATGGTTTTAGCAACACAGCTTGTCAGACTGATTGGTCGATAGCTTGAAGCCTTGGTTCTGCATTTTTCTTTTTTCAGTATGGGTAATGTGATGGCTTCTCTCCAGATTTAGGGGACTACACCTTTCTGCCAGCTGTGGTTTATAATTTCAAGCAACTTTAACTTAGCTACTAAGCTCAGGTTTATAAGCATTTCGTTGCTAATTTTGTCTGGTCCAGGTGATTTTTTATTTTTAAGTTTAGAAATTGAGTTTTGTAGTTCTCCGAGAGTGATAGGTTCTCTCATTGGAGCAGAGGGGTGTAGGCAGCCTTCATTCCCTTGCAATTCTGTTCTAATTTTTTTTGATGGTCTTTGTCTATGCTGAGATTGCTTTCTTACTATATGTAGTAGCAAGCAGATTCTGGCTTGTTTTTTCCTTATAATTTTCCCACTTTCCTCCAGTGTAATGCTCTGTCTTGTTGATGTAGGTTCTTCATTTAGGGACTTAACTAGCTGCCAGAGTTTTCCACCATCTTTTTCTAGGTTTAGAGCTGCTGTTTTGTCTCTCCAGCTTTTCCGTTTTTCTATTAGCTTTGTTTTCTGGAATGCTGCTACCGCCCTTTTCCATTTATTGTGGATTCTAGTGATGGCAGGGATTCTGCATTTTCCTGGCTTCATTCATGTCCTCCTGACACTTTTGCAGTGTGCTTGACCAGTATGGAATGTATCCCCGCTGACATCCTCTAGGAATGGCTTCTTTTGCGGCTAGAAGGATGCATCTGTTAAAGTCTTTTACTACTTTATTGATATCACCATCTTTCACAACTATTTCAGACAAAAGTGAAGTTGTCTGATGTTTGAAGAGTTCCCAGTTGGCCTTTTTATAGTTCCATCTAGTGATGGCAGGGCTGGTGTTAATGGTTACACTCCGGATGGTAAGAAATACTGGTCGATGGTCACTTCCTCCTAGTTGATCTCCTATCTCCCTGCTTATCAGTCCAGATATGTCTGGGGTAGAGAAGGCTAGATCAGGAGTGGAAGTTGAGTGCCATCTTCTGGAGTAGAAGGTAGGGGTGTCAGAGGGGGCATTGATTAGTATAAGAGAGTGGTCGTCTTGCCATGTTTCTACCTCTTCTCCCCTGCGATCTAGGTGGTTGTATCCCCAGCTCTGGGAGTGACTATTGAAATCTCCAACTGCAATAAAGTTAGTGTCAGGTACCTGTATTGTGTTGAGGTTCTGTGGTTTGTCGTTTGGGCAGTAATAATTTAGTAACTGTATGTTTGTGCTATCTGTTTGTAGTTTGAGAAGTTGGTACTGCTCCGTCCCATGTGTGTCTGTTTTTCAGTGGAATGTATGTTGTTTTTTACTAGAGTGAGTACTCCTCCCTTTCTCCTATCTTGTCTGTCCGATCTATGGCATTGGTATCCCCTTATTTTGAAAGTTTGGTCTACTTGCAAGGCGCTCTTGGATACAACAAATACTGACCTGCTTTCAAGACATTTTCCAATTCTGTTTTTTTGTTATATCCAGCCTGCTTGCTGTTTACTCCTTCTGCGTTCCAGTGCATAATGACAAGTGGCACTTTGGCGTTCTTGTTTTCTGAATCATATTCAATATATTGTCGCCTGATACGGCTGGGTGTCTTTCGATGTCTATGGGAAGGGGTAGGTCGGGACCGGTTTCGTGCCCAACACTACTTCAACTACGTACGCCCGGTGTGTCGATCTACATCATAATTTTTATCGGACGGTATAATCATCTTATATAAGCGTGAGATGCGTGATACTATGGTTTTTTGTGCGCCTTTTGGCCTAGTATCGCCGACTTCAGCACCTTTTCAGAGGGAGAGAGGGCTCGTCCCTATTTGTTCCGTATTCAAGCTAACACGGTCGCTGCATGTCGGTAACGATCAGCGGCGAAACATCGACCCCATCCCACTCCAGGTCGGCCATCCATTGAAAACATAATTCCCACAATGAATATAAACATCCCTCGGTAGAATTTAGACATTGCACGGCACAAACACTGGAAAAGGGTGAAAAAATCCAACATCGCCGCCTAGCGAAACTAAACACAGCTATCCGCCCCATCTTGAAACTCGAACATCAGTAAGATCTCACAGTACTAGATCTTATCATTTGACATACAGTTGCTATTTCCCTTCCTCACTGATTTCTCTACTATAATTTAGTGAAACATGAAGCAGATTACAGCTTGGACTGGTTTGAATGTACCTACACCAGAATGTGAATCCTACATATTTATTTTAGGACATCATATCTCTAATGATTTGATTTTGCCAACTGCCTGTGTGTTCCCGGGCTCAAAGGGAAGCAAAGAATAATAACACTGCAACCAAGGCATTTCGTAAAAAGTGACTGAGGTAGGGGCCTAGGAAAGCTGCTCTAGTAAATAAAAAGCGTCCCAGAAATTGGATATGCTGGCCTACTTGTAGATGCATAATTGACACAACATATAACCGCTCTTAGGCTCAGAGCACATACAAATCCCAAAAGAGTGGTTTAACAAGTGGTCGATATGAAGCGTTAAAAGAAGAAGAATAAAATACTGACAACACTCTTTAAGTAACTTTGAAGTTAGTTTTACAAGCAAAACTTTGGTAGTCTTCTATCAAATCTAGGAAAATCATAATTAATCCTTGTTCCCTTAAGAACGTCGAGCTAGATAAATTATAGCTATCTATTTTTCTAAAATGTTTGTTCTAACTACTCATTTGCAGTTCATTGATTACAACCTCTGTAGTGTGAACAGAATCAGTGTCGCTGCTCCCAGGTTTAGAAAACATGTCAAAGGTGAGTAATGTTGTTTCCTAATTGTGTACATGTCGGGTAGTTTTAGAATCTAAAACCCTTTAATATAAATATTATATTAAGCAATTGCGTGTTTCTGATCTTTAAATATTTTCTCATGTTCTTACTATCATTACCGGAACTTTGTTTTATGAAAATATGACCATGTAATTCATAGGCTTCTTCAGGCATGTAGGACAGATGCATTCGGCAGTAAGTAATGCTTGTGTTTGCATGACCTGACAGTCCCTTACATCTTTTCATTCTTACTTGCACTGAACATCAAATCATTGTCGTTATTGATCACTTTTCAGCTACTCATTGGAGCTCGCGTATAATCTGACCCGAAGAGCATGTTCATGCTTTCCCATTTTTCCCGTCCTAGTGAGATCTCTGTGGATATGAAACATTTTTTATATGAATGTGGAATCACATGGTGCTGATCCTTAGGACACAATCGACTCCACAGCCATGTGTATATAAAATTCAAGATTGGCAATTCAGCCATGTGGACAGGCACATCAGATTGCAGAGCACATACTTCAAGACTGCCCCAGATATGATATACTGAGGCAAACTCACTGACCTAACGAAACAACACTCAACAGAAAACTACACAGACTTTTCTGTGAACTACAAAAGACAGTGAAGTTTATACAAGAGACAACATTGAATGTATAGACAATATTTCAAGCGAACGAAAGGAAGGAAGGACATGGTGCTGATGCTTTTCTCTTATTTTTGGCCATCGTTACAACTTTGTTAATACTGTTATTACATGTCTTATACATGTACCATTCTTGTAACAGTATTGATTTGAATTTCATATGGATTATTTTCAGATCGGATAAATTGTGTCAAAGGCAGAATTAAAGATGTGGACAGGGCAGCGACACATAGATCATTAAGAAGAGTTTCATCAGTATCACCTCATTGTATATTAACGATTATTGAACCTGTGAACAGCATACAACATGAGAGAAATATATCGAGGTTTGTATTTTGCTACTTAAGTAGACACACAAGAACAAACACTCACGCACACATTTCTTCTCTAATCCTGTTTTGCCTCACAGCATCAGGAAAAGAAAAGATTTATAGAATAGGGTTTTGTATGCTCTTCTTAAATAGTGTTTTTCACCGCCTCTTGTTATTTCTGACGCTACCTTTGCACTGACAGCCTTTTGCTTTGTATCCACTGTATCGGAGTAGCATTGCTCTTTAAGGGGGATTCTGGTCTGGAAACATTTTTCGTTGCTTTCATATTAATATAGAATTTGTATTACAATTTTGAGATATTATGACTTAAAAGAGAAGAAAAAGTTTAGTGTTCAAAAATATGTCAACGTGTTGCCATGGAAACAATAAAAATGGCCACAAATACAAAATTTTAAATCCTAAGGTTTGAAAGTAATGAATATAAATGAATTTTGTTTTCACTCTAAGGTGAGCAATTGTAATATCTAATAAATTACACATGGTTTTTAGGATATATTAAATATAACATTTTTAATGAATTTTTGGGTGTACCTCCCAATAACAGCTTTTTTGACCGAATTTTGAGGGAAGTTTTAACCTAAAAATTTATAACAAATTAAATATTTAATATATCCTATATTAAATTATATATATTACAATTCACACCTTAGAGTGAAAACAATTCATTTACATTCATTAGATTCAGAGCCGTAGGGATTTGAAATTTTGTTTTGGGCTGCCATTTTGTATTGTTTCCATGGCAACGTTTGACATTTTATTTTACTTTTTTTCCCTACTATTCTAAGTCATAATCTTTCAAAATGGTTATACAAATTGTACGTTAATATGAAAACAACGAAAATAGCTTCTTGATCCCCATACTACCGAATCACCCCTTAAGGTGCACTGTCTGTAGGTAATCTGCTTATGCAGCTATAGTCTGTCCATTAATTCGTGAGCACGCTTGAAATTGATTTTCTCGAAAACTACCTGTTGGATCTCAGTGACTTTTTGCAAGCAGCCTTAGAATATCCATGACGCTAGAGAAATATTTTTTTCCAAGAAAATTTGATGTAGTTTGAAATATTTCTTCTTCAGGTTATATTAAAATCAACCTCACCGGATTGTACACAATAGTAACAGATCTACGGTACACAGACGTGTTGTTCTAAAAATACATTATGGTAACATTGAAATATCGTGAGTGAACAACAATTTCACGGGAATTCTCGCACCTAACCCAGTCGACTTTGAAAGCGGAAAGCATATGACGTTATAATTGGGATACCGTTGTATAGTTATAGGTGTATCTCGCTATTTGTATGAAGCTATTGTATCATATTTGTTGGCTTATCAAAACTGACATTGATATCACATTCATAATGAGTCTGAAGTCACATTTATAACAATGCAGAAGGTTACAGTTTTACTATACCAACACTTCCGTAGGGAATCTAAGAGAGGTCATCTATATTGCGATATTCATAACCCTGAGAAACGAACGCAACTGGCGCTTGGTCTGAATAGAGAATCCTTTTCCCGATGGATTAAACAGGACACAAAGTGCACTAATGTCAAGCAAGGAAGGAAAAGAACAATTGACGACTTTGACATGGATGTCATAAGACGGGAGCTCTTGAAAATGTTTGCAGACAAATCAACTTGTTACTCTCAGGAAACTGAAATTAAAACTGCAATCAGATTGCAGCATAGACATTTCTAAAAGTACTCTATGGAAATTGTAAGAGCCGCCGCTTCACCTTCAGAAAAACTATAGGCGGCAGGAATATTATTTGTGAAAAGCCACATTTAATTGCTGCCCGAAGCAAATACCTGAGGCAGATCCGTGAGGGAGGCAAGGCTATGATATTGTATATTTGGACGAATCCTAGGTCAATGCTCACCACACCAATGCTAAAGAATGGCAATCAGTAAACGGTGAACAGAAAAGAAAAATACCAAGCAGCAAAGGCCAGCGTATTATATACTAACACATGCAGGAAGCAGTGAAGAAGGTCTTGTCCACGACGCTGGACTTATTTTCCAATCAAAAAGTACCGATGGTAGGGACTACCACACAGAAATGAATGGACATATTTTCAGGCACTGGATGGAGAAAGATCTACTTCCAATTCTAAACAGACCATCATGCTTTGTAATGGATAATGCATCCTATCACAACGCAGTATCAGCGGAAGACAAAGTACAAAGTACCAACTGCATCAAATACAAAAGATCAAATTAGGACTTGGCTTGCTAAGGAAAATGTCAGCTTCGATGATACATATTTGAAACCCGAGTTGTTGCACCTGGTGAGGATGACAAATAAGACAAAGGTGTTTCATATTGACAAAATCATTGCGAATACGGCCACACGTCTTTGCGACTACCTCCATTTCATGCTCACCTCAATCCGATAGAGCTTGTCTGGGCTAAAGTAAAAGGGCAAGTTGCCGAACAGAACAGGGCGTTTAAAATGTGTGATGTTGAAGTTCTGACACGTGAGTCCCTCTCAATGATAGACATGCAGTTCTGGAAGAAGTGTGTTGAACATGTGCTCCGAGAGGAAGACGAGTACTGGCACCGAGATGGATTACAATTTGTCCAGCCAGTAACAATTATCAACCTCATGGAATCGTCAGATTCGGGATGATACAAATCATATTTTGATTACAGACTGAGAAATAGCAACGTATACATTTCCATATCCAAATGCGTCTACCATCATACAATTTGTGGTGAAGTTAAGACACCCTGGGGTCTAATGGTGACGAAGGGGAGGACTAACTATTGCATATTGTATCCAAGTTCACGGTTGCACATAAAGGGCAACACACTTAATTACTTGACCTATCAAGTTAATATGGAGATACACCTATGAATAGAATTGACATGGACAAATTCTAAGGATTACTGTAAAATCTAAAATTTGAGCCCCGTATTTGCAATTGTCATAAAAGATCAAAGGAATTCGCAGATGTGCAAAATCAGTAGCATCTATGGACTACTGGTAAGCTTTATTTTAGCATCATGGATATTCTAAGGTTGCATGCAAAAATCACTGAGATCCAACAGGTAGTTTTCGAGAAAATCAATTTCAAACGTGCTCACGAATTAATGGACAGACTATAAATCATTTAATTTGATGTTTCTTGATGAAGTTCAGTACTGATGATGTACCCACTTCTTTTCCTGATGTCTTCCAGTTCTAAACCCATCCTTCTTGATTCTCCCAGCATTCTGCGTAAAGACTATAGCTCAATAATTCAATGTTAAATATCAAACCAGATTACATACAAATTTCCACAGTTCACTATATGCAACTGACATATCATATTCTTAGATATTACATGACTGACATCGACGGTTAAGTTGTATTAATTTGAGGAAAAAATGTTTCTTGTAGATCAACACATCATCTTGTGTTGCTTGTTTGCGTTCATTCTTATCAACCAAGTTAACCAATCTTTTTGCTCAGAGAATGTGAGTGCATTGTCACATGTGGCATGTAGAGTAGGCACATCTGATTTTCAGTTGGAGTGTATGCATATTATCCAAGACCAAAATTATGGACCTCACAAACTCGACAGACAACATCGTAATAAATGGCCAAACACTGGAGAAAGTTGAACATTTTACATATTTGGGTAGTAAAGTGTCAAACAACGGAGACATGATGAAAGAAATAAACTCGTATTGCTATAGCAGCTAGTGCCTTCACTAAATTAACGAATATCTGGCAATCTCAAGAATTTAGTCTGTACTGACCTATGGTTGTGAAAGTTGGAAATCAACAAAGAAAATTGATACGGAACTGGACAGCGTTGAGAATAAATGTCTCCGAAAATTATTTAAAGTAAAATGGAGTGATTTCGTTTCTAACAACACAGTGAGAGATAGAACACACCAAAACCCGTATCAAATATTATAAGGAAACGAAGGTGGAAATATTTAGGTCATGTTCTTAGATCAGATGAAAAGAGACTAAATCGACAAGTCCTTATGTGGTCACCAGTGGGAAAAGAAAACGTGAAAGACCACTCTTCAAAGAACCATCCAACAAGAAAGTAAACTATTGGGATGTAAAACCATACAAGATCTCCAACTGCTAGCAACGAACCGCATCACATGGAGATCTAAAACCTCCTATGTGCCGCCTTTGGCACGAAAGGAACTAACTAACTATATTATCCAACTTGTAGAACAGGCCTGTAACTAAGATTTTACAAACAGAAAACCACACTTTAAAGTAACACATCTGGAACTGTACTGTAGCTAGGCATTAGATCTGATTAGATATGGAGAGGTCACTAGAGCTGATTCATGCCAATCTTACATTGTTAAAGTGTACAGCAACAATGCTTATCATCTTATAAGTTTTCAGTCCCCTTCAGCTATCTATAAGTGTTGACTGTAAAGTACTTACATGCTGTAGCTCAGATGTTGATTCTGAATTGTCTCCTGCTCAGAAAGTTGGTCACATCCATAATTCACCTGGGTAGACTGGGACTAACACATCACATTGTTGCTCAAATTTTACTCACCACTTCTGTGCTAGACAGGCTCTCCAAATCTTTTAACAAGCAAACAACAAGAAATCTCTGCTCACAAATTTACAGTTCAGTCAAATTGAACTAATATTGTCTTATTCTTACATGCATCTAAATGGTAACGGTTGCTACGTTTTCACCTACTGTACTCAATATGATCCGTCCAAGTCTGCACTATATGTTTATCAAACACACTCGCATGCCAGCGTGTTCGTAGCGCGATGGACGGCGGGTGACAACCTCCCTGTGAGTGCGGGTTCACTTCTGCGGCTGGCAGAAAAGCTACAGGTTCTCCAGATTTACGGTGTTGGGCACCAAACCGAATTTTACGATGTACATGGCACTGAGCCGAAGAGCTGAAAGCTCAAGTGCTTCTGCATCGAACACACTTATTTCCACTATTCACGCCATTTCTGTTTTCTAAACCTCTAGAAATTCTCAAAATATTCCGACCAGTTGGTCTTACTGTTTAATCAGGTCAGTGTAAGATTAGGTGACATGTTTACTGTACTCTGAAAGCAAACTATAAAAATAAGGAACTACATGGAATTCATTACATGCTGACAAAAGTGAAACAATTCTGAATCTTTGATAATAAGTATCTGAGGTGACAGTTGTTTCTGCAGTCTTCAAATCTCTGAGATTCAAATAGGGATGTACACCAACGTCTTGTTTGTAAACTATTCAGTTCATTTGGTTATTGTTCTAAACTAACGTCATTGTACTCCAGGCAGACCCATAGGTGCTCAGTCTCCCCAAGGATATTGAAGAGTATGCATACTGATGATTCCGTGGTTCGCTGATTAAACACACTCCTCACTCTGCCCCTCAGGCATCCATTTTTACTTGTACAACTGTTAACTCCAAACTGGTTTAAATAGCTGGATCGAACTAGAACAGTACAGCAACTGAAGGGTATTATAACTTATTAGACTGTATGTCTAGTACTCACTAGTTAGTATCAAACTACTTGTGTTTCAATTTATTTATTTTCTGAATTTTTGTTGCTCAAACAGTGCTTTGTGGCTTCCTACCAATCTTAAAAAGCGGAGCACTTGTCAGTTGAAAGTGGACTTTTTTGTACTTGATGCCATGAATGGATGTAAACTGTCAAGTAAGTCTATTCAATTTCTTTGATCACCACTGATTACTTGATATCAAGTAGTATATTTATGAAATAAATTATTTTTTTCTTCAGACACTCCACATTGACCGCTTGTTAATCACTCTTTGTGATTTATTTGTGATCCATACCTAAGAGAGATTGTACGTTGTGCCTGTTATGCGCTTACAAGTAGCCAGCACATCTTGATTCCTGCGACACTTTTTATTTACTCGGGTAGCTTCCCTAGGTCCCTACTTCAGTCATCTCTTACAACATGCCTTGTAGGTCACAGTGTTACTATTCTTTGCTCCCCTAGCAAGCCTAGACAACACACAGGCGAAATCATTTATATAAACATCATCAGTATGTGTTGTGCTTAAGGGCACGTAAGGCAGAGAAAGCAAATTTCTTGTCAATTGAGCAGTTTTGAGGTGTTTTTTATCTTTGTGTTTATATAGCTTTGTTATCCTGAAAACCACACAGGATTTATGTAATAAAGTTTATTAAATAGTTGCTTTGATAAAGTTAAAGCTTCTTTTCTGGCCATAACTCACAAACAGACTGCTGCACCAGAAGTCTTAACCAGTCCATCCAATTCTTATCCAATTTATTGTCAAAGGGTTGTTGCCTTAGATCAGGTTTTCTTTGACCGTACGGATGGGATAGTCTTGCAAGATATGTTCTGTGTATACAAAGATGCTCTGTAGGCGCAGGAGACAGTCCCTGAGACTGCAATGCCAAGTTAAAGCCTGAATATATTCTGTTTATTTCTGCTGAGCTTGTTTGTTTGCTTGCTCTGACTTGTAGTCTTTGGTTACTTCACTCACACTTATCTTTTCCTTGTGTACAATGAGTTTATGAAAATAAATATAGATTGAAGAATGGTAATCTATTCTACTTCTGCAATCAACTCTGCTATATAACACTTCTGGTATGTGCCATAAGCAGGGCGATGCGCTTGGGTCTTCACCGGTTCCCCATAGTTTGTATTGTAGGGTTGTTTCTGTTGGCCAGATTTATATTCTCACACTGTTCAGGCTTGCGCAGGATGTGCTCTGAGGACTGCTTTGGTGCTCCACAGGTGCAGGCAGCAGAGTCCCTGAGACCCATTCTATGGAGGTGTGCTCTGAGACCAGTGTTCTGTTCTAAGTCTGAAGACTTGTGTTAGGCTTCCTCCAGAGTGGCAGTCTGTAAATATCATTAAATCATGTTTCAAGTGGTGTACTATTGTCTTTACTAAATGTAACAATATAATGGTATACATGTTGAGAGCTTTAGCACTTTCCTACTACTTGTGTGTTAGTTTGTGATTTTCTTTATTCTATTTTGTCAATTTGTTTGCAGCTGCACAATCACAAACTTCTTTAATGCGTTTTATTCACGTTTCAGATCAAGTTGGTGTTGTGCCATCTATTAAAAAAGATCTTCATGTTGGTACATTTGTGGATTCGCATCAACAGATAATCAGGTTTGTACAATTTAAAGTTGTTAGCTGTTGTCATGAGGAGTCTTCTTCTTCTTCTTCTTCTTTGCGTCGTTCTTTACAACCAATTTTAATCACTCTTTGTGATATGATTTGATCTTTGCCAAGAACGTGTATACATTGGTTTGGTAGGCCCCTAAACGCATAGACTTCTACACGTTTAGGACATGTGCATCCGATTTCAGCAAAACCTCCTTAGTCGCCTCTTACGACATGCGTGGCAGGTAACAGTGGTTCTATTCTTTACACCCCAAATTTGGGCCCCGGTAACCACTCGGGCGGTCATGAGGTAGTGAATCTAAACATATTATTTGCCATGCGGGGACTGCCTAGAGTAGTTGATAGTAGCTCGGCCTGCTAGCTGTGAGACGTCTCATAGCTCGGGTTCGAACCTACTGTCCGGCATTTGTTCGAGTCCCCTGGTCTTACTCAGGACGATAACGTGAGTACCTCTGAAGTCGGAGAAAATCTGCCTTTATGGCAGGGAATACTAATTACCAGTACATTGAGCACACGGCTGCCAGTGTAAAGTAATTTACAATGTGCACGCTGCTGCCATTGTAAGAAATTGGAAAAACAGATTTTCACGCAAAAATCAGTTTCAGAGATGAAACTTCGTCTGAGTTGAAAGCGACGAAAGAAAAAAAAAAAAAAATTTGCCATGCACAGATGGGATCAGCAATTAATGTAATGGAGGAGGAGCCCTAACTTCCTAATCTGCAGAAAAGGATAATGTGACCTCAAGAGTTCTTCAGCACGGGGGTCTCTGTAGCGTAGAGGTTAGGGGCTCCCTTCTTATTACAAAAGTACTGGTTCGCCCCTCATAGACCCATCAGGATATTTTTCCAGATATCCCTAATCTCATTGTAGGTCAGATTGAATTCCTAGTCCTATCGGAAACGGGCAATAAAATGTAGGTCCCGTGTTCAACTTTGATCTCATAAAAGAACCATTGGCAGTTTAAAATCGAGAAGAGCATGCTGGAAAGCTGATGTCCCGGAAAAATTAATTAGAAAATTGTTTTTTAAATCCTACAAAATATTTTCATCTTAAAAAAAAATAAAAGTACATCTGGGATCCTCACGAGTGCTACAGAGTTCATGCAATGACACTGAGCTGTGTAAGAAAGAGATCGGAGCATGCATGGCTTCTCACCAAGGTGCAATGATGATGGTTCACTCAATCTTCAGTAATTTCAACGCAGAGACACATACCTCAATAACTGTAGCTGTAGGCATAATTAAAAGGACATGCATAGAAATATATACAATATTTACTTATGTTTCCAGTAGTTGCATAGTTACCGCAGATCAGAGACACCAACTACACAAGAATACTAATGATAATAAGAAATCTGTCAAAGCTCCCTGTGAGTGCAGTTCAATTCTGGAGGCTGGCAGAATAGCCACAGGTTCTCCAGATTTATGGTGTTCCTGGCACCGAACCAAAGGGATACGATGTCCATGACACAGAGCCAAAGAGCGGAAAGCTCAAGCGCTTCTGGATCGGTGAGAGAAAAAAAGAAATATGTCTGGGATTTTTGAGCTAGCACATGTGGTAAGGTACACCACGAAGCATACAGGGATAACTACATCCAGTATAAGAAGCTGTGGCCCTCCAATGGTTCTCTAAAGCTACATTTACTATGACAATTATTGTATCCAATTCTTGGTTCATTCTTTGAAAGGTCTAAAACAGAAAGGTTCTGACTAGTTACCTGTTCTTTAGTAGCTCATACAGAGGTCTTCGTAGTTTACTTGCTGATAATTGTTGTTGTGAAGGGTAGTTATTGATTGATTGATTGATAGGACCATCATCAATGCACTTCGGTGAGTAACCAAGTGTGCTCCGGTATCTTTCTTGCGTAGGAAGTTCTCAGCGGCAGTACACAAACTCCTAGCACCGGCGAAGGTCCTGGCGTCATTTAGAATATAGTGAATATTTTGTAGGAATTTAATTTTTAATCTTTTTAATGAATTTTGCCAGAGCAGTGGCTTTCCAGTCTGCTCTTCTTGATTTTACGTGCTCAACTTTAACACAACTGATTTTAGTGTAGGCGAGTTTGAGTTCCTGGTTCCTATCAGAGACGGACAATAAAACGAAGGATAGTTATCACTTTATATGTGGTCACTCTTTGCTGATTGCTTTTATTATCTTGAAGGTTAGTCAATGCAGTTATCACACTCATATCACATGGTTGTCAGTGTAGATTATCACTTTATATGACATAACTATAGTTTTCTGTATTTTGAAGGTTGTTCTGTGACATGGATGAACTAGAGGCTAATTGGACTTCAAATAAAGATAACTTTGCCATGGATACAGATGATGATAGTGATGATGATGTTGCCGACCTCATACCTCAATTTGATGGTGCCTCAGATAAAATCTCAGGTAAGAGAGTAGTTATATATATCTTTTGATTAGACTCTACTTTGTCCCATTGATGACCCCCGGTATCAGAAAATGAAGACATATAATTCTGAATGCTTTTTTTCATAAGAATTAAGCTTATACAGTATGAATGAAAATATTTATCATTAACCCTGTAAGCCCTTCAATGACCGGAGACAGTATGCGTTTTTAACATAATGTTTCTGTACCTTTTCGTGCGACTTGACAAACTCAATTTAGCCCTGATGTCATTACAGATAACAGCTGCCGTCAATGTAGATGGTTGCTAGTTTGTAGCCTGTTTGCTTCCATTTCTGTGAAATGTTTTTAGAAAGGCCTTAAATTTTTGGCAAAACTTGTGAAATTGAGCTAATTATGATTTAGACGATGAAGAATTTGCTGACGAGGTCGTGGATGAATCAGATTGATGTACAATTAATTCTAGATTTGCCTGCGGAAATATACAACACTAGTTCTAGTATTTATGTAGCTAGTGGTTACAATGAATTATGATTATCGATAGATGGGGACAACGCCACGTCCCACTCTCCAGCCAGGTCGTAATTGTGATAGAGAATAGTCACAACAGCTGAGCAGTATCAATATCGAACAATTTAGTGAGGAAACAGCTTCTGCAAATGACATTGATTGAGATTCCGAATATTCTCTATTTATGATTACCATCATTACGATACTCACAATTTTTATGGGCAGCATTTTTTTAGAACTGGGCAGAGCTAACCAATCAATTTGCTCATATGATAATTCTAGAAAAACCAGGTTCAACATGGCAACCTGTTTCTTCTGATTCAACTGACTCGACTGTTTGGCAGAAAGTGTACCTGCAGTTAGTGTTTCTAAATGAAGATGACGTTCCATGAAATTGTTGCTCTTGCATTTGCTAACTTGAGATTGGAGAAAAAAAATCTCACTGCCACTGTGGAAATTGATCCTGGTGACACATACCTACGAAGAACCACTACACTATTATAGCTGTCATGTTGGTACAGTGCTGTTTTATTATTTCCCTCTAGGAGGGACCCATGATCAATATAAGGTTCACAATTGACTGTATTTCCAATAAGGCTCCTAAATCACTATAACATTGCTTTGTCCAGGGCAGATATGTAGCTATAACTTATTGATTTCTTTATTGTGTTGTATTTTGTGATAGGTACAGTTTAAACAAATGTGCTTGTAGTGTCATTTTTATATTTCTTTACTAAAAGTATTGCAGGGCCACTTTCTGAATGACATTTGCTGCATTATCTATGATACAGGTAGTCTCAGGTGTCTCTGTTATCTTAATTTTGTATTAGGTTGCTGGTTAATGTACAGTTTCAAGTGTCTTCTTGTCATGCAATATTTATAACATTTTGACTTCCATGCAGGTTCGAATAAAAAATCTGGCAAAAATCAAGTATCCGCAACATTGAGTCAAAATGCTGGTTCTTTCCAAACAACAGATGACTTATCTAAGAGTCAGCCCGCTGGAAGTGACTTGAATACAGCTGGTACTTCAGACATGACTTGGAGAACTGGAGCAGCGGGCAGAGGTCAAGGAAACTCTCAAAACTATCCATCTGGAAACTGGACACAACAAGGCTGGCCACAGCAGTCAGGCTCAGGTAGTGGATCATGGCATGGTCACAACCCATCATGGTCACAACAGTATGAAAACTGGCCACAGCAACAGCAGCGTATGCCATCTGCATTTCCCTCGCAGCAAGTATCTTTCAGATCGACATCACCAGCTACATCTTTCCAGTCACCCACCCACCAGCAAACATTTCAAACACCATCCCCATCTCAGCTTCCATACCATTATCCTCCTTACCAGTCTCCACCATCAAACCAACCATACCAACAGCCATACCAAAGCCCATCGCAACACCCGTATCAGTCTCCCAGATCTAGTCAGACTTTCCACTCTCCCCAGCCATACAACTCACCCTCTTCACACCAGCCGTACCAGTCACCATCTGCAAGCCAAGCTTATCAATCACTTGGGGCCACCAGTCAACCTTATCAGACAACTGCTCCAAACAAACCATATCCATCAACAACTGGAATTCAGCCACAGTCTGCAGGCTTGCCATATCAACCAACATCTTCCAATCATCCATTTCAGCAGGCCACTGGTGTTCAGATGTACCCATCCTCTTACCAGTCCTCTCTTCAAACATCTCTTGCACAACCATACCCACAACCTTATCAGTCACCAGCACAAGATGGATGTTACTCTAATCAATCAGCTTTGTGTCCTCAGGGTTATTCTGGTTATAATCAAGGTAGTAGCCATGAAGCAGGCCCTCAGAGCAATAATGAAAAGCATGTGGGTGAACCTTCTCAACCTAGTACTCTGTACGGACAACCTGCTAATCAATCATCAGATGGTCAAGGCAGCTTTTTCCCTTCTCAATGTATATCTCGACAAGAGCAAACAGATATCGCACTCTCATCAACCAAACCTGTAGTCGCTTATGACATGTATGGACCAGAAGTACAAAGTAATCAGTTTGATGTGTCCCAGCCTCACCCTAAAACAGGTCATAAGAAAAGAAGAAAAAATGCAGCTGGAGTGGTCAAATTCAAACCACCCAAGTCACCATTAAGTCCAACACCTTCTATGGTCTCTAAAACTCCATTCGAAGTCAAATACTCTAGTAGCAACACTCTATCGTTGACTTCTGAGACTGCATATTCAGATTCACATAACATCCAAAGTCCGCAAGATTATATAGATGACCTGAAATCAATTGTCGCTTCAAGAAATAAAGCATTGCTTGCTTCACCTGTCACAAAAATATCTACGCTTGAGTTTAAACCGAATATTTCATCGTCAACTGCAGTAAACAACGAACCATCCTTAGGTAAAGGTATAGAACTGTTAAACAATACTACTTCATTAAAAGTAAATGTTGACAAAGTTGAAAAAACCACATCTACACCCATGATACAACAATTATTGATGGAGGAACCAGTCCGAATGAACATCAAGAAGGAAGATAGAGAAGCCGTCGTTAAGAAACCCATGGCTAGTCCTATACCTCCAAAACCCAAGAGAAAGTACAAAAAAAGAGTCAAACAGGCTTTGAAAATACCAGGGCCACCAGGCCGACCTGTACCGCCAGCCTTTCAGCCCCGTGCCCCTATGGTTGGATATTGTGGATATTCTCCCCAGTCTATGATGAATCCTTCCATGATAGGTCATCATGGAAGACCTCATTCAGTCTCCCTTCCATTCAACTGTGAGACCAGAATGCCATCACCCATACATAACTATGACTGTCAGCCATGGAAACAGCACAGCTACCCTCCAAGTAGCCAGTGGCAGGAACAGCAACAACAGCAGTGGAGAACAAATGAGTGGCAGAATTTGCAGCAGGGGAGAACTCTGTTGAACCCAATTGCAACACTTCAGACATGTCTGGAATGCCAACCAGTAAGTCACAGCACAGATCTTTTGGTTTCAATACTGTTCAATCTCCTATCTGTCACCAAAACTTACAAGCAATTCAAAGCCCTTCACTTTCAGATCACCAGAATGTTGTTCATAATATCTCATCTCATGGCTTGCAAACATCTGGTTCTAGTTATACTGATAGCATCCGAGAAAATGTCAGTGAGAAGTCATCTCTATCCAGTCTTTTTCAACTCATTTCAGATGTAGGCTCGGATGACACTGGTTGGGAGAGTGCATCAGTCTCAGTTATACCTAGCCTTTTCTCTAGCAACACTGATTCAGAAACTCTGATGTCTATGCCTGTCTCAGATCTAAACCAGGGAAGCCCATCATCCAAAGACTTTATTACTCTAGAAACACCATGCAAACAAGATTGTGAGAAGACCAACTCGGACGCAGCTGGCATGACATCTTCAGAAGAATCTGACCGCATGGATCTAGATCTTTCAAGTGATCTGAAGCATAGAACTATGAGTAGGTCCTTCAATTTTGGGAACATCCATCCTCGTGTAGGAAAACAAAACAGAGCAAGAAAGTTGGGCATTTTTCAAACTCGTGGAAGAAAGTTATGCGCAACTGTTTGTCCCACAGACACCAATCCATCATACACCTATACATTTCATGTACCTACCACAGTGTTTAAGAAGCTCAAATTCTTCAGGTGTGCTGAAAGCAGGAAACATAACATCAACGTTGTGAGAATGCACCCGATGGATGCACGTCGTTATAGTTTGCTGAAAATTGGTCGTGAGATTGTGAAAGTAATCAAACTAACTGAGGCTGATCTTGCAAACTATAACGTCGTCCTATCTCCACCATCTCACTTTGTATCTGCAGATGGCTGTACTAACAGAGTCAATCTTGACATCCCTATAGTAAGTGTAGATAAAGAGACAGATAACAATGGCAGTGAGAAAGTTATCTTCTCCAAATTTGACACAGATTTTCCGCCGAATAAAGTGGCTCCTCCAAGTTCCTTTCATGCCAGTCAAATAAGTGCATCATTGGTCAGAACTAGCTCAACATCTAATCACCTTTCCTCTCATAGTACAAACTGGGCAAGGCAGTTTACCGGTCACCAATCTGCAAATTATAATGGGGGAATAAGTCCTGGGTCACAGCAGACTCGCAGTCCCCAAGATGGAAATTTTGTCCATGCTCAGCAACAAGAAGGCCTTCAACAAACTTCACAGACTAATATAAACAGAGAGTTCAGTTCTCAATTAGCAGAAGATAGCTCTACTGTCCCTTTCCATCAGCACGGTCAGAAAAGAAACAGTTACCAATTTTCAGCACCCTCATCCATTCAGGACAACTACTACACAACCCAACAAGGTGTTCAAATGAACCACCTACAACAGCAGCAGCAAAACTATCAGCAGCAGGCAGAGTCAAGTGACTTTAATACAGAGCCAAAAAATGGACTGCGTTCCCCGGGCCAGCATGGGCTAGCAAACAGAATTGAGAGTGGGAGAGCACACAACAGTGGTGATCAGGAGTTGAAAATTGACGAGAACACCACTAAGAGCTCCCATTTCAATACCCGGGTGAACGCACTGATACACAATAACCATGCTGAATACATGGCGAGCAACACAACAACTGGTGTGTGTGCCACTGCCCAACAATCTACTAACCTTAATACATATATCGAACAGGCAGATATTATTGATCAGTTGAATGATGAAAGGAAGAATATTTGTAAAGAACATCTGTCTCTAAAGGCAATAACACCTTGCTATTGTACACCTGAAATTGAGGAAAGTTTGTCAACGGTGTCAAAGAACAGTCATGAAGATCCCATCAACGACTTAGACGATTGTGAATGTACTCCAGAGAGTTGTGATGATGCTCAAAAACAAACAGTAGAGTTGACTGGAAACAACAGACAACCCTCATTGATATTACAAGATAAATCGAGAGGAAGATTAAGCTTGAGGAAAAATGTAAAAGCTCTTCGATTAGCAATACCACAACCAAGGACAAATCTGAATTTAGTAGGCTCTGGTGGTGTCAGTAGTTCCTCTCGTTATATCGGGAGAGACTCTGCTTTAAGTTCCCAGAAAGATTCTGATGACGATGATAACAGTAAAGATGTCTGTGCTTCTCGTAGATCTACCAGATCATCAAAAATAGATTATGTAAAGTCTGTGTCTGGAAGCAGACATAGTCCAAGACAAGTTAAACATCGCTCAACTCATTCAAAATCTCTATACAATCTGAAGCCAAAGAAAAGAAGAAAAAGACAAGAACATCTTTTAGAAGGAGTTCATTACATTGTTGTTGGTAAATTCAAAGGTCATCAGTCTATGATAGTGAAGGTTAACAAGTTGAATGTTGAACCCACACAGAGAGTTAATGCACATGTTTTTGAAGAACTTGGAGCAAGGGATATAGTGAGGTCTATATCATCAGTAAATTCAGTGAAGGGTATAATATATGCCAAGTCTGAGCAGAGTATGTATCTTAGAAGCAGCACAGAATACCAAAGTGATTCAGATACAAATAATCGACAGTTCAGACATGAAAACTCTGAATGTGACCAACAATCTTTATCCACATCAAGAAGTTGCAAACAGGCGTCAAGAGGAAGGTCAGTTAAACATGGCAAATTCAGGTCAGCTGTAGCTGCATCACTAACTCAACGAGAGGTGATCAAGGTTAAACCTGAACGAAATTCCACAACAAATGAAACCGGGTCAAAAAACGTGATGGCTGGCCCCGGTGGGGCCAGCGTAAATAATGTTCAAAGTACATACTTCGTAGAAGATGATTTCTTTTTCAAATTCAAAGAAAGTTTCATACAGCAATTTAAGATAAAAGAACTGAATGTAGGCTGTCCGGTTGAAAAAAATCATGAAAATATTTTCTTTGAAGGTGTGAGACAGTCCAGTTTTCTGAACTTTCAACAGAGGTTTATAGCAAATGTTCAGAAGCTGACAAATGGTGGTTACTCTTCCAGCTCAGATGATGAAGATGATGTTTTGGATAACACAATTTTGAAAGAGATTGATACCTCACATAAATTAGTAGCTTCTCAAGTGATAAGCAAGCTTGCTTCAAATAACGTAGTGAAACATGAACATAGCATAGCTAAAGATAATCTGTGGACTGGCCAGTCAGCTGCAGGTGATACAGTTTGTGTGTTGCCTATCCAGTGTGATCGAAGTGAATTTAAGCGAAGCAGTGCAATTATGACTGTTGAAAAGGATCAAGATGATGAATGGTTACATATAAAGGAACAGAGCTCTTTCACAGTTAAAGATACCAGTTCAAACTTGCATGATGAAGGGACATCATCTTGTGGTCCTACATTCCAAAATTCCCAAGAAGGTATAAACAAGTCCCAAGAAACTAAGATTGAGAAGATAAAACAATCACTGGAAGTTGATAATGAGGACAACAAAATGCTGCTGAAAAACACAGCGGTGAAGGAAAGCACTTTCTGTCAGCAAGACTATTTTGGGAACTCAATAATTGCTTCAATCACAAATTCAAACTACACAAAAGATGATGATGATAAGGAGGACTACCTGAAATGTCAGATGGGATTTTTTGAAGATATTTCATCAGATTCAGACAGCAATGATACAATCATTACAGATAATTATATTGGAAAAGAAAACATGTTTCATAGATATTCTACAAATTTGTATCCATCTCTTCCATACAATGTGTCTTCTACTGATAGATTTGTTACAAGTGTTACAACAACCAAGAGTATACTAGCACAAGAAATAAATCATGTTGTAACATCAGATGCTCTAAAATCATGCAAACAAATTGAACATCATAAAATTTCTAGCTTTGACCAAAAATGTAACAATGCTGAATTGTCACAAGTTTTTGAATCTCATCACAAGAAACCAGAGATTTGCATAGATTTTGGTCATGGTGGAGGTTCATCCCAGACATTGAAGAAAGGTCTAGAAAATGTTCCTAGTAGGTTTGCTCCAGAGTTGTCACAAGAGCATCATACTGCTGCGTTCACACTAACACATCAACAGAAAGATGCTTCTTTTTTCACAGCTGAAGGTGTTTCTATAATGTCAGGAGCTACAGAGGAACTAGACATAGATGTACCTGCTTCAACAAGAAACTCGGGCATAGTACACTTTGCATCCAAAGTAGTTCATCTACTTGAGAATGAAATAATAGAGACGCTGATAGACCATGATCATAATGCAGAAACTATAACAGTTGTAGACACCAGCCGTGAACAAAAAAAACAAGGAAAATATGTGAAGAAATCAAAAACTAAAAGAGACTTGGGCCGTAAGCGTCTTAAAAGAACACATGCTTTGTATGAAGGCAGTAGCAGCTCAGATGATGAAACAAGTGTGTCATTAGATGGGCGTACATCTGGTCAGAGCTTATTCCTTGGTGGAATGAAAAAACCAGGACTTGTACATTACACTGAAGACTTGAACATCGCTGATGATGTCTCAAGTGATGAAGACTATACAGCTCATACTTCACAACATAAAGACTGTAAAAATAATAGAAAGCTTACAATGAGAGCCTCTAAAGATAGTTTGATAACAAACCTTTTCTCAGGTAAGTGTAGACACTGGAAGAGGCACCAGGGGAGGGCACAGGGCCCGCCCTACCCGTGGCAAGAGGAAAAAGCAATCAGGTGGAGACAAGCTTCTGAACAGTCTCAGTCTGTTACATATGGCTACACTGGCCAATTTGACGGAGGCACAGTCAGATCCACCCAATGACCAGTTTGTGTCAAAGACAGTTCGTGTTAAGGATGAGATAGATAATTTCAATTATTTAGACAGACTAAATAATGATAGCAACAGCACTACCTCCTTAACTCAAGATAAGATATTTTCTACCGCACCTAAAAACTCACCGATGCCATGTTTGTCAGCAAGCAAGAAGAGATGGGAGCGTAGAAGAATCAACAAGGAAGATACAACATTATCTATACAACTGGTAGATTATTCACTAAGCAACCTGAAACCAGGTTGCAATGGGGTATCAAATGCAGGCAGTGTACATATGTCAGACAGGATTGTAAATAATTTTGTAGCTCCATCACCGGTTTCATCAAAACTCACTTTCAATAGCAGTTCAGAATCTTGTCACCAACCTCAGACGGTAAACCCAACTGAAGAGCTCAGCATGAAGAACACACTTCAGCTTCTTGAAACTAGACGAGCCCAGGTCAACTGTGCATCTTTTTCCATGAAGGATATCCTGAAGCTGACAACTCCAGACGACTCTATGGATTCTGACAGCTTGGACAGTGTTGCACCAGCGAGATTCCATGGAACAAAAAGAGCACAAGTAAAAAGCACATCATTGTCCATGAGCGATATACTTAAACTGACAAGTATAGATCAAAGTTCTGAAACTGACAAGTCACAGGCATCCACGCTTTCTCTGTTGTCAAATTCTGTTTGTTCCAAAACAACAGGACCATGTCATAAAAACATGAAAGTGTTGGACACACAATTCTCTCATCCAAACTCTCAAACTCATCTTGAAGCAACAGTCACTTGTAATTTACCATCTCAGAAAACAGATTTAATCAACAACAGATGCCAGACACAAGTGAAAACAATAGAAGCATCTGACTCATTTGTATCACAATTAACAACAGATAGCAATTTACCATCATTGTTGCACAATGAAACTACAGAAGGCTCACAATTGCTACTTTCTCATTTGGAAAATTTTCAACAAAAGTCAATCTCTTCTCTGCCTGAAAATAGTGAGAAAGCAACTCTTTTCCATGTTCCGCTATGTTCATTTGAGGAAAAGACACCCATAACAACATCTGATGGTGAAGTTCAGAAGAAAGTCAAATCTGCATTATTATCTGTTAGTAATTTTGTGAACATGAACACTAGTGTTGACATTGATAATTCTGAAAGAAATATGAACAGTTTTAATACAATTCAGTGTTTAGGTAATATGAATGAGAAAATTAATGAGGATTTATCCAAAAGTAATATCTCTGATGTTGGTAAAAGAATAGAACATCAGAAGACAAACACTCCAAGTAAACAAAGTACTGAGCTTGCAACATCTCCAGTTGTCTGCAACAATATGGATACCGATTGCAGTTCAGAGCCAGTATCATCATCATCTTCCCAGAATATGGTTAAAGAAAAATCATTTAGTGAGCGTAACTTGTCCCAATTACATTTATCATCACTTGAATCTATGTCAAAAGCTTGTAAACAACAAGAGGAGCAAGAAGCTTCCGACAATATAGATATGTTAGATAAGACAGCAATAGTAACCACCCTGGAAGCTGCAGGAATTGAAAGTTTGTCATTGAGATCTGTTGAAGGGACTAAGATATCTAACTTGGAATCTCATCCTGTTTTACCCAGTCAAGTTCACTTCCCATCTAACATCCCAGAAACTCCTGTTTCTCCAGTATGGGAAACCCCAATGGTTGCAGTAACTACAGCTGAAACACCCAGACATGAAAAGCTAAGCTGCAACAATTTTAAACCACAATCATCAATATCAAAACAAGAAAACAGAGGGCATCACAAAAACATGAGCGTAAAGAATGGTATGAGAGGAATGAAGCCTCTGCACCCATTACAAATCCCACCCTATTCATATACCGACCATGACGTTAACTCCCAGTCGCAACAAGTGTTTCATAATGCAAGGAGTTCATCTCTTTACCACCCATATTTCTGGCAGTGGCCTGTCCATACACCTGGCTCAGATCCTGCTGTGAGCCCCCTCAATTTATGTACTACTCAAAAGTCTCCAAATAATTATTCTCCCATTACTCCAACCTCCCCACTCTCACCTAATTACCCAACTCAAGGTGCCACAGAATCTTCCCTATCTCCTCAAGCCAAGATTGGAGGAAAACCATTATGGTATCCTTGGCTGAAAATTAATTCAGCTAGATCAGAAACTAAGATAGGGTGTCATACTTCACCAGCAGACCACATCAGACATTACAGGAGCAAAAATGAACTGGAACATACATATGAAAGTTTCTCCAGAGAACCAGCACAGATGGAATCAAGAAAAGTTAAACATGATACAAGAATCAACTCAAAATTGCAAAAACATTCTCCACGCAGATTTCAAAGTCAGTTCAGCTGGTCCAAACCAGCCTCTCTCAAAATCAACGAAACAATATCAAATTCTGCAACGATTTCTAATTTCTTAGGAAGGGTCATTAAAACTGCACATAAGTTAGGCAATCGAAATTTACCATCAACTAGTAACTCTGAAAACTTGAAAGATGTTAGTCTTAAAACAGTTTCTGAAACTTCAGGTAACGTTGCATTTGAAGCAAAGCAGAGATTCAGATTTCGAAAGAATGGTGGTCAGTGTAGAATTGCGAACAGTGCGCATTGGAGTGGAGATACTGCAACGATACCAGATTCTCTTGACATCTGTCACAGTTATAAATCATCTCCCAGTCTCTCTAATGACAATAACTCTAGGATATCTGAAGCAACTGAGAAAAGACGAAAATTATGTAGTGAGGGCTCCAATATAACTACCAAATGTGGAACTGAACATGAAAGGCTGAGATCAAAGCTGAAAAATATGAGAAAGCCGAAAGGAAAGTTCAAATTGTCAACACCAGCGAGTCAGCCAACATGTTCAACTGATTTTGAACATTCGAATGATCATGAACAGTTCCGGTTAACAGATTGTGTTGGTAATCAATTGATTAAAGATGGTGATAAACTTGAGTATTGCCATAAAAAAACTGCTGATATCTCAGGAAGTAACCCATTACAAACCTCTATTCTAAAGAGAAGCAACAAAAGGCTATATGATGGTCTGTACTCACAAGATGACTCACCACAGAAATGTGGAAGAAATGTGAATGATGACCAGGAGAGCATCAGCTATCGCTACGGTAAAGAGGAAAAACCAATATGTCAAAGTGGAGATTTGACTTATCCAGTAAAGTCACCCCCTTAGCAAGAATAATATAGAGCAACATTTGCATGAACTGGGCCTCGGAACTCAACAATACCTTTCTACCAGGTAGGTCAGAAGATATATGAAAGTTGATGTCCAGGAGTGTACAGCTGTAGTGATGGTAAAGAGGAAAAGTCAAAGTTGAGATTTGACACTGTATCAAGTAAAGTCACCTCACTTAGCAAGAATGATGTAGAGCAACACTTACACAGACTTGATCTCAGAATTCAGCAGTACCGTCAGAGCCTACCAGACATGAGAAGAAATAAGAATGATGACCATGAGTGTAACAGCACATCTGTTAGAGAACACAAATCGACATGTCAAAGTTGAGAATTGACACAGTATCAAACAAAGTCACCACCCAGCAAGAATAATGTAGAATAACAGCTATACAGACTGACTGCGTCTCAGAACTCGGATCTATCACCAGATTAGTCAGATAAACTGATACTAGACAGCATGGGTGCTCATTACTACACTTGATTGACACCTGTAAGTGTGATCTAATTTCATGTGGAATAAACAAAAGTAATTTAGAGCGATTGGGTACAGACAAGCAGGCATGGTGAACAGCAGTAGAGATGACTCAAAAGAAACACCATCACATATGGAAGCAAGGTGACAGAAAGACCATCCTCTGCATCAGATCGAGTTTTACTTGCAGCAACAGCCACAACAGAAGATGTGATTCAGCACAGAACAAACTACATGAGGCAAAACCTATTGTCTCCTGAGACAAAGAAGCAGATGTATGATGTGTCAGAGAAAATGGGAATGATGACCAGGCATGTGCAGCTATGGTAATGGTAAAAAAAATTAAAATAACTAACATGCGAAAGGGAGACTCTACACCATACCCAGTAAAGTCACTAACCAGCAAGAATAACGTACACAGCGGCATAACATGTACATGCATAGCATACATCGGGACCCTCACCGAAGTGCAATGATGATGGTCCAAATCAGTCAATCAATAACAAGAACTGTCTCAGACTATAGCATCAGAGCCTGCCAGATTAGTCTTACAAATTTGTTAATGTTTAATGCTGCCAAATGTTTGTCTGTAAATCTGTCCCAAAGTTGATAACACATACAATCCTTTGTAAGACTGCATTTCCAAGTTGGTTTTATAGCACAAGGATAAAGAAGTCGGCATAAAATTTGAATGAAGGGAAGCTTTTAGCAAAATCATATTTTGCTTTTTAAAAACAAATACTAGCGAACACAGGGTGGTTAGTAATGCATTACAAAGTCCCAAGATACATCAGTCTAGTAAAATTATAGTGACTTTCTAAACATACAGTAGATCAAGTACCATCTTCACATCGAAGATTGACTAATAGGGCGTCATAATTTTCTGTCTTTTGCTATGGTGGTACATTTTGTTGCTTGCTGTTGGTCTATTCCTCGATATTTACTTATCATTTGTAGCACCGTTTTCCTAACATTTCTAACTAGAATGATTTAACTGTGCCTTTATTTGTCAATTTTGTTCATTGAAAAAACTTGCATTCAATTTTATATATGCCAGGACCTCCTTATTGTCTTTACTTTCATTTCTACTACATTTCAACATCATCTTCTAGTTGCTTGTTTATTATTCTCCATGTTTGTGTACAATATGGTAAAGAATCACATATCAAGTCCAATTTTTACTTTGTTTTTATCTTTGGTGGTTGATATTTTTATGTTGTTCAGTGTATTTTTTGACAATTCTTACTCTTCTCTTGATTCTGTATCATTCTTTCACTATGTCCTAGTTATAAAATGTCAGTTTTCTTTTCCCTGGTCACATGCCAACAGTGCAGTCAATGGCTGGCATGCATGCCATCTTGGGTCAACAGCAAAATCTTTCCGTCATGCTAGGACAGTGGTCATCCACTGACCCATGATGTGCATTATCATAAACAGTCATACCAGCCCAGTGTTCTTGAAGCCCACCACAGGCAAATGAGATCCTGTTGTTTCCATAACAGTTAGCTACTTTACCTAAACGGTTGCTAGTCAGTCTTGTGCTTCAATCCCCAACCTAGATCATTAGTTTAGTCTGTCTCCTCAAGACCCGTCGGATTTGGTTTAACTTGCTAGGTGCACAAGGTTCCTGTTGGCATAGCTATGATAACCATTGAAGTACACAGCACTAACACCGTGGAAATGTTTCTTCCGTTTACTCTACATTTTTTCTTATACTAAATGGTTGCTTGTTTTGCTAATATCACGTAGCTATGTTTTCTGAATGTTTGTCTGATTTGTATTCACTATATGTAGTGTTCATTTGTTCCACTAGTTCTTGCAGTTCCTGCACACTTCCAACAAACAATACTGCATCATCTGAGACTGCTGCATCTATTATTTCTCCACATCTCTGTAACCACTTCCAATATCTGAAATATGATTGCTAGTCTCAACTGTAGTATTTCATCAATTTACTGAAAATATTCCAGAAATATTTGAACTCTAAATTATTAGTCTGGAGACATAATCACCTTACAAGTTAAATACAATTAACCCTTTAGCTGCTAAGGACGTATATATATGTTTTTCCCATTCTCTTCTAAAGATGCATTAACACGTCTGTTATTATCTCTCCTCTGTGGGCTAAAGACGTGTTATAACACGTTATACATTGCTACTGTCACTGCTATAGTCGCACATTTATGTTTGTAACCTAGAAACAAAGAGTAACTATTTTTTAACTCAGCCTTCAGAAAGTATGTAGCAGCGAAAGGGTTAAAATTGTGATAAGATGCTCAGGACATGAATATGACATTGACATCAGCTTAGTATGCTAGTATCTGAAAACAATATACTGGCAGGGTCTATCTAAATTACGAGGGATATATTTACAATATCTCCTTTATTACGATCTGTTTCATATGCTCAGCCTAGACTATGAAATGGGTTGATTCTATGAAGTTCCTGGAGGGTTCCCTATAGCTTGCTCTGTATACTTTAAGTATGTATAGATTACAGCGTTGTACTTTGTTCACGTAGGTATAGTTTACAGAACTGCAGGATGTGCTCTGGTTACAGTGTTTCTTCCTGATGTGCACACTGTACAGTCTTTATTTTGTGCATGTAGTAGTTGATCTGGCAGTGTTCTGAAGATTGCAGAGTGCTGTTTTCATATTGACAATATGACATGATCTACTTGTACTACGACTCACGAGTATGATTGCTTACCTCATCAACGTAATTAATCAATGATTCAGTTTTGTCCTCGTGTATGTTATTTCTTGCATAATTATTTGTTATCTTGTGTTTATTTGATGAGAATATGACAGATGAGATTTGAAACAACAGGCAGAAGTAAAGGAAGGTTAAAATTTAAGATACTGGACTGCTTAAGAATATCAAGTAGAGGAAGCGCATAATCATGACAGGAGATATTTTAACTTCTCTGAGGTCCACCTCGGATATATGCCACATGTTCTTTATTTTATTAATATACTACATAATAAAAATTCATGATAGAAATGTTGTATTAATACTAGCTTGATTGCTTTGTGTGAAATATTTTCTTATGTATTTTACATTTTTCGCTCTTGTGCCGGATCTGATTTTAGTTATTTTTATTCTATACAGTTTTGTAAACGGTTTCTTGTATTGTTTTCATTTATACCATCATAATTAATTAATTGATGAGAGAAAATAAAATGTACAGTAATAAATATATCAGTTACCACATCATAATTTGTTCTTGTATGTGTAGTAACTTGGCTGAATGAAGTTTCAAACAAATAATTTGTTTAAATAAAAAAAATCACAACAAATGAATACATGAAACAAGTTGTATATTTCACAAATAAATAAATATATATATACATTTCCAAAAAAGTTTGCAAATGGTAAAAAATCTATATAAAGTCACAGAAGAATATGTAGAGAGTTGTAATCATAATATAACAATAATCATTGACACAAACTGTACATAGACAAAATTAGAGAGAGGGTGTTTAAATTCTAATCACTTATATTCATCATGCTATTTTATCAGTAACAAATTATGTGCCATCATCATTTACTATGCAACTACATCCCCTATGGCAATAAATTAGGGCTCAGTGCACAAAAATGTCATCACAAATATGGATATTTCAGCACAATTTGCTCACTGTTATAAGATCACATCTTGCAAAATGAAGTCACAATGAGTTTTGATATTTCCATTTTGCTAGCACACGATGACCTTGATTTCTAAACAGACCTTGATTTCTAAACATGTTCTCAGCCTTTAAAGTTCCCATTTATTTTTGTGAGGTTGACTTGATGGTTGACATTGCTGCTGGTTATATGCTTGTGCTCCTGGATTCTATCAGCAAAGTTGAGAGGGGGTAGTTGACGCTTGGGCAACTCAGCTACGCCATAAAAATTTCCCAGGCATGCGTCACTGAGAGGTCAACCTATTGTCTCCTGAGACAAAGAGGCCAATGATGACTATAGTAATTTACAAAGTTTTATCAATTTTATTGGTTACAATAATTATTGCACATTGATAAACAGAATAAAAACAGCATAAATAGCAGCATAAGAAAAGTTTGGATTAACAGCCAAAGATCTAACTCTAAACTAAAGAACAGCAACATATTTGTTACACAACAGTTAACATTGACCATGTTATCAAGGAGGCTCGTGACTTACCAGTTTGGATGTTTTCATAGAAATGTAGTTAAAACTACATCATGCATCCAACATATAAGAAGAAAACAAATAAAATGGTTGGGTTACCTAACGAGAATGACACCATATCCACTACCATCTCACATCCAACTTGGACGCAGAGAAAAACCAAAAGCCTGATTATTAGACAATATCACAGATATCCTGCAACATCAAAGACTAACAACTACAGATGCAACACACCTGGCACAGGATAGAAACCTTAAACTCCCCATGACACATGTGGAGTAAGACACAAGACATAAAGATTGGTTGTTCTACGTGATCAGTCTACAACAGAACTCCCCTTATGGCTTGTAGTTCTTACAAAAACTCCAAAAGATGAAGACATGAAAGCAAAAGGGAGACAAGGACATAATATCACCCTAGCTTGTGGTCGTGTCTTGCCTCGGTGACACAATTGTATCTTCGACATAATAGTTAATTGCATACATACATTCAAATTGCCCTTGCTCACTAACTTTTTGAAATTGAGTAAATAATTGAAGTGATAAAAGATTTTCTCTGTGTCACACTATTGTCTTACTAGTTTATTATAAGAGGACTATCATCATAGCACTTCGGACATGTCCATAGGTGCTCCGTCTCAACAAATCCAGCGGCCTAAAATGCCAGTTCGATGTTGATTAATCAATCTCTTTGTATATTTGGTATGTCGTTCTTTTCAGGCTGTACCAATATTGATACCCATCTCACTCTGTCTGTTTACCAGCCCTAATATGGATTTGCCAGTGAGTGGAGGTTGACATCATTGCGAGTTGTTTAGTTTAGTTGATAGATCATCATCACTGCACATCAAACCAATTGTCCATAAGTGTGTTCATCCTTCATTTCCTCAGTATGTCCCTTAGCTTGTGGCAACTAGCAACACCAGTTCTATGTTGGTTACTAATATTCTTTAGTTTCCAGTACAGCGCTCTAGTATAAAAGTCGGTAACCCCAACCATACCATTGCTTTAGATAATGCCATGATCTACATAGTCAGACTACTTTTCACAGCAAGACCATCAATGTCTTCCTTCACAACATCCCCTCTCAACTGAGCAGTGAAAGCCCAGGAGCTCCGCATAAGTTGATCTGCTGACCCACCTGTGTAAATGACCACAACAACCCCCCATGAGTTCTCAGAAATTAACGTCTCAATTTCTGCCTACATGATCACTAGTTTTTTTGTCTGCATTTTCAAGTCTTCTGATGCTATTGAATTTGATGATTAATTTGGTATTGTTTGTCTTTCCAAGTGTTCTTTAATCACACATGATATGTGTGTACAGTATATGTATCTGTGCCACTGTGGTACACTGCTCATGTTATACTTAAACGGTACTCAGTTTACATCATTTGTGGAGCTATCTGACTATTTTCCAGTGATTTCTAATCTCATATAAAGTGTGATCAAGTTTCTAGTCCTATCAATGATGGGCGGTTAAAAAGTAGGTCCCATGACCAAGTTGAGACTTAAAAGCACTCTTGACAATTAAGAATCTTCTTCTTCTCCTTCTTTGCGTTGTTCTTTACGACCAATTTTAATCACTCTTTGTGATATGTTTGATCTTTGCCAAGAACGTGTATATGTTGCACATTGGTTTAGTAGGCCCCTAAATGCATATATTTCTACACGTTTAGGACATGTGCATCCGATTTCAGCCAAACCTCCTTAGTCGCCTCTTACGACATGCGTGGCAGCTAACAGTGGTTCTATTCTTTACACCCCAAATTTGGGCCCGGTAACCACTCGGGCGGCAATTAAGAATCTATAAGAGCTTGCTAAAAAATCACTTCCTCGACCAAAATCACTAATACCAATTATATTAAAATTTCTACAAATTTGTTCACCATTGTCATAGTTATATTGGGGACCCTCGCCAGTGTTATGAAGATAGTTCACTGCCACTAAAATCTTCCTGTTTACAAGAGAGATTTAAGCACACATAGTTATTCATTGAAATTTAATGTTTATGTTCCAAACAAACAGTAACATTGAAAAAAATAACTCCTGTACTTGGAGACATCAGACTATTGATATAGACTTGTATTTCTGGGCAATTCAGTGCTAAAGGTTAGATAAGACAATGTTTTCCTATTTAAACAACAGAGGGACTCACAGTGGATCTCCTTTTTGAGGCAGGGGTTGCCCTACCATGACATGAACAGTGTTGGTATCTGAAGATTTTGATGCAATGTTCTCCTCCTACGCTGAACTCTGTAACAGCGAGATGACCTTCAGGTCCAAGAGCTAAAGCATGGATGGTTCCAACATCATCTGATGGAGCTAAGACCTGAGGGCAACAAGAGTCTTTATGGGTGGGGTTTTAAATCATATCAATTAGATGACAAGTATTTTCTAAAATAAAATGGAAACCCACCCAATCATCGATGAATACTGCAACCACAGTTATACGAATTAGAAGAAGAGGATGTGTGGTTATTTGTAACCGAACCAAATTCAATGCAATCCAAACATATCTATAGATGCTCTTGCAGCAGATGGTTGAGGGTGTACTTGATGGTTAATTTGGATAGCTGGTTATGTACACTTATACAACCATTTCTACTTAGTCGATCAATTTCTACCCTGGAGTGTAAGAGGAAATACCAAACTTCTCTTATCTGCTATTTGCTTTCTCACTTTGTTCCAGTCCTCTGTTGGATGTTCTGGAAGAACATATAGTCAGTCATCTGCCACAAAAGAAGCAGTTGTGAGCTTCTCTGTCGCAAGATGAAACTATAAAGGCTTTCATCAAAGTCTTTAGAACCTTAGAAGACAACAACATCTGTATTTGGTACTTATTTGCAAGTTTATTAAGACCCAGTGATTAAGAAGCACTGTGTTGATATGTAACAGAAACTTGAAAAGTTGATAAAAATGTAATATATACACTTACTAGTTGTAAGAGGTCTCCATATTCTGTATACAAGTTGATTACATGGTTAAGTGTGTCAACAACCAGAATCTGGCCAAGAGGTGTCACACACACACCCCCAACAGACATGTTAAGTCCTATTGCATGTGCTGCAGGTCTAAATCGCCCAAGTCGTTGTCCATCCAGAGAATACTTATAGATGTGATTGTCTTCAGGGTCACTGACAACAATCTGAAAAGATCAAAGGGCAAAAAAACTAATCTAATAATAATAGCTGTCTATCACAAGCAATGATGACAACAACCTCAGACATGTCTTTTTGCACCTCTCTGGTGTAGGTGAAGGTGACTGTAGAGCCCAATCTTGGAACACAATTCCCAACTACAGTTAGGGCATACATGATCAAGGTTGGACCAGTATGTGTTTTGTGTTCAGTCTTTTCATACAGCTCATTTTCTCTGCGTCTCAGTAGTATGACGATTCTCAGTTATGCAAATTTCTCTTGTGTTGTTACAGTGCCACATTTGGTGATCTTGCGCAAGGGATTCCCAGCATGTAGTGATTATATCGAAGCATTTTAGGGACACTTTAAGAGCATCTATAAAGCGTCACCAACCGATCATCTGCCCCATCAAGCTTGATATATATGAACTGTTTTGGGATGCATTTATCAGCGCATTGTGACCAGCCCATCTCACTTGGGTCTTCTGCAACAGTGTTGGTGCTTGGAACCTTGGCTCTAATGAAAACTTCACATCTGGAATTTTGTCCTGCCATTTTATTTTGAGTAGTCTGCAGACACAACTTAATCTTAAATTAGTGAAAAAGTTCATCTAAGCAACTACTGACTCGCTATATAACTTCTTCTTCTTTGCATTCATTCTTTACGACCAATTTTAATCACTCTTTGTGTATATGTTTGATCTTTGCCAAGAACATGTATACGTTGCACACTGGTTTGGTAGGCTCCTAAACGCAGACTTCTACACGTTTAGGACACGTGCAGCCTCTTAAGACATGCGTGGTAGGTAACAGTGGTTATATTCTTTACACCCCAAATTTTGGCCACGGTAACCACTCGGGTGACCATATAACTGAAAATTCAAATTGTAATGTTTACAGACATTGCTAAACAGCTTCGCTGCAACTGCATTAGCCATGTGGCCATTAAATTCCTCAGGCTTTTATCCCACCGGTCCTACACTGCTCTAAAAAAGCAGTACTACAGGCAGTAATGACAGTTTACAGACATCTACAGAAATTGGTATTCCTAATTTTTCCTTTCCTTGGATGCAGTTTATTATTCTGTCATTCCATGTGGTATCTTGTATGACAGGACCATATCTCTCCGCTGTGCTTAGTTCCCTACAGTATGCTCAGATAAATTATTATTGTAATGTATGTATGTCATCATCATGTGCTGTGCAGGCTTAAGTATAGGATCATGAACATCCACAATTTTCAACCCAGTTCCACCATTGACTTTCTTCCATGCAAAAATGTAATGCTGTCCAGTATCCTTTCTATTTATCATTCTGTTTCCTATTTGTAGATTCATATTACATGTTGTCATTCTATAGTTCAACATTACTATTAATTTATAATAGTCTAAAATAATGAGTAGTGAACTATTTGATAATGTTTCTTTGAAGGCATCCTGCTAAGTACATTTTTAATTGCACAAATCAGGTTATAAATGATACAAGAACAGCCTAAATGGAAAATTATTCAGGAAAATGAATTCTTTGAAAGCAGACACCAGCATGGAAACTTACAATAAACAAGACATTAGTTGTAGACAGTGGTAGACTTTAAGGAAAACTAGGGCTAACCTCAGAGTCATATGTCATAGAAATATGTACTGGACAAGATCTTGACTTGACCTTTGATCCCACAGGAAAGCAGTATTTCAATTCTTTTTCGTCAAATATGTAGAGCTTCTTGTCAGTGGTAGCTATGGCAACAATATGCCCTCTGCTGCAACCCAAGCTGTAAGGCAGTCCAGGACCAGGCAAGTTGATATGGTACTTGTACACAAATCTATTTGTAAATACCTGATCATAAAAATTAAAATTTGTCAACCAATTTACATCAATACTTCTTCTTCTTCAAACACTCCATATCAACCACTTGTTAAACCACTATTTGTGATTTGTATGTGATCTGAGCCTAAGAGCAATTATAGGCTGTGCCAGTTATGCGTCTATAAATAGGTCGGCACATCTGACTTGCGATACTTTTTTTAAAAACTAGGGTAGCTTCCATAGGCCACTACCTTAGTCGCCTCTTATGGCATGCAGTGTAGGTCGCAGTGTTACTATTCTCTGCCCCACTTGTAGCCCGACAACACATGTGTGATTTACATCAATATATACAGTATGTCTAAAAAATATTACACAGTGAAAATGTATAATAACATTTTTAATATACAAAATATTGCATTTCTTTCTTTCTTTCTCGAATCCTGTATGCCTCACAGCGTCAGGTCAGGAAGAGATTTCTAAATCGAGCCTAGTATGCGCTTGTAGATAGTCTCTTCGTAGTCTCTGTTATCTCTGAGGTCCATCTTTTGCGTGGCCGGCCTTTTGCTTTATACCCATTGTATCGGAACAGCATTGCTCTTTGGGGTGCACTGTCTGATGGTAATCTGCTACGTGACCGAACCATTTAATTTGTTGTTTCTTGATGAAGTCTAGTACTGATGTTGTACCCACTTTTTCCTGATGTCTTCATTTCTCAACCGGTCTCTTCTTGTTACCCAGCATTCTGCGTAGACACTTCATCTCTGTTGTGACTAGTTTTCTTCTATCGTTTGTTGTCAGCGTCCAGGTTTGGCACTGGTAACATAATGTGGGAGAAAGATTGTGTTGAACATTGCTCTTTTTGTGTTCATGGTGACGTGTTTGCATCTTAAAATTGGCGCCATTGCCCTATCATTTGATTTGCTTTGTTGCATCTGTGTTGAATTTCATTAGTTATTCTTCCATTTGCTGAAAAATGCTCCCCAGGTATGTGAAATCTTTTACTTGATTTAGTAGGTGATTATCGATGGAGATGTTGGTAGTGTTTTCCTCTCTGGCGAATGTCATTACTTCTGTTAAAAATATTGCATATCAGTTGATAATAAAATACTCATTTAAATATGTTTAGTTTAGTTTAGTCATCGGATCACCATCACTGCACGTCGAACAAATTAGTCCATAAGTGCTCCGATCTCTCCCTCAGTATGTCCATCAGCGTGTGGCGACTAACGACACGGTTCTTTGTTGGTTTACAATTCTTCTTTGTCTGCCAGCATAGCGTTCTTGTCGAGCTCTCTCTTTAGCCTGTTCGCCCTTGGCGTTTAGGGCAGCAACAACGTACACCATTCTTCCCTGTTCATGGCCTTCCTCTGTATTGTGTTCCAGCTATGATTCATTTCCTTCAGCTCTTGCTCTATCGTTCTCCTCCAGGTCGTCTTGGGTCTTCCACGCTTTTGCCTACCCTCTGGAGTCCATCTCAGTGCAGTTTTCGTGTCGGGCCAGTCTCCATGCGCATCACATGTCAATCCATCTCCAGCGTCGTCTTCGGATGATAGTGCCCATATTCTCTTGTTGGCATCGTGCAAGCAATTCTTGATTCGAGATAGTAGTCGGCCAGTACAAGCGTAAGATTTTTCGCAGACAAGTTGTATGAAAGGCGGAGAGTCTTGACATATCCTGTTCTGTCATTCTCCAGCATTCCGATCCGTACAGCAATGTTGACAGCACACAGCTGTTATAGATACTAGTCTTGGTTCTGATGCTGTATTGGGCAGATTCCAGGCGGTCTGAAGGGTCATGAATGCGCTTCGTGCCTTACTCAGTCTGTTTTTAATGTCAGATCCAGCGCCTCCTTCATTGCTAATAACACTTCCAAGGTATGTGAAGCGGTTGTATCTCGGAGGGTTTACCTTCTAGTTTGACTGGTGCTGGGGTTGCTATGTTCAAAGTCATTACTTCAGTTTTCTTCTGATTTATTTTCAGCCCAACCATCTCACTATATTGGTTAAGGCGGCAGGTCTTTTCCTGGATATCTCTATGTGTATGAGATAGGAGTGCGATGTCATCTGCAAAATCTAGGTCTTCCAGAGTGGATGTGAGCGTCCATCTAATACCTCTTGCCTTATCTTCCGTTGTTTTTCGCATCACCCAATCTATGACAGTGTTGAATAATAGGGCTGACATAACACATCCTTGTCGCACGCCTGTTTTTACTTCAAACTTTAGTTCTGAAGTTTCAACACTTCATGCAAACTTGCTGTAGCAGCTTTTTATAATATTTATAAAACACAGTGGGATTCCATACCATCTTAAGATACGCCATAGACTTTCGCGGTGTATGCTATCAAAAGCTTTTTCAAAATCTACAAAGTTGATATAGAGTTTGCTTTGCCATTCTGTGCATTGCTCTATGATATTTCTAAGAGCAAATATTTGGCCTATACAGCTCCGTCCTCTGCGAAATCCTGCTTGTTCCTTTCTTAGTTTCTTATCCACAGCATCAATGTCGTTGTACGATGATTTTGCTTAAGATTTTACTTGGGACAGAAAGCAGTGTTATCCACGCCAATTATTACAATCGGCAAGGGTGCCCTTCTTGGGGATCTTGATGATGACTCCTCTGTTCCATGCATCAGGTATTATTTGGGTATTCCATATAGTAGTAAACAAGGGTTGCAATATATTAGCTGCAAGTTCTGGGTCTATTTTGAATAGTTCTGCGTTTAAGTTATCATTCCCTGGTGCCTTGTTATTCTTAAGAGATTTAATTGCTGTAATAATCTCATCCCGGCTGGGTGTTTCAATGCCAATTTCTAATTCCTCTGTTGGTTCTGGTATGTCTGCTACTACCGTTGGCGGTGGTCTATTTAGCAATTCTTTAAAATGCTCTGTCCATCGTATTTCTTGTTCCTTTTCCGTTGTCAATAGTATTCCATTCTTATCCTTTATGAGAGTATTTGATCTCCTGTAATGTTTTCCGCTTATTAGCTTTGTAATTTTGTACACTGTTCCCTGATCACACTTTTTGCTGCTTCTTCTGCCTGCACTGCCAGGTCTTCAACATACATTCTTTTGTCAGCTCTACAGCCGTTTGATTTCTTTACTTGCGCTTTTGTACTGTTCTTGGTATCTTGCTTTCAGTCTTTTGGACTTTGCTTCTAACAATTTCTTTTTTAATATTCTTCGACTGTCTATTATTTTCCATGTTGTTGGTGTTATCCATTCTTTTCTTTTCTTTATGCGGTACCCTAGACATGTTTCACTGCTCTGGCTATATATAGATGCTATGTTGTCCCATGTTCTATCTATGTTGTCAGTTTCGTCCGTAGTTTCATTACTTTCTAGGGCTTGGAATCTGTTCTTTATCTGCATTATAAACTTATCCCTTACTTCCGTGTCTTTTAGTCTATCCACATCGAACCTCTTTTGGAAGTTTTTCTGTTGTCCTGTTTTCTTAGTTTAAGTTTGACATAAGCTGTGACTAGGTGGTGGTCGCTACCAACATCTGCACCTCTCTTGACTACAACATCTAGCAGCGGCGTCTCAGGGTCCATTGATCATTATATGGTCTATTTGGTTTTTATCTCTGCCATTAGGGAATACCATGTTAATTTGTGGATATCTAAATGTTGAAATAGGGTTCCTCCTATACCGAGATTGTTCATGCTGCAGAAGTTTACTAAGCGTTCCCCATTTTCGTTCATCATACCACATCCATATTTTCCCATAGTTCTATAACTATGCGTGTTGTCTTGTCCGACCTTCGCATTTAGATCTCCCATAACAATGATAACATCATGGGATGGTGACTTGTCTAATTCTGCTTGTAGGTTTTCGTAGTACAAGTCTTTCTTTGTATCTTCGCTATCATTAGTTGGCGCATAGCATTGTAGGATTGTGATGTTTGTATGCTTCCCCTTTAGTCTGATCTTAATCAAGCGGCTACTGATAGGTTTCCATTCTAACAGACACTTTTCACGCCTTTTCTTAGGATTACTGCTACTCCTTCATGGTGTAGGTCATCGTCTCGTCCAGAAAAAGGACTGTTTCACCTGTTGCAGTGGTACTTCTTCCATTTCCTGTCCATCTGCTCTCGCTAAACCCTAGGATATGTAGATTATATCTTCTCATTTCTGCTGTTATTTGTGACAGTTTTCCGGTTTCGTACATTGTTCTTACATTCAGCATCAATTCTGGTCTTGGTTTTGGCATTCAGGACTTCCGTCCTCATGAAAGTAGCTTCCTTTCGGCTTTCACCACTTCCAGTCATGTGAGTCAATGACTCTGGTAGCCCTTCATGCCTGTAGATAGGTTGTGTGTTTGTTGTTGTTTCCGTAACTTTAATTTTTTTAAAGGATGGGATCGTTAGTCCCAAGCCCAACCCCCAACCTGGAGGACCAGGAGACCATGCTTCGTCTGTCCCCTCTTCAGTGACCTTTCCGGCTTTGGTAACCCTTCCGGGAACATAAGTTCCCGCCGTCCTAGCTCACTGTATCATTGGAGCACCCAAGCCTCCCCACCACTACAAGGTAATGGCCTCATGGGGAGATATCAATACATATCTTTACATCAATATATACAGTATGTCACAGAAAATATTACACAGTGAAAATGTATAATAACATTTTTAATATACAAAATATTGCATTTCTTTCTTTCTTTCTGAATCCTGTATGCCTCACAGCGTCAGGTCAGGAAGAGATTTCTAAAATGAGCCTAGTATGCGCCGTAGATAGTCTTTTTCAGTCGCCTCTGTTATCTCTGAGGTCCATCTTTTGCGTGGTCGCCTTTTGCTTTGTACCCATTGTATCGGAGCAGCATTGCTCTTTAGGGTGCACTGTCTGATGGTAATCTGCTTACGTGACCGAACCATTTAATTTGTTGTTTCTTGATGAAGTCTAGTACTGATGTTGTACCCACTTTTTCCTGATGTCTTCATTTCTCAACGGTCTCTTCTTGTTACACCCAGCATTCTGCGTAGACACTTCATCTCTGTTGTGACTAGTTTTCTTCTATCGTTTGTTGTCAGCGTCCAGGTTTGGCACTGGTAACATAATGTGGGGAGAAAGATTGTGTTGAACATTGCTCTTTTTGTGTTCATGGTGGCGTGTTTGCATCTTAAAATTGGCGCCATTTGCCCTATCATTTGATTTGCTTTGTTGCATCTGTGTTGAATTTCATTAGTTATTCTTCCATTTGCTGAAAAAATGCTCCCAGGTATGTGAAATCTTTACTTGATTTAGTAGGTGATTATCGATGGAGATGTTGGTAGTGTTTTCCTCTCTGGCGAATGTCATTACTTCTGTTAAAAATATTGCATATCAGTTGATAATAAAATACTCATTTAAATATGTTTAGTTTAGTTTAGTCGTCGGATCACCATCACTGCACGTCGAACAAATTAGTCCATAAGTGCTCGATCTCTCCCTCAGTATGTCCATCAGCGTGTGGCGACTAACGACACGGTTCTTTGTTGGTTTACAATTCTTCTTTGTCTGCCAGCATACCGTTCTTGTCGAGCTACACCACACTTAACTTTGAGTTCTTGCAGTCTGGTTAGTGTTGTGGATTCACCGCTATTACGTGAATCATGTACATGCCCTCTCTCCCTTAAGGTATTTATAATATCAGCCTGGTCCATTGCTCGTCCGCTTTGGACAGCAGCCATACCTGCAAGTCTATCCACACGTTCATTCCCCTTACACCTGCATGCCCTGGCACAAAAATAAAACTGATCTTTGTCAGCCATTGAAATATGTAGCACTAGCCAGTATGCAGGCCATGTTCTTCTTCTTTGTGATCGGTTTCATATGTTCATTCTACACCATGAGATGGGTTGCTTCTATGAAGCTGTACATAAGTTGGAGTTCCTTGTGGGTTTCCGTTTCCACAGCTTGCCCTGTAAGCTTCGTTAATAAAGCCATGTTTCGTTTCGTTAGTGTAGGTATGAATGTAGTATTGCACAATGTGCTCTGGAGTCTGTGTTTCAGTATGATATACACAATGTGCAATTTGAGTAGGCTTTATTCTTTGCTTGTTGTGGTTGAGCCTGCAGTGTCCTGTTCTGAGACAATATTGTTGTGTGCTGTTTTCTGTTGTCTGCTGATGGGATCTTGTGGGTGTTTGCTGTTGGTCTGTTACCTTCACAACTGTTTGTATTTTGTTTGATATGTGTTGACATGTTCAATATGTTTATCTCTTCTGAAGTATAACCTTTATGCTTCCTCTTGCCTTGAAGCCTAATGTTCCCATATGGTCTGTTAGCATTGTAGGTTGGTTTGGTTCAATTATAAGCAAATGATGAACCATTCAAGTCTTTTGATGTTCTATAAACTCATTGACTGGTGTTGACCTTAGACTTGTTCTTAGTATTACATTTGATATTCTATCTCTTCATGTTTTGCCTGCAGCATTTCAGATACATCTCACCTCACTTTCAGTGACCGTACACTTTTGACTTTCTAAAACTTTCCAGGTCTGGTAGCACATTGTAGAATGAATATGTCATCTACCAGTTTTCTTTCAGTTTGCATGTTAATTTTTGAGAACTGATGCTAATTGATAGCTTATGTTTGACTTCCAAATTCTAGTTTCTATTTTTCTATCTAATTTGTCATTTTCTGTAACATACTTCCAAGATAGTTGAACTTGTTTTCTTGGTTTAATAACTTTTCATTGAATAGTTAAATTGCAATGCAGTGATGTTTGGTTTATTTACACAATTTCTGTCTTTTTTTACTGTTTACTTTCATGTCAAACTTCTGACATTTGTTGTTATGCCATTAACATTACTACTAAATCTTCTTGCCATTAGTGGAACATCACTTCTACAACTATCACTTTTCATCAATCATACATATCGGATGAGCCCTAATGAATAGGAAAATTAAATTTATACTTTTCTCATACTTTTCTATATCTGAAAATGTGACAAATTCTGGTAAAGATATGATAAAATATTGCAGTACGTAGAAATGTTTACCTGAACTCTGCAATTTTTACTATCAGCTACCGCAACATCACCATTTTGCAGTTCAATCACATCACAAGGTTCATTAAATTCTCCCTTTTGCTCACCAAAGCTACCAAATTGCTTGAGAAACACACCAAAAGGGGTAAATTGTTGTATGCGATGGTTCTTGGTGTCTGCCACCAAGATGTCACGATTTGATGTTGTACAAATGCCTCTCGGATAATTAAAATCTTCAACATCACTCCCATATTTACCCAACTTGTAAAGAAGTTTATTTGATCTGAAGAGAAATTGAAATTAGCAGTGTTCAAAATTAGTTAAGAATATGAACTCTTTCCACGCTTTAAGCCACACACTGCGCCATAGAGTTGCTTCCTTATAAGAAGTCTTTCTAGTTTTACTTCTACTATTTTACTTATACTACTTTTAACCTTGTTATTCTATTGGGTTGTCCAGTTTTCTTCAATTTAGTATATAATAATATATATATGTTTATTTATTGACGAGTAGTTGGGATCGTAATTAAAATTTTTTTTTTTAACTTCCCTTGAATTAACGAAATTGAGGAAGTAAATGGGCGTGGAAAGAGTTAAGAAAAATAATATTTATTAAACAAGTATAACTGGAAAAATAAACAAAATATGTATTCTTTATATGAAACAAGACAGAAATTGTATCCAATCTTTAGTCAGCAATGATGAATTATGACTGCCATTATATTTCTCACACACCGTTTATTTTTCTCTTTACCACTATCAATTCAGGAGTAGTGATTTTTGCATGAACACATAAAGAGAGATGTCACATTGATCAAAACATTGAAGGAGAAGGTTGAAAAGTAGAGGAAAATTGAGACACAACTGTGAGGGAAATATCAAGAGGTGAACAAATTACAGCCTGTCTAGTGCAACAGCAAGGCAAAATATAGGGGATGTTGGAGGTACATTGCAGTCAACCTTTAATGCAAAGATGGCACATGATGATGATTATTTTTTTTAAATTGCTTACATAACAAATGCAAAACATAGTTACCAATTTATTGAAACCCTTACTTCTTAGATTGTGTTGCCAACTTTTTGGTCTTACTGTGCAAGTCTACTACGGAACTGTATGTCTCTGTTAAGCCATGAGAGAGAAGCCATGTTTCAAACTCCCTTGTGTCTGTGTGGTCCTTCATTATCTCATGCCGGCAATCATGGACTATGTTAAAACAGCAGAATAAAAATAATTGTCATCAGAGTACATGCAACGAGTGGAAGCAGATTTTTCAACAGAATATGGCATAAAAAGGTAACTTTTGGTGAACTGTAAAGATGTTAAGAAGACATCTTAGAAGAATACTTGGGTATACCTGGAAGGAAAAGATTAGTAATATTAGACTTCAAGAGGGGACTGCCTAGAGTAGTTGATAGTAGCTCGGCCTGCTAGCTGTGAGACGCCTCATAGCTCGGGTTCGAACCCACTGTCCGGCATTTGTTCGAGTCCCTGGTCTTACTCAGGACGATAACGTGAGTACCTCTGAAGTCGGAGAAAATCTGCCTGTATGGCGAGGAATACTAATTACGAGTACATTGAGCACACGGCTGCCAGTGTAAAGTAATTTACAATGTGCACGCTGCTGCCATTGTAAGAAATTGGAAAAACGGATTTTCACGCAAAATCAGTTTCAGAGATGAAACTTCGTCTGAGTTGAAAGCGGACAAAAAGAAAAAAAGAAAAAAAAGACTTCAAGAACTAACTGGTCTGGAGGACATAAAAAAAAGAGATACAAAAGAGATAATGTCGATGCATTGGAACATGCCCCCAAGATAATAAAAACGCTAAAGACATGCATTGCAGTGGACACTACAGGGACAGCAAAAAAAGGGAGGTCTAAGGGCATATAAAGACGAGCTTTTGAAGCAGAGTTCAAAGACATGCATAAGACTAGGTTTGAGATAGAAGAAAGACACAAGATCGAATTGAATGGACATTTTTTGTCTCCGTCTTTGGAACAACGAGTGTTGATGATAATGATGAATATCTTCAGCATTTCTGTGAATGTGGTGTTCAAGCATATACCACATTCTAGCAATTGGTGAAGCATGCTGTAAGTCTGCTTCAAATAGTAACAGACTTTAAAAGCATTAAGATTGTCTTTTCAAGAGGTCAAAACCCTCATACAGAGAAAATCTGCAGTAGACTGGAAGACAAACACTGGATATGATTATGGAAAAGACTCCCTCAAAGACCTAAGCAGAACAGACCAGGTCATTATATTTCGACTACGCACCGGACACTGCAGACTCAACAAACACTTATACAGACTAGGAATAAGTCAAACAGCTCTCTGCCAGTGTCAGCAGGCAGAACAGACACCAGAGCATATCCTGCAAGACTGTCCTCTTCTGTGTGAGCTGAGAAGCAACATGTGGCCACACCAGTCGACCTGAAAACTAAGCTTTGGGGAAACCTGACAGACCTGAAGCTGTCTGCCCAGTTGTGGTCCACAGTAAATTAAGCGCATGACCAGAGATCGCTGAAGAAGAAGAAGAAGAAAAAGCATTAAGATGCCCAGTCTATAATTGATGGCAGATAGAACTAACTAGTTGTATAATAGGACAGAAAGTCAGGTTTGTCGCTACCATGGATTTGAGTATTGCAGAGCTCAGAAGGGATGAAGAAGAAACCTATTGTTGCATCTATTTTTATTTTTACCCTTCCTGATTTTCAATATTTATCACATCAATAAAATATGTCTACAAATATATATAAAAGTGTCTACAATATTTTTGAATATATAAATTCATAGAAATGGTAACCAGACAATTGCACACAGGGCAATTTCACACAAGACAAATTAACATATGATAATTGCACCCATAATTGCATCTACAATATCGCTGTATTACATATACATGGAAAAGTGTCCCTCATTATCTATTAGGATGATGTTTGCAAACAAATCCCTAATTTACAACAGACAATTGCAAGTAAATGAACTCAATTCATTTATTTTATATTTACCTGGTCTGTCATGTCGCTCCTTAAATATTTTCTTTCCACTCTCATGGTACAACTCTCGTAATGTCTTCACGCCAACACGGGGATGTGGTGTAGCCGTGAAACCAAGAACATACACACGATAATAGGACTGGTAGTCTACCATTTTTTTATATTTTGGTTCACTGCTAGCAATAGATGGAAATGAGATAAAGGATATTAAAAAAGAACAAACATAACCTTATATAAAACTAAATAACTAAAAACATTATGGAATGGAACTGAGAAGAAAACAAAAGATGAGAATACTAAAAGCATGTATATTCCCAGTGGCAATGGATGTATGTGAAACATGAACATTTAACATGGCAGTGGAAAAGCATATATGTGCTTTTCTTTATAAGTGTTATAGAAGAGTCTTCTGTATACCATCGGGAAAAAAATAACAGATAGATCTATCCGGAAGGAATTTTAAATCAAAGAAAACTGGTTGGTGATACAATAAGAATGAGAAAGAATTGGTATTTTGGACATATAACGCCACACAAAGGGTTACAGAAGACCATTATAGAAGGAGGCATCCCAGCAAAGAGGAGAATAGGCAGACCACAGAGAAGTTGGATTCAGGATGTGATGATGATTTGAGCATGACGGCTGCAGATTCTAAACATTTATTCCCTACTACAATGTAAAGTTCATCATCGCTATCAATTCATTTACACCATGATTCATCATGGGTTTTGCTTATATAGACAATATCGAATCTTATTGACTTGAGATTGTCCTTGAGTTGGTTTTATCTTTTCAAAATATACAATATTATCTAAAACCTGTACTTTGGTTGCTGGGCCTGGGGCAATCCATTATATCTATATTTTTTCTTATTCAAGTATTTTCGATTGGATCTTGAAATGTCCCAATTCATTTCTTCTTTGTTCTGATATGTTAGCTCTCTTTTGACTTTTCATAGCTAGTTTGTGTGTTATTTCTTTTTTGCTAAGTCAAGAAGAGGTTGAATCTGGAGGTGCAAGCCTTTTTTTAATGTTTGCAAATTGTACTTGCCTGGTAGTTTGTATCTGAACTTTACGTCTAACAGGGCTGATATCAGTAGTACTCTCTATAATATGTATATATATATCTATAAATTGTTTGCCACCAGGAGGTTACAAAACTGCTAGATATCTTTAATACTAACAGCAAATAATTTCAAACTTGTTTCAATAATCAGCAGTTCTAAGAGTTGACAAATAACTTAGAAATTCCAAACAGATAAAGTGAGAAGTTTGGGGGGAAAAGATGAGTATTATCTTTTCGTGTTTTTGTCTCTAAACATTGACAACTTTTTTTAGAGCAGCATACTGCCATGGCAAGAGGGCACTACAAACATAATAAGAGATATTTAGTGATAATCCGATTATTTCACTAGTCCGAATAATAGAATATCGCGATAAAAGATAATTCTTCTTCTGCGTTCTCACAGCAACATAACTAGTTATGAACATTCCTACAAATTATATAAACTATTCAAATTTACATACTGTTGACCGATTATATGAAAACTATCCTAAAGATAATTGTCATGAGCAAGAAGAACTCCTGCAAACATTGCGGGAATCGCCATGATCTGTAAACATAGCAACGCGTCACAAAATATAGCACAAATGCCCGTCGAAAACCGGAGAAATTGGTCTTTGGATAATTGTAGAAAAGTACATTTGCAGCGATTCTACCAAAAAGAAAAGAACGATTCACATAGATAAGATAGTAGTAGTATAACTAACTCTCGCCATATTATCATTTCTCTTTTGGAAGAGAATGTAGGAGAAAGGGGGGAGGAGGAGGAGGAGGAGAATGGAGGCTGAACTCACAAATAAGCAGCTAATAGCGGAAACTAAAGTGATGATGATATTTATTTCAACTCTCTGCTATCAGTGCCAAACATGGCCCCTGACTAAGACACAAGAAAGAAAGATTACAACATGTGAAATGAGATGTCTACGAAAAGCTGTCAACGTTATAAGGCGAGATAGAGTGAGAAACGAGAATATCAGAAGCATCGTTGGTACTATACCATGCATACAGTACATCGAGAAGCAAAGAATCAAGTGGTTCGGCCATCTAATGAGAATGAAACCACACTTACTACCATCACGTGCCTATAATAATCGACACTCAGGGCGCAGAGCACGAGGCAGGCCAAGAACACGATGGATAGATAACATCTCAGAGTCCCTGCGAAAGCATGGACTGACAACGTCAAGCGCAACACACCTGGCACAAGATAGGAAACTAACTCTCCCACGACGCTTCACGGCAAATGTGGTTAAGATAAGATAAGATAAGATGTTTATTTCGATGAGTTTGTGCTTTGTGGTGAGAAGTCGTGATGGGCTTTCTGGTTAGCGCGCATGGTAGGGTTGTTGTAACAACACATGTCTGATGCTGTTGTCAGATGTTGCAACCGATAAACAGTCCCAGTTTTCCGAAACAGTCATTATTTTGTATAAAATATATCACATTATAAGAATATTAAGATTTGTGATTCTTGTTATGCGAGTGTTAACAAGAAGAAGAAGAAGAATCAAATATGTTGCAAACATTCACACTGCTATTACTTGCATTAATACTAAGAGAAATAATATTAATAAAATAAAACACACTTTATTTTACAACTTAGTTATTTGGTATATTTTAATACTTTTAAAATGTTAATCTTAACATTTCATTCCCACTCCTGCATTGGCGACATCTGATATGTTAGTTAGTCTTTCCTCTTGGGCCTGTGGGCGCGCATAGGGCAGAGGTCATAGTTCTCCATGTCTCGCGGTTCGTTGCTATCTGTTTTAGGTCTTTAATGTTTACTAGGCCCATCGTTGAGCCTTCTCTGGTGATGGTTCTACGCAGAGTCTCTTGGTCTTCCTCGTTTTCTTTTTCCTCTGGTGTCCATATGAGGGATTGGTAAGGAGTCTTCTCTCATCCATTCTAAGTGTGTGGCCGATGTAGTTCCAGCGGCGCTTTCTTATAAAATATGTGTGGGGCTTCAAAGCCATGGAGAGATCCTGCATCTCAGTGGCGTAATGGCCCTACCTGTGGACCCGTAATGAAACCAAAACTACTGCTTCTACGCGGACTTTCCAAATTATTGACAGTATATGTATTCGACTTTTCAAGTTTTCGAAGAAAAACACTTCTCACATCTGAAAATCGAGAAAAGTTCGTTTTGTTTGCTACTTTCATTTGACAGGGACAAAAACCGGGACAAATGGGTGTTTTTCGGACACCACATTTTTCGCTAACAGCCGGTACTGTCTCGGAAAACCGGAACGTCTGGCAATCCTCTCTAGCAAACGAAGTGCTGGATCGACCTGCACCTGGCAACCATCGAAAATGAAAATCGTGGCATATCCGTTACAGGACGTAGCCATCAACCACAGTAAACGAGTCGTTGATTTTCTAGGCACCACTTATACGTTCAGTAGTTTACCATTGCTTTCTGAACGGTGAAGCCTATTTTAACCAACCACCAATAACAGCATACAATAAAAGAGATCGGGTACTAGAGCTAAGGAAAGACCAAGAAAAGATGGATAGACAATATGAAGACCACACTACATAAACACGGATACAGCACAAAAAGGACAACTCATCTGGCCCTGAAACGCAAATTGAAACTCCTATCCCTACGCTTAACGGCAAGAGTGGACAGCCAACTACATCTTCCACCTGGGAATAGACAATAGATAGAAGCCTATTTTTTTTACCTTTCTGTAAAAAATCCCACGGAAACGAATTTGGTTCCAAATTTGCCCACCGCGGAATTTGAACCAGGTACGCTTGGGTGTGATCGAGCTCGTTACCGCATGAGCTACAGACGATCACTTGGCAACCATTAAGATAGGTAAAAAAAAAACATTCAACTGGAATTTGGTCTGGGACAACACTAATTGTATACAAAGGCTAGTCAAAATAGAAAGACTGGGGAGGGGACTTCGCAGCGGACACACAGTAGTGAAACATTTTAGTAAGTAAAGAACGAGTTCATCGGAAAATTTTTTGTGAGCAGGTAGTGTTACGCATATAAGCTCCTCTCCTCTTCTTCTTCGCGTTCGTTCTTTACGACCAATTTTAGCCACTCTTTGTGATATGTTTGATCTTTGCCAAGAACGTGTATACGTTGCACATTGGTTTGGTAGGCCCCTAAACGCATAGACCCATGCACGTTTTGGAAATGTGCATCCGATTTCAACCAAACCTCGTTAGTCGCCTCTTACGACATGCGTGACAGGTAACAGTGGTTCTATTCTTTACACCCCAAATTTAGGCCCCGGTAACTATTCGGACGGCTAAGTTCCTAATACTTGTACACTGTCTATTTATTGATCATATTCATTGCTTCCCTTGTGGTTCTTCCCCCCAAAAAACTTCCTTATTCTCATCTATGCATAATATAAGCAAACATGTCATCAAAAGTCGCATTCGGAGTATAACGGTTTTGAAATTATGCATCCGTCTGCAAAAACCCGCAACGAGCGCAAACGTAATGTTACAGCAAGCAAACGGCAACGATGTTCTTCACAGTCAATGTAATTTCGGGAGTTTAAACAGTTTAAGCAGAAACTTATTGCGACAACGAAACAATGTGGTGTGGGCGCTCAATCCATGGCCGTGAACGATATCATGGTGTCTACACAGACTACTAAATAAAAACTGGCAGGACAACACACTGCTGCAGAAGGCGCAAGTGAGATGGGTCGGTCACGTTGCTTGGATGCCTGATAAACGCATCCCAAAATAGTTGATGTATGGCGAGCTTAAAGGGCGCAGACGTTCAACTGGTGAACAGAAAACACGCTTTAAAGACACTCTTAAAATGTCTCTGAAATGCTTCGATATAGACCCCACGTCCTGTGAATCCCTGGCGCAAGATCGCCAAATGTGACGCTATAACATCACAAGAGGAACGCGAATAGCTGAAAATCGTCGTGCCGCTGAGGGACAGAGAAAACGAGCTGTGCGAAAAGACAGAACACACAACACCCACGTGTCTAACCTTGATTGTGTATGCCCCACCTGTGGTAGGGGATTGTGTTCTAGGTTTGGACTCTTCAATCACCTCCACATAGACCAGAGAAGTGCAGCAGCACACGTCTGAGGCTGTTATCATCATCGCTTGTGATGGACGGCTATTAATACAGCTGGCGCCACTGCGCCGTAATATTGTCGAATAACATGTTGCACATATCACATGTTAGTGCTTTAATCCTTGTGCAAGATCGCTGTCACATGAGACTGCAAGATGGAGTGCCAATAGTGCAAACGCATGAAGAGAAGCAGGTATAGATGTGGGCGTGTCGGGAGCTTTATCGTCTGGTTACAGATCATTGCAATTGTCTTATTGGCAATCAATTATTACTGGTGATGAGAGATGGCTTCACCGCTATGAACCGGAAATTAAAAAGGTGAGCTTAGTCTGGAAATCACTAAGTTCTCCGGCGTCAAAGTCCTTCGATCGGCAGAAATGGTACTGACGATTTCCTTCTTCGACTTCCTTGGAATAGTTTACCAACTTGAGATGTCCCAGCATACATTGGTTAATTTACAGTATTATGTGACACATTTGAAGACCCTTGCGAACAGATTCAATGAAAACGCTCCTAGCTGCATCCATCTTTTTTGGCACCTACACCATGATAATATCCTCCCTCACGTTGCCAACATTGTTGCTGAATATTTTACCCAAAAATAGTAATTATGAACCCTATCCTACTTACAGTCTGGAAATTGCTATGTTCTATTTTTTGGTGTACCTCGTCAGAAATTTATATATATATATATATATATATATATATAAATATATAAAATGCAGAGAGACCATCAGCTCCCCTTCAGTGCAAGGGTTGTTACTCCTAACTCAATAGACGATGTGACTGTCAAGAACACACTTCATGACACACAACTTATTGTGACTACTAGGAATATGATGGTAGCTTTTGTATGCAATATGTGAAGAAACTGGAAATTAACTTGCTACTTAGGCTAGTGGTCGGGATCAATTCCACAGTGCGTGTTAAATATTTTTCAGACAGTAAAGGCTCACAGGCCAATCCAGCCTTAATTGGGTACCAGGAAAAGTCTGGGAAGTGTGCCGACGGTCAATGCAAAATACAAACTTAATATCGTATTACCTAATATACCTCGACGTATAAAAGGGTTTCTAAAAAACAAAACCTGGAAATTAAGTCCACTCGACTACCACTTTTGAGTTTACAACAGAAGACGGATATAGATAGACAAAGATATACAACATCAGTCTCATAGTAACAGATGTGATACATCTGGCACATCTTAAACTTCCCATAACGGAAGTGGATAGACAAGTCTGCTTGGTTGATTACAGGGTGTTAAACTTGAGCATATGTGAGGACCATATCTTCTAATGAAATGCAACTAAAGCAGATGTTACTTGTGAATAGCAAACTTCATTATACAACAAACTTGTATAGATACAGCTATCAGAATTTTAGAACGATCATAACCAGGCATGTCCACAGGTTGTGGATAGCCGGACGGATGCCTGGTAATGGACAGTCAGATGTAATCTAAGCCAGTTTCAAACTGGACGATTAACCAGCAAACCTATGCTTTCCACAACAGGACGGATCGAGCAATAGGAATCGAGCAATAGGAAGAAGTGGTACTCTCAATAATATACTACCTGTGTCCGAAGAAGCATACATAAATCAGGAAGTGTTGCTATATGTAGTTACAAGAAAAGAAATCTAGCTCTATGTTCATAATACTATAAACTAGTATAAACTACTGAGGTCTTGTGATGAAGGCATTTGTCTTGGGTTCTTAACATATGTTCAAATCAGACTCATGCTGCTCATTGAGTAAATCAGACCCATGCTGCTCAATGAGTAAATCAGACCCATGCTGCTCATGAGTAAATCAGACCCATGCTGCTCAATGAGTAAATCAGACCCATGCTGCTCAATGAGTAAATCAGACCCATGCTGCTCATGAGTAAATCAGACCCATGCTGCTCAATGAGTAAATCAGACCCATGCTGCTCATGAGTAAATCAGACCCATGCTGCTCAATGAGTAAATCAGACCCATGCTGCTCATGAGTAAATCAGACCCATGCTGCTCATGAGTAAATCAGACCCATGCTGCTCAATGAGTAAATCAGACCCATGCTGCTCATGAGTAAATCAGACCCATGCTGCTCAATGAGTAAATCAGACCCATGCTGCTCATTGAGTAAATTTGTTCTGGAGATCCATAGAATTATTGCATGCAGCTACAGAGTTCACACAATACTCTTAAGCAGGTGATGTGTAATTTCTAGAGAGGGAGCAAACCATATGGGGAAATCCAATACATCGAAGAGAACTTTTTAAAAATGCCATTAACATTAAACACTCCAAACAGGTTCTCGATTCAAATGGTTATCATAATGAAGCTTCCAGTTGCCAGGAAATGATTTTCTGAAACATGCAAATGATGGTGGTTACCAGAAAAAAAAAAGTTAAGACAGTTATGGCATATTAGTTATTTATAGACCTATTTGTCAAATGAAGACAACACACATAAGACATTTTGGAATGCAATGAGTAGGACTACTTCGTATTCAACCAGCAAGTCATGGGAACCATCACATATTTGCTGGAGAAGACATGAGCGCCTATGGGTCTGTTCAGATTGTTGTATTGGTTCAATAACTAGATCTGTTTGTTGTTTTTATAACATTACACGCAGGAGTTCTCGTAATGTAAGAATTGCCACGATAGATTTTGAAAACATTTGAAGTGGGTTTGTTCGTAATGGAGACATACAGGAATTGCTCACATACATCTTGAGAGATGAAAGAACATCTGTACTGTAACTGTCAACATTTTTATACAACCTTTAAAGAACAGAACAGGGTACATGCGAGTTACAGAATGAATCATTAATCATACACTTCATCTACTATAATAGATGAAGTAGAATCACATCTTTTGCATACATTTGGAAAAAAAAAAAGCTTCAAAGTACTGTCAAAATAGAATAAGAACGTCCAACTCATCAAGGACATTGTTGCAACAGACGTATAATTTTGTCTGCTACAATCGCTCATAAGAAGTTCTTATCTTTCATATGTACAGACATACCAAGAGTCCATGTGACCTATAACTGACAAGCAACAGCCAGGAACATTGCACAAATAAAACAAGTACTACACATTTTGTTTAGTTTATAAAGTTCAAGATTTAATCGTAGAAATGCATGCAAAAAATGTAAACAAAATCAAAACAAATGGAGTTTGTATAGTTCAGCTATCACCAACCAAGTACTCCCAGCTCAGCTATCACCAACCAAGTACTCCCAGCTCAGCTATCACCAACCAAGTACTCCCAGCTCAGCTATCACCAACCAAGTACTCCCAGCTCAGCTATCACCAACCAAGTACTCCCAGCTCAGCTATCACCAACCAAGTACTCCCAGCTCAGCTATCACCAACCAAGTACTCCCAGCTCAGCTATCACCAACCAAGTACTCCCAGCTCAGCTATCACCAACCAAGTACTCCCAGCTCAGCTATCACCAACCAAGTACTCCCAGCTCAGCTATCACCAACCAAGTACTCCCAGCTCAGCTATCACCAACCAAGTACTGCCAGCTCAGCTATCACCAACAAGTACTCCCAGCTCAGCTATCACCAACCAAGTACTCCCAGCTCAGCTATCACCAACCAAGTACTCCAGCTCAGCTATCACCAACCAAGTACTCCAGACAGCTATCACCAACCAAACTTCCAGCTAGCATCACCAACCAAGGACTCAGCTCAGCTATCACCAACCAAGTACTCCCAGCTCAGCTATCACCAACCAAGTACTCCCAGCTCAGCTATCACCAACCAAGTACTCCCAGCTCAGCTATCACCAACCAAGTACTCCCAGCTCAGCTATCACCAACCAAGTACTCCCAGCTCAGCTATCACCAACCAAGTACTCCCAGCTCAGCTATCACCAACCAAGTACTCCCAGCTCAGCTATCACCAACCAAGTACTCCCAGCTCAGCTATCACCAACAAGTACTCCCAGCTCAGCTATCACCAACAAGTACTCCCAGCTCAGTTATCACCAACCAAGTATTTCCAGCTAAGTTATCACCAACCAAGTACTTCCAGCTAAGTTATCACCAACCAAGTACTTCCAGCTCAGCTATCACCAACCAAGTACTTCCAGCTCAGCTATCACCAAACAAGTACTTCCAGCTAAGCTATCACCAACAAGTAATTCCAGCTCAGTTATCACCAACAAGTACTTCCAGCTATTAGACATGGATTTACAGAAGATCGCTACCTATGTGTTGCGGGCCCCAAGGATCAAAGAATAGTACCACTGCAACCTACAGGGCATGTCGTAAGAGGAAAATGATGTAGAACCAAGGGAAACTATCCTAGTAAATAAGCATTGCAGAAATCTGATATGCTGGCCTACTTGTAGGCGCATAACTGGCACAACGTACAATCGCTCTTAGGCTCAGATCACATACAAATCACAAAGAGTGGTTAACAAGATATGGAGCATTCGAAAAAATAACAGAATATTCGGGAGTGTTTAAAATAAAAACTGAATAAATGAAGTCATGAGAAACAATGGCAATAAAATTAAAGGCAGACAAAACAACATATCAAATGATATTTGGACCATAGCAAGAAAAATAAACAGATCTGTGAGAGATCAACTTTGATGTGGAGATTGACGATTGGAGGTTACAACCTTCTTACGATTCATATCAACCACTTGTTAACCACCGATTTGTATGTAATCTAATCTAAGCCTAAGAGCAATTGTATGTTGTGTCAGTTATGTGTCAGGCCAGCACATCCGATTTCTGCAGTTACTAGGGTAGTTTCCCTAGGTCTCTAGGTACTCAATCACCCCTTACGTAAATGCCTTGTAGGTCGCAGTGGTACTATTGTTTGCTTCCTATGCGACTCTCGACACTACACAAGCGGGTTTACAATTGATATAACCAATCTTTAAAGTAACTTGCATGAAATCATATAGAAAATGCATACAACATATAAACAAAATACAAGTTTCAAATATTCCTTTTTAAACCTTGGTAAACAACGTTTTTAAATATGATAATTTTATATTAAATTCACATTTATACTTTTAAACAAATGAAAAATGAAAGTACTATAGTGCTTTCAAAATGATTTTCCATGGGAAAATTTAATATCTCTGCAACCGCTTGACCGTAATTGTTGTAACTTTGCATATGATCTAATGATCGTAATGTCCCGAGGTTGATATTTTTTTACTCAATAACAAACGTATGGTTTAAAATTTTCTTTATGTAAACTATATAAAAGTGACCATCTCCTTAGCCAACCATATAATGAGAAGTATTACCCTTCATATTTGTGAGATGTTGCAAGTTCCACGACTTGCAGCTTTTCACGTGGTTTTCCGATTTTAATCGCACTTTAAAAAAAAATTTATAATGATCCTTCCGTGTGTTTAGTTACAATTTACCGCTTGTGTTTCAGAGCATAGATGTATTACAAAACGTTTAGTATTCTAGATTTGTTATACAATGGGTATGAAAATCAAGTTTCTTACACTGCATACAGTGGCTGTGAAAATGTATAAATATTTTATCAGAGAATCTAATCGTTGAAAACTGTATCGGAGTATATCAAATCCTGAACAGAGAACTATGCATGCTTTGGGCTTAAGTAAAAGATTACATAAATTACTCAATGTTAATGGAGCTGTCAGTACAGTCAATACATTGACTCAAGGCAGAAAGAAAGTACGTCTGTGAAGTAAATATTTACGTGAAGTACAGGAAATGCGTAATCAAGGTTACGATATTGTGTACGTGGATGAAACCTGGATCAATGCTCACCACACTAATGAAAAGGAGTGGCAGTTATCCGATGGAACAATTAAACGATATGTACCTAGTGGAAAGGACAACGTCTGATAATGGCACATGCAGGCAGCAGACAAAATGGGCTGGTTAAAGATGCTGAACTTATTTTCACTTCCAATTATACGGACAACAGGGACTATCATACCGAGATGAACGGTAACATATTTAGAGATTGGATTGAACATACTCTTCTTCCGTCCCTAGACAGACCATCCTGTGTGATAATGGACAACGCATCATACCACAACACTGTCAGAAGAAGACAAAATCCCAACATCGAGTACAAAGGATGCTATAAAACTTTGGCTCAGAAAGGAGAACATTCCATTTAACGAGGGGTTTTGAAGCCTGAATTACTATCTATTGTTAAAACATCACAGAAGACCAGGGTATTCCAAACAGACAAGTTGATTCAACAGCATGGTCATGTGTGTTTGTGACTACCACCTTATCATTCACACTTAAACCCAATTGAACTCATTTGGGCCAAAGTTAAAAGACTGGTAGCAGCTGAAAATAAAACTTTCAAGCTAAGCAATATGAAAGAACTAACATATGCCGCCCTGTCGAAGATATACAGAGATTGGTGTAAATGCGAAGAGCATGTCTTAAAGGAGGAAAATGACTACTGGGACAAAGATGGACTGTCGTTCGTGCAGCCAAGAATAGTCATCAATATGTTAGAGAGTAAACACTTTATATGATTTATATAATATGAGTTATCTCACCCTCCCAAAATTCGAATTGTATATACGCCTATGCCGAAAATATGTGATTTTTTAAATTTACGGTAAATTATTTTCTTCCAGCACCAAATAATTACTAGGTTTGAAAAGATCAAAGGAATTCGCCGTTGCAAGAAAAGTACACTACCTGCAACATTGAATTTTAGAAAATCGTTGGGACATCGGAAATACAACACCACATGCAAAAATCACGTTCATCCATGCAATGAATATGGAGATTTGAGGTCAATCGTTGACCGAACGTTTTGAAACGCACTATAGTCATAATATAAAGGTCTACTCTAGGCAGAAGTTATGCAGATCTGAGGCATATCTATGCGTTTAATCAGCGAGCCACAGGAACCATCAGTATGCATCTTTCGATATCTGTTGGGGAGACTGAGCACCTATGGGTCTGCCCGGAGTGCAATGACGTCAGTTTAGTAACCAATAACCAAGAAATAATATGGCTTAAAAAATCTATGTGAATATAGCTCAATCTGCAGCTGATATGTGCTACACAAGAGAAAATGTGATTTCAGAGGAAGAGCAGTTCTACATATAGGTTCACAACCAGTTCCAACATTTGGTCCAGAGGATATATAACTTTCACAAAGCCTATTACAAATGAAAAGAGAAGTTTAGATTAAAAAAACCCAAACCACATTGACAAAGGGATAATAATGCTTTATCTGTGAAGGAATGATTAGATGTCGTTTTAGGATGCATTTCCACTTGGGGTGCATTTAGAGACGCAAGTCCATGAAAGTTTCTCCAGCACCTTTATAAGCACCCCATCTCTCATCCCACCTTTATAAGCACCCCATCTCTCATCCCATCTACTATCTGTAAAGAATATCATGAATGCACTATAGCCTTCTCGGCCAGCTCATCACAACACAGCATTCAATATCTTTCTATGAAATGTCAAGGACGTTGCATAAGAATATTAGTTGTAGTTCAAGGACATACTGATTATATAAATCAAGCAAAGGGTACACGACAAATAAAATGGCACAGTAGTAAGAACTCAAGAGCACATACTAACTTGCTCATACTAATTCTCTAAAAAAACTACCAGAAAGGCTCCATTAGTTTTTTGGGTGTTTCCTTCCACTGCCATATTTAATTTGTATCCCTTTTCTTGGCTAAGACCATTGACAGGAACAATTGATTTAGTGTTGTACTAGTATTTTATTATGTTGCCTTTGGAGCATAAAAGTAAACCTAGGACACTTTTTTCCTGTGGTTAACTTATGTTATCTGTTAGCAATAAAGAATAACTTAAATTGGTTACGATTTGTTAGAATGGCCTGGATAAAGAGGAATAATATTCTACAAGATCTAAATATTGAGAACATCAGCTCTTAATAAACAATACCATGTCTCAGAAACTATTTGCCTCATTAATCAGTGGCTTAAGGAGATTAATAATGGAGGGAGAGAAATGATATGTGGAAGAGCAGGCAGGGCGGCTTAACCTTGTATAATAATGGAGGATGCAAGAAAACTGGCTAGAAGTCTTTCAGGTGTGCTGTTCGTGATGTTAGCAAAGCATATACGACATGAACATTTGGTAAATCTTGCAACTATTATTTATGAAGTACAAGTACATTATCAGAGGCAATCAGAAATAGTTAACAATATGATTTAAGGTAAAGGAAAAAAGTATACAAAATCATGAAAGCTTCACAGTAAACATGATCACAGAGCCACAACTCGTCTGTCCTGTGTTTCATCCAAGAAAAGCACGCTGAACACATCATTAGCAAAGGAGGGGTGATACTTGCAGGCCCTGGTACAGTCTGGGGCAAAGTTCACTTCACAGATTTTGGGTTGTATAATCTTTTGCCCTGCGGAAAGAAAAACAAATTTGAAATTTATTTGTAACATATAAGGGAGACCCGCCAGGACGCCGCCCGGCAAAATGGAGACACGCCAGACGCCGCCCGGCAAAATGGGAGGGCATGAACCGCCAGGGCCGCCCGGCAAAATGAGACCCGCCAGGAGCCGCCCGGCAAAATGGAGACCCCAGGCGCCGCCCGGCAAATGGAGACATGCCAGGCGCCGCCCGGCAAAATGGAGACCCGCCAGGACGCCGCCCGGCAAAATGGAGACCGCCAGGCGCCGCCCGGCAAAATGGAGACCCGCCAGGACGCCGCCCGGCAAAATGGAGACCCGCCAGGACGCCGCCCGGCAAATGAGACCCGCCAGGACGCCGCCCGGCAAAATGGAGACCCGCCAGGACGCCGCCCGGCAAAATGGAGACCCACAGGACGCCACCCTGCAAAATGGAGACCCACAGGACACCACCATGCAAAATGGAGACCCACAGGACACCACCATGCAAAATTGAGTGACATGACCTGAATTCTCAGCGCAGATTTGTCCAGTGTGATACCATAATGAAAATTAAGATTGATAAAATATTGTCTAATGTGCAACTTCTTGATACCAAAAATATGTTGCTCAAATTCTGGAACGAGAGTAATGTGAACGAATATTACACAGAACACAATGGTTGCGTTTTGTCACAAACAACGATAGCAGCAAATATAATTGGATCTATATTATCAGACAGTATTAGTTGCAGTACCATTCTGAAAGCAATGGCAAACTACTGCAACGATTCAAGTACTGTGGATGATGGGGAAGTCCTGTAAAGGATATGCCACGATTTTCATTTTATAAAATTAGTTGTTTATTTGTAACGTTGAGAACCACTGTAACAAGTGGTTACTGCGATTTCTTTGTAAGCAAGTAAAGGTTTAAAATGACGTGAAGTTAATTTCGTCTTTATGGCCACTATTAAAAACAGCAGAAGTATGGATAATATGTGGTTAATCCCAATGCATTCCGATTTGTGGCATGTATGAGTCCTCTACACTAACTCAAGTTTCAAAGTTTGTTATGCTGGGTATACTAAAAGTTTTCATGGTACAGTGATCAGATAAATTTAGCTTCATGAGATAGTTGAGGTGGCTGCTGTGGCAGAAAACAGAGCATGCATGAAATTGCTCTATGTGCAGTAATGTCTCTTGTATTAACATAAACACTGACAACAGGCAGCATAAGTGATATTTACCACATTAACCATCTGGGCCTAACACAGTACAAGTATCTAGAACTCAGCAAACACCAGAACTAGCATATAAATTGGCATATGAATTATAAATCTCCATGTCTTGCAAACAGGGGTCTGCAGGGTCAACCTGAAGATACAGCTATCTGCCCATTATTTTTTCATGCAGTTTGCAGCGATCAAAATTCTGTGTGGCCAACAGGCTAATCCTGTGTGGTTAACAGGCTATGACTTTAGTCTCTGCAGTTTGTACCATATTCTCAGTGGACATCATGTAGGATGTCTTTGCAGCAAGCCTGAAAGTTTGTATCTATGTTCTCCGCCTCCAATGTCAAGTACTAGACATTTTTAATGTCTTGTTGCTGCCATCTTGATCATCCCTTGCTTGTTTTTCAGAAACCATGCCCTCTTTACTGTTCACTTCTCTCCCACAAAAATGGTCCAAAGGCGAAGGATTGTCTTCAATTGCACTGAGGTTCCCAATATGGCTCTGTTCCTGTTGGCAAAATGCAGCATTGCGAGCATTACTAGTACAAACTTCGGCAACAATCCTAGGGATCTCGTGAAAAAAAAAGTGCACACGTCTCAGTCCGGATTCAAACCCACAACTTTTATTACGACAGGCAAATGACTTAAACCAATCAAATTCATGTTTCTGGAACTTGTTTATGAGCCAATGTTCCTTGATGATCAGGTCTTCAATATCTTTTTTCTTTAGTACTGTTGCAAAGGATTCAATTATTTTATGTTTGTGCTATGATACATAATTCACATCCAAATGTTGCCACACATACAAAAATGTACACATTCTCAGAAGTTTTGCCTTGGTTTCTTTTGAGCTATGCCAGTTTCTTCATACTAACACTATGAAATGCAATGGATAAGTCTCCCAATTTCTTTTGTACAATCTGTGGTTAATTAAGGAATTGAGGTATTCAACATGTCATGTTTTCAATGTCTTCTATTGTCTATTCCCAGGTGGAAGATGTTGGCTGTCCACTCTTGCCGTTAGCGTAGGGATGGGAGCTTTAATTTGCGTTCTAGGGTAGATGAGTTGCCCTTGTTTTTCCGTGTTTATGTAGTGTGGTCTTGATATTGTCTATCCATCTTTTTCTTGGTCTTCCCTTAGCTCTAGTACCCGATCTCTTTATTGTATGCTGTTATTGGTGGTTGGTTGTATTTCATTCTCATTAAATATCCAAATCATTGCATTTGTTGTCTTCGATGTAGTCGGTGCATGAAGTTATGCCCACTCTGCTTCTGATGTCCTCATTTCGTACGTAGTCCGTCTTTCCTGGTGACTCCCACTGCCTTTTTCCTGGTGATTCAATGTCTTCATTATTGATAATTTTAGGTTGATAATTGTTTTCTTTGTATTACAAAACTAGCGGTTCTAGCCCCTCGACACTACTTGGGACACATGAATACAGCTTTATATATGGACAGTTCTAGCAAATTATATTACTGAAATGAAAAAAAAAAAAAAATATATGATGATTGTGACAAAATGCAGTAGACAACCAAGCATGAACAGTGGAGGCCAAAGCATTTGTGGAGAAAAACATTGAAGACAAGGGTAGAGCTGAAGATTTTTCAGACGAGAATTCTGGAAGTTGAGCAAAATTTGTAATTTATGTTTCACAAGTCAAATAGAAACTTCTTACCAGTAGGACTAGTCTCCCAGGCCAGTAACAGATCAACACCATACATTGCTCGAGACTGTGGGGAATGGCAGATGCCACGTGGAGGTGGTTGAGATACAGCTGCCTCAAACAGTTCCTTTATTGCCGTAAAGATGTCGTTCTGAGAAACAGACAAAACAAAAAACATTACAAAAGATGCTTAGGTCAGCCAGCAAAAATATTTGATCACTAGAATGCATTCTAAAATAAATTAACTTTAAATAGATGATTTTTTTTGTCCTTCAACTGACATAGTCGCCAATAAGTGCCGACACCCTTATAAAAAATTACATATTTGCATGATGCCCAGATGTTCAATTAGTTAGCATAAATATACATATATATCTGTACATACAATATGAATCAATGATTCAGAAATGCTTTGACTCTTCCCTAAGAATCGTTATGTATTTTTGCATATAGTATTGAAGAGTTGAGGTTTAAGAATTGAAACCAACCCCGGACAGTAGACAGAGTTGAGCTGTTCAAGCACTATGGGATGAAGAGATCTGTACAGCTCAATAATACAGTTCTTAAGGTAGAGTTACTGCTCATTTCATCATCAGATTGCCTTCTGGTCATGCAGATTCTACTATACTCTTTGACATGTCCAAATGTTGAACGCAAGAGGATTGTTTAGTCACTAAAATTATGGATTTTACCGCTAAGTCGGGAGAAGACGCCTGTATGGAAGGGGACAGTGATAAGGAAATCAGGTTTTCTCCCAAAAATTAGCAGCGAGCATCATACCAGGCTATTCATAGCCAGCAAACACAAGAAGAGTAATGGTTTCTGTATCAATCTGTTTTATACAATTTGTTTCTAACCTCATGCAATTGCTAAGCCTTGTGTCACACAGCATTTATCTATTCACTTTATAATATAGATTTTGCAAACACACAAACGAATGATACATTTCTAAATTACTTCATTTATATATAACATGCATGGTAACCCTATTTCTGACTCAATATGGGACCTAATGCTCATCTGTTGGTAATACTGATGATGTGAACAAAATAAGCTTTGCTTAATTATTATGTGACTCAAAGCATCAATATCTCTCCCATGCTGTGTGGTGAGCCCCAAGGAACACGATCATGTTCTTGGTACTTTTATTTTCCTCTAGTATCACTTATGACACACCAGCATTTCGATAAAGCAAGCTGGTGATCTCACCTCCAGGGGCCCCATACCTAAATACCCAATTCTAATCTCTTTTCTGCCTCAATTAAATTATGGTAAGTTCTGCAATTGCGCAAATTGGGGAAGATTGCACTTGTCCTGTTCAATAGAATTGCCAGCATTTTTTCAGCTAGAAATGGCAAACATGGAGAAAAGTACAAAAGAGAATGATGACAGATGAGAGTGCAAGACCATCTAATGAGAATAAAGCACAGGAAGCTACCACATTTTAAAGTAAAATATCTGGTGTAGGTGCATGAGCAATGACTATTTCTTTTAAATACAACATGGACTCACAATCACTGCACCACACTTGTACAATAAGAACTTTCACTTTTCTTCAAGCGAGCTTTTTGACTTGTTTAATAAATAGATTTATTTATACATGAGACACTGAATACTTAAATATAATTTAAGGTCTTTCATAATTAGTGATATACCGTAACATCTTTCCACAAGAAACCTGAATGTTGTAACTCAAACTTTGGTACGAAATCATCATAGTGGAGCTGATAGAGTACAGTGTCCTCATGATAGTTCATTACAGTGAAGTGTTTTTCATAATCATTTAACGAGTCCAGTGAAAAAGGTCTGAAAATGGAAGTAAATTAAATGTTTTGTACAGTCAAACAATTTAGAGTAGTATTGCAGAATAGAGTGAAATATTACAAGATAAGATACAATCTATACAAGAGATGATATGCTATAGGATAGCGTTTCAAACTTTACATTCTGCTGACCTTTTAAATACATGTGCCTATGAAAATCTAGCAATGGGAGTTTTAACACCACCACCAACAGTCGAGATGGCTCCAATTTCTCAGACTGCGGGAAAGCTCTCAAACGATCTTTCAATTGTCCATCAGACATTTAGATTCCGATCTGGTCTGGGTCCTTTGATTTCCTAGCGGAACTAGTTTACCACTGTTTTTATACATGTTTTAAAAATGTATTGAGATCATATTTCTTCAAGCGTTTGAGGACCCCCTCAGTACCTCGGTGACACCTGGGGCCGGACACCAGTTTGGGAAACTATTACGATATGGTAACACTGCATAAGCATTAAAAAAAATATAGGTGGTAGATGTGAAAAATGTAAATAGAAGAGTAAATAAACAAGGTACATGGGTACTGTTTCAAGTGTTGATATGAAAGAAATTAACATTACCAAAGTACATTGGAAACTGAAAAAAAACATGACAAATTGTTCTGTCATTGTAGAATATAAATTAAACTGGTTTTATTTTGTATTGAAATTGGATGAATGAATGTACCTTTATTTAATACCACATGGCATGACTGCTTTACGACTGCAATTTAGACAAAAATAATTGATTTAGATCTTCGAACGCTCCATATCAACCACTTGTTAAGCACTGATTTATATGTGATCTGACCTTAAAAGCGATTGTACCTGCGCCTACAAGTAGGCCAGCACATCCAATTTCTGCGACACTTTTTTACAAGGGTAGCACCCCTAGGGCCTACATCAGTCCCTTACGACATACAGCTTTGTAGGTTGCAGTGGTACTATTCTGTGCGTCCCTGGCGGGCACCACACAGGCGAGTGATTAGACTATGAAATGGGCCCTGCTTATGTGTTTCATTTGTAGAACTGAAATTTTACATTCTGTATATATTTATTATTCATTCTAATAATATTTTACAATTTACATTTTCTTGTGTCAGAACATAACATAAGCTGTTGTATTTACTACCATCAAAAAGTACTTCAAGATTATATCCCTCTAGCATTTGTCAAACGAAATACAGAAAGATCCTACAAATACCATGGACATAAAGATCATATGAATATTATGGACAGAAAAAAGGAAGAACACTGATGTTCTGAAGGAACTGAATGTTAAAGACAATTGGCTGATAATATACCATACATAAAAATTAAGATACTTTGGTCACAACATGCATCACAATGGCCTGGAGAGAACAATATTTGAGGGCAGGGTCCCAGGGCACAGACCAAGAAGAGGATGGCTGCAAGATATGAAAGAACCCATGTATATGACCATCGACGAAGTGGGTGAACTGGCTAGAGACAGAGCAATGTCCTATAAACTATAAAGGATACGCACCTTATGAGCTATTTTAACAAATCTATCACCTGCCAATGTATTAAGACCCGTTGGTTGTGAAAAAATAAGGTCTAAGTATTACTTACTTGTTTGCAAACCTCAAAAAGAATACTTCATATGCATACAGCTTTAAAGGCTTGACACTACTCAAGAGAACAATGAAACGAAGATCAAATTTAACATTGCATTCAATGTCTGAGCGAAAGAACAAGACCGGATCTTCCACATATTTACAAGCAACCTGAAAATCACAGATACAAGTATTTGAGATGAATCTTGCAAAAATTTATAAATACAATGTTATTTCTACGTAGTAAATGCTTTTGTCTGGAAGTTATTTTTACAGTATATAATGTTATGCGAAGATCAGTTACAGGAAGATCGGTTACGGGAAGCTAACTGTCTGTTGATTGGGCAATCAACCATAACCTAGTGTTTCTAGTACAGTTGACCTACATGACATGTTAACAGTTCATCCAATGTATTCTTACCTTTTCCAGCAACAATTACATACTACGTGCCATGTATCACAGATCCTGTTTAAATAGTAGGCGATCATAGATCTCAAAATAGTCTTCAGTAATTCAGGTCTAATGGTTTTTTTTTTTCAAAGACTTCTGTTCAATCTTGCCAGAAATTCCTTTTCAGGATGCACAGATTTAGGTTTTTGCTTCTTCGTAGTAAAGTTGGTGACGCTCTGGAGAAGCATCAGCTCTCTAAGTCCCATGATTCTACAGTGGGTTCTCCAATGAATGTCTACTGAGAATTTGTAATTAAGCTGTCAAATATTATGCAGTATGTGTTTATTTCTGATATTTTATAATGCTTCAAGTAATGATCTGTTAGTGAACATTACTATCTTGATCGGTGGTTAAAAATTTCATAAACTATTTAAACTACCCAAAAAACTTTTGCAATCTGCTTCCATGTGCATGAGCTTCCTCCATAACCTTATAATAAACTTCGATTATATGTAGTTCATAGATTCTTATAACTCTTGAAGTCTATAATACTCTTAAAAGTGTATCCTAAAATGCTTTGATAGACGTTATGTGCAAGATTGTCAAATGTGGCCTATAACACAAGAATTTGCATAGCTGAGAATTGTTGTACTGTTGAGATAACGAGCTGCAAGAAAAGACAAAACACACCGAGCTGCAAGAAAAGACAAAACACACAACACCCTCATGTCTAACCATGAATTCTCAGTCGCCTCTGCACACACCAGAGCGCTATTGTCTGATGCTGTTATACTGCGATGGATATTTCATAACACCAAACTGCAAATCAAGGAATCACACATCTTATAGAATATAAATTCTAAACAATATTAACCTAGCAATCCAACTATGTATTGATATTAACTTTCTGCTATGCATTTCACTCGACATCTTTACCATCGAACAGAAACTGAATCCAGGTGCGCAGATAAATAAAATACTGACCTTTGGTCCAGACTCTGGAACACGTATAATCCTATTGAGGTTTGTAGTTACATGAGTATCCAGACCACGGGCTAAGTTCCAAGGCTTACAGATCCAATGGTTATCCAAACCTCACTGCAGTGGAAGTAAAGTTAAACTCAATAGTATATAATGTTATACAGTATAGGTTATCAAGTCCAATTTCAGGTATCTTTTGATCGATGAGACAGGGCCACAAGGAGAAGCAAGAATAGTAATACTACAAGGCATGTTGTAAGAGACAACTGAGGTAGGGGCCTAGGAAGCTACCCTAGTAAATAAAAAGCGCCACAGAAATGGGATGTGCTGGCCTAATTGTAGGCACGTAAATTGCTCTTAGGCTCAGATCACATACAAATCACAAAGTGGTTAACAAGTGGTCGATATGGAGCGGTCAAAGAAGAAGTGCATCTTTTGAGCCACGTAATGTACGAAATGGGTTGCTGTCTTCCACAAAGCAACCATCAGCAACTGTGATGCAATAGGTGCACTGTACTCCACCTGGCTCTTCTCATCTCATGCTCCATATTCTATATGTGTATATGTTCAATGTATATAAGTTATGTTAGATATTTTATTGTTTCTTTTTACCACTTCTAGTTTTCGGCATTTATTTCGTAATGTTTTTAGTCACAGATTTTCATTTTAGGACCGTTGGGATGTTTCTGACGTAGTCTATATGTAGTGTGCTGTGAAATTTAACTCCTGTGGTATCGTTTGCTTGATAATTGCTTTTTGGGTCAAACGCTGCGTGTTTTTGTATTTTGTACAACTACAGTACTTTGTTATTACGTGTTTCCCAATCAGAGAATGATCAAATTAAATCAACATGTAAAATGACCATAATCACAGAAGACACTTCCTACCTTTTTTCCCTGTGTTGAAAGTAGGAAACAAATTTGGCTAACTCAGTTGACAAATTGTACGTAATAGGAAGCCATTTTGGAGTGGATTCATCAGATTCGCTAGGTGTGGCTCGTCGGGCTGCAATGGCCAATAAATCTTTCACGGTCACAACATTTTCACATGGAAACTGGTTGATCAGACAACTAGGTCTTGTTTCACTGAATTTTCTGTAACAAAAACACAAATGAGATAAAATATGCAAATATCAAAATATTTATTCAAGAATATAAAATCTGGAATAGAATTCTATTGACAGGGCTGCACTACAATTCTAGAAGCCACAACAAAGATACTGAAAGAGGATCAAATAGTCCTGTACAATTATATCAGCTCTAGATTTGCCAGGATAGTGGTATGGAGAAATTGCTATGTAGCGTGGAACGGTACAATAGGAATTATTATTATTATTAAAAACTATCAAACATTTAAATCTGTCGTCCGACAATAAAAAGTATCACTGCAGTAGATTTGGCACACTAAGCAGTAATACGTAATGAGGCAGTTGACAGGATTGGCAAAAGCAGGCACCAAAAAAAAAGGAAAAATTGCATCAGAGAATCATTTTTCCAGCACCAACTGCTTTTTAAGTTTAACCAGAAAAGATTTAATACTTTGGTTTTCCAGATTTTGTTGTGCATGTTGAAAATTGACTTGCTTTCTTGATTTTCCAATTGCGTCCTTTTCTGAATCGACGTCCTTTTCTGAATCACCGTCCTGCGATAGTGTACTTACAAAGTATACAAAATCTTCAACTTTATAAAGTTCTGCAATGTATATATTTTATCTTGTAATCCCTTCTACACAGCTAGACAAAAACAAACTCTGGAAGCTTTTTTTTTTAAATTTCCATAAAAGGTTCTCCAAGTCATATTTACAGATGTCTCCGTTGATATTGTCTGCTCAGTACTCTTTACGGATGTCTCCGTTGATATTGTCTGCTCAGTACTCTTTACGGATGTCTCCGTTGATATTGTCTGCTCAGTACTCTAATTTTCTATGTACCAACATGCTTTGCAATTTCTACTTCTGCCTCAAGATTACATCAATTTTGTTCCATTGGTCAGAGAAAAGTATGGACACCATATTCTCATTGTATGTCAATGGTAGGAAAAGTTCCTTACTATGGTAATGAATGCCTGAAACTAGTCACACAAAGTACAGTAGAACCCGGTTATGTCGCGGCCTAGGGGTTTGCCAAAAGCGCGGGATAACCGATGATCGAGATAAACGAAAACCAATATGGCGGCAAAATATTAACATGTGCTTGAAATTTCTTTATGTACATGATGTGCGTTAATAAATGAGAATGTACATGCACGTGTTATTTGTTTGATGAAGCGATCGGCATGCTATAAAAATGTACATACATGTTTGCTAACAACAAAAGGCATATGTGCACCAACTAACAGCAGAAATTTACCAATATAAAATAAAAACCGTCGATTCTCGATACAAACCTTTATTTATACAAACTGACACAGCTCTGAAAAGTATCGTACGTTACTATGGTTTCTTTACAAAGTCTAAAATGCTTTGTTGCTTTTTGCCTTTAACAGTCTGCTTGAAAACAAATGCTTCAATATTATTTATGCTGTCTAAAACAGTTTCATCTCCTACAAAAGAACCATACCGTCGAATTTTCTGTAGCATTTCTACCACCTCACCAGCTGAGGAATTGGTTCCAAATCTTCGTCCGCATCTTCTTCATCTTCTTTGTCATTGCCGCATGCAGATGTGCTTGCCAGTGCTGACTGCACACTTGATACAATGTCTTCATCGGTGATCACGCCATCAATAACGACGTCTTTGTCGATTTCTATGTAATCTCCGAATTCCTGGACAGTGATGGCTAACTCCTGTGCCTCCTCTTCCAAGATAGCATCTGTATTGTATTATAGATATAGATAGCATCTATTACTGTAGCATAAGTAACACCCATGGTCATGGGGATCGAGATAACCAACGTTAAGTGGCAAATTTGGCCCTCTTTTGTGCTCGAGATATTAGGGTTCGGCGACATAAAAGAATCGAGATATCCGATGAGAAAATGCTAAGACAAAGAGAGAATTTGGCGGTTCCACTTCAAAAGCGTAGACTTAATAGGGTTGGCGAGTTAACCGAGGTCGAGATAAGTGGGTTCTACTGTACATGATTTAACTTAATCTTGCACAAGCAGCAGTAACATGGCTCTACTGTGAGGTGATATCCGTAGCTAAATTCATTTAATTTTGAAGTGGAAATCGGTTAAAGTGGGCCAAGTCTCAAGTTGGCAGTGCTGCAAACACTTCAACTGGTATGCAGGCTCACAAATATCGATCATGGGGAATGCGGAAATACCTTTTTGACCAAGGTTGCAGAAAGGAATCCTGTGGCGTTGGATGCAGACATCAATGGTCATCATTAATTAAAACTAAGGTGGTATGATATACATGGATGGATCGGTAGTTCGCAACATATAAAAGTCGGCATGGGCCTTCACCGCAAGCTCATACGGCAGAAAGGTCAAGGAAGTCGGTGGTGCATTTAATATAACAAGTGGTATGACAATGAAAGTACTGGTGACGATTAAGGCACTACTATGGCTGGAGTCACAAAACTACTCATGCGTGCATTCTGAGCGATTCATCGAGTATGATCTGAAAGGTGGAGGCTGGTTCTGTGCACAGGTAATGGATCTTTGCGTTCGTTCTTTATGATCAACTTTAATCACTGTGATATGTTTGGTTTTTGCCAAGAATGTGTATACGTTGCACATTGGTTTGGTAGGCCCCTAAACGCATAGACGACATGTGCATCTGATTTCAGCCAAGCCTCCTTTGTCGCCTCTTAGGATATGCGGGGCAGGTAACAGTGGTTCTATTCTTTACACCCCAAATTTGGGCTCCGGTAACCACTCGGGCGAGGTAATGGATGCAATTACTACAAGCGTCAATGCGGAGAATTATATTCATCTATTCGCTGCACATGGATGTCGATGACAATAGACTGACTGGCTCTGTCACCATATCGGGAAGGGTCAGCCAACTGATAGTCAACATTCTGAGCGGCCTCAGGGTGCGGCGCAAGATGGATTTTAATCTTAACCAATCCACTTCAACTGCTGTAAAGAGCTAGGATTGAAGATGCCAGTAATGAACAGCACAACAGGTATATAAGTAGGCTCCTCAATCATCAAACTGGTATGGTTAATCGCTGTTGGAGATATTGCAAAGGAGATAAGAGCACCTATGGACATGTCTGGCATGCAGTGAAGAAATTCTAAGCTGAAACTGTTCAATATCATAGTGGTAATGAGTATGATTCTATTTAAGAATACAATATGTGCACTGAAGTAATAAAGACTGACAAATGTCACTCACTTGAAATCATGATAATGTGAAAAGTACCACAGTATATCAGCATCTGCTGGATCATCCACAATATCAAACCTCTTATCTGTTAGGTTATCTTTTAGCACTGCATATTCAATATACACTTTTGGATTTTTGTCCTTTGCAAGTCCTGGAAAGCATAAGTCAGATAATGGTCGTGTCTCCATCTGTGTGTATCTCTGTTCGAGAAGAGAAATATTTGTAACAGGTGAATCTTAGTCAAGTGGGCACAGTATAGTGAGCTGCATTTACACAAGCACAATGTATATTTTTACCTATAGCTGTTTTTATAATCTTAGTAATTTTTGTCATAGAACATGAGACTTAGGACTCCATGCTACTGTCCTCGCTGCTTTCAGCGCAGTATTGCATGCAATTTCCTAAATTTGATCTTCCACTGTTATCAGTTGTCAGTTATATGAGGACTATCATCATAGCACTCCAGACTTGTTCATAGGTGCTCCGATCTCCACCTCAGCAAATCCAGCTGCCACAACACTCCAGTTCGATTATTAATCAATCTCATTGCATATTTAGTATTTTATACCAGGGTCTGGTCCTTTCTGTGCTTGAGTATGCGCTGGCGATCCTGACTCTCAGTCATAGTCAGATAGAACGACTGGAAAGAATACAGAACGAAGCGATGCGCATTATACTTGGTTGCACTAAAGACACGTCGTGCAGGGCGATGCGCTATCTCCTTGACTATCCTACTATGGAGTATAGAATACTGATGAGCCGTGCACGAGCATACCTTTGAGTCAATGCTGACACACAACATCCTCTGCACTTGGAAATAAAGAGACAAAAGGAAATAGGTTAAAAGAGGAAAATCTTGGATGGGTCAGGCCGAGGACTGTATTGAACAGGTGTGTACACTTGAAGACATTGATCCCGGTGAAGAATGGATACCGGTGCCAAGAGCAATCGCTACATCCTTTTCTGTATGCATCGAACTTGATAAAGAATGCAGGCAACACAACCCACTTGTTGTGGAGGCAGAGGTTCAGGCATTAATTTCTGAGAACGCATCTGATCATGATGTAATCATTTATACGGATAGTTCGGTGATTCGACATGTGCGGAGCTCGTGGGCTTTCACTGCTCAGGTCGGAGGTGATGTTGTGAAGGAAGACAGTGGTGGTTTTGCCGTGACTACAAGCAGTCTCACTATGGAAATCATGGCGGTTACCAAAGCGATGATTTGGCTAGAATCACAGACTTTTATCCATGCATGTTTTCTCAGTGACTCAATGAGTATGCTCAGGAAGATTGAAACAGGATGGGCTAGGAGACATTGGATAGAATCGCTGGGGAGGTCTAAGCTGACAAAGATCAGTTTTATTTTTGTACCAGGGCATGCAGGTGTAAGGGGAATGAACGTGCGGATAGGCTTGCAGGTATGGCTGCTGTCCAAAGCGGACGAGCAATGGACCAGGCTGATATTATAAATTCCCTAAGGGAGAGGCGTGTACATGATTCACGTAATAGCGGTGCATCCACAACACTAACCAGACTGCAAGAACTCAAAGTTAAGTGTGGTGTAGCTCGACAAGAACGCTATGCTGGCAGACAAAGAAGAATTGTAAACCAACAAAGAACCGGTGTCGTTAGTCGCCACACGCTGATGGACATACTGAGGAGAGATCGGAGCACTTATGGACTAATTTGTTCGACGTGCAGTGATGGTGATCCGACGACTAAACTATATTGCATATTTAGTATGGCGTCTTTTCTTTCGGGCTGCATCAATCTCTCTTAATCTGTTAAGCGAGTGGGATTCCCAGCCCTGAACATCCTGTTCGGAAGACTCAGTGTGAAGAATGTTATTTCGATCCATGGCAGCTCCCTCTAATATTGTAGCCAAGCCAGCCAATCTATCAGCTTGTTCATTACCCCCAACTCCTGTATGCCCAGGGACAAAAATGAATGATTTCTCTGGTCTTCCACTGTGCGTCTCCCAAGTTCTTTAAGTCTTTATTTACCTCGTTTTACCTCCAGTGTTGAAGTGATGGCTATTCTTACAGACATCAGGGTTCATTCTTATAACATGCCTCAACCCTTTCCTTCATTTTAGGTATATTTGCCACGTTTTTTCTAAATTGTGGTTTATGAGAAGTCTATAACTTGATATCTTGGCCATAAATTTGTTCTCTAAGCAGACATGAGTGATGCAAGGCAGACATGAGTGATGCAAGGCAGACATGAGTGATGCAAGGCAGACATGAGTGATGCAAGGCAGACATGAGTGATGCAAGGCAGACATGAGTGATGCAAGGCAGACATGAGTGATGCAAGGCAGACATGAGTGATGCAAGGCAGACATGAGTGATGCAAGGCAGACATGAGTGATGCAAGGCAGACATGAGTGATGCAAGGCAGACATGAGTGATGCAAGGCAGACATGAGTGATGCAAGGCAGACATGAGTGATGCAAGGCAGACATGAGTGATGCAAGGCAGACATGAGTGATGCAAGGCAGACATGAGTGATGCAAGGCAGACATGAGTGATGCAAGGCAGACGCAGACAAGTCAACATCTTAGTCATGTTTCAGCGTTCATATAGTAAAAGTGGGGAAAATGGTGCTTTTATATCATCTTAACACTTGGTTGATCTGCAGCTGTATATACAGTATTTCCATATTGATTTAATCTATGTAACGGCAGTTCGACTTTAATCAAAGGTACATTTATATCTTTTTGTAGCTGAGATAGTTGTCTAGATCTATTTTCATCTAACCTAATCAACGCGAGTCCTAAATGAACTTTTTGGTGGTGATCCCTAATTGAAACTCGGAAGACGGACTCGGTCAATCCAAGCTTAACCGAAGGTTGGCTTTAATGACTGTCCGAACAAATTCAACCCATTACCCCGATGTTACACTCGGCCAGACTTGCCTCCTGTTCTGTAATTTCTCTTGAATTGTTCGATGCTCTCCTGCTGCAAGTTAGGGATCTGCAGAAGTAGATTGGATCATTTGCATCGTGAAAAAACCACTGATGATGGCCTGCAAACAGCGTGCAGCAAACTATATTAAGCAAGGAAGAACATGCTTAAAAACCAAGCTAACTAACCTTAAAATAGGGAGAGTCTTCCTCAGATGGAGTGAAGTTAATATCTGTCATGTCTTGGGGAATCCAGGGAATGAGCCGAGCACGTCTCCTGTCTGAATCTAGTTCCTGATGTATATAATCCCTTGTTACTTCATCTGGAAAAACACATTTTTTTTGGGTAACCAGTGTCAAAACTTAAATATAAGACAGTATAAATAAACAAATACAAGACAGTATAAATAAACTAATAACATATTCATGCTTAAGATAACATGACCGCCAGTGGTTACGGGCCCAAATTTTGGTGTAAAGAATAGAACCACTTACCTGCCATGCATGTCATAAGGTGACTGAGGAGGTTTGGCTGAAATTGGATGCATGTGTCTGCTAGGGAATGCTAACCGAAACAAATGCTTGCAGAAAACGGATGCACCAGGCCGTATGGCGCGTAACATGGTGCAACGACCCCTCTCAATGAGGAATGAGATAACGGATTCTACGGTCGGCAATCTGCCTCGGATTTAGCCACACGTAGAATGTCAAGACCTACCATCATGAGTGGAAGGGCACAAATGGGGAAGCAGAAATCATAGGAATTATATCCTACAGATCTCAAAGAGGTGGTGCACAGAGTGAAAGTGTACAACTTAGACATAACATTAATATATATCAAAGGTAGTACAAGGTAACTGCTTCAAATAAACTGAATTCAACATGCAAAAGATTTACCAAAATAAGTGTTGCAAGTCAAAACTTCTGGTTCACTTGATCCACTGAAGCAAAAAGGAATTTTAAATATTAAAAATGTTCACTGAAAACTGGCAAACTGCTGAGGACCTATGCTCCACAAGGAACAGAGTAATGATGATGTTCATTGAAGACAGCAGAATTAACAGGCAAATTGAAATCCAATGCCAAAAATCAAGCACACTTGTATGCCAACTGTCACCCACATTGAGAAATCCAAATATACATATGTGCTCAAAGCAACATTTCATAAATAACATCTACCCTATGATATCAATGTCAAGCATGGACACTATCCAAATCACACATGCAAAATCAACACCTCTGAGATGAAGTGCTAGGAAAAAAAACCAGTCAACTTAGCCATCGCAACCGAGCTAGAACTGAGGCTATCAGGCAGAGGATAGTAACAGCACCCTGTACAACATTCATCATACAGAAACCACTTAGTTTTTGTTTGGTCATAGCAGAATGCAAGAACAAATATCTGTTCAGGTGCTATACCAACACAGTTGTGATAGAGCAAGAGAGCAGCCAAAAAAGTGGATTCATGACAAGACCTTACAGCCATGCAGATTGACTTTTTGAACGCTCCATATCGACCACTTGTTAACCACTCTGGATTTTTATGTGATCTAAGTCTAAGAGCGATTGAACGTTGTGCCAGTTATGCGCCTACAACTAGGCCAGCGCATTTTAGCTGTGCTTTTTAATTACTGGGGTAGCTTCCCGAGGTGCCTACCTAAGTCGCCTCTTAAAAATTGCTTGTAGGTTACAGGTTACTAACTTTTGCTTCCCATGTGGGCCCGGCAACACACAGGCACATGGATTGACTAAACAGTGCCACTCAAGCGCTAGGTCAATTTCTCTCATGACGCCTAGCGACAAAAATGGAAGCATACAATAAGTAACAACTGTGGAAAAAGTTATTTAAAGTACAGGTTTATATCTAATTATATGAATATACATACCGCCTTTTGACACTTTTACGATTGGCCACATGATTGAGAATGCTATCCCAGCATCAGCAAAGAAAAATGGGGCAATCCGGAAACTTGGTTTATCTGAATGCTGGATACGGCTTCCAAATTCATCCATAATATACCACTTAGGTTTGGCAGCATCAGAGCCCTGAAGAATAAAGTACAAATATACAAATACAACACTAGAGAATGACAAACATGCAAGTGTAAGAACCAATTAAATTTGCTTGCTTTCAAGTGCAGGACCATAGCATCTCTATATAACTCCCCTTGAAGCCTATAAAACCCATAATCCATTAGGGTCATAGGGGTGTCACTGTGGAGACAGCACAAAAAGCATGCCATGAGTCTCAGTCTTCATCTCCTCGGGCGAGTGTGGAGAAACTCTGCCCCGACCAGCTCTTGTTGTCAAATCAGGATTTTCTCTGCCCTCCTTTCTTCCACCCTCAACTGTTCTCTGTAGGATAGTCTTATTAGAGTGTGTTATGTCTCATCACATGCCTGAACCACGCAAGTTTACACCGTCTCATGATTGTCAAGAGTGGTACTTGGCGACCTGGAAGGTTGTTTATTTGGTCTTACATAAATATTCATCTTATGTTCTATGTAACTAATATGTAGTATCCGTCTGTAACACATTCTAAAGCCTGTATTCTTCATTCCAGTTCTGCATCGAGTGTCCAGCTCTCACAACCACATAAAAGAATGGACAGCACCAGCGATCTGTAGATATTGATTTGTCATAGTACTGATTTTGATGAAGCATAAGCATCTACAAATTTCTTCCAACCATATCTGTCTTGGAGTAAGTCTGCTTAGTTCAGTCCAGGTCATTCCCACCTCTGGTCTTTCTGTATACAGAAAGTCTTTGTCTTCCCTTTCACTCTTGCCTAATGGATTTAATTTCAGGGTCAGATGTGGGTGTTGCGTGTTCAGCTCAATGTATGTCCCAAATCCTTTGATCGTTTTATTTACTTATTGATATTGTTAAGATTTGTATGTTTGCCAAACTCAGCATTTTAATTCTACATCTGTCATAGCCTCTTATGTGACTCATGTCTTGGTACTTGTTTTCCATGTTTCTGATCCATACATTAAGACTGTCCTGTAAGCTGATGGATCTCCATATTTTGTCCAATGGTCTGAACCCGTTAATTTCTTAACCATACATGAATGTTCTATGTTAAGTATGTTCTTGACTTCTGAACTTTCATCTTTCAACCGTCATATGTATACAAAAAAATGTTAAACATTGGTGAATCTTCTGTATTTAGTAGCGAAACATGCGAAAACATTTTCCCAATTTTTTTTTTTGGCTCTTATCTGCTTCAGTAAAATCACTTAAAAAGAATTCTATAGTCTGTGATTTAATTTTAGTTAGTGTGTTGGTGCTGTTTTTTTTTATAGCATTGTTCAATATCTGCACATTTCAGTCCAGCCCATTTGATTTTCACATACACTTTATGTTGTGTTCCTCTCTCCATTGTTCCAAGATAGAGATTTGATAGAAAGTGAATCGCTTTGGGATATATCCCAAATCATGCTGGGCAGAGACATAACTTATTTTCAACATTTTCAAACTACCAAAGAATCATCTACATACAACTTGCACATAGGGTCACACCCTGCTTGTCCATCTCTGATTGGACTAGATGCTTGATATCACCTACATTGAAGTCGGGTGTTGCAAGTTTTTCAATCCAAAAGTATTTTTTTAAATGACACTTCTAGTATGGAAGACCAAACACAGCCACAAAATAGATGTGGAACCCTTTTAACTACAGAGGGATAAAGCGGGCACCGATATTTATGACAGGCATTAAAGAATGCAACAAGACAACCAATATATTTCTAAAAAACTAAACTGAAGCAAAGAAGAAAACACAGCATGCAAGTTTTTTCTTGAATGTCTAATCAGATCTGAAACATACTTACAAGATCAAAGTTTCCAAAACTGTAGGTCTGGTTGAAACTGTCAAAATAAAAATTTAGCAATATCCTGCATAAAAAAGTATAAGACACAGCAACATCATGACCAAAAGGCATTCATTAAACAAAGCATACAGAGCAAACAGAATGGTCCTATACACCAGACATCACAAGGATTAATCTCTAACTGCCCTGATTGTAAGTCTTTCACCTAGTACAATTTTACAGCAGTCTTCCCTTGTATAAATAACAGACTAAATGTGTACAATTCGCATGAAAAGCGCGCATGAATGGCACTCGATTGATGTTACTGAACTGATCTCATAGTACTCTGGACGTCTGTCATAGGGGCTCAGTCTACCCAGACAGATGCTGAAGTGTTTGTATACCGATGGTTTCCGTGGCCCGTTTATAAAACACTTCACATTCTGTTCTCAGGCATCTAGCTTTGTTTGTACACTGTAATTCAAAACTCCTATCGCTAGATAGATTCAATATAAATTCTGTGTCTTGATCCAACATTAGGTCGCTGAGAAACTGCAGGACATTCCCCCATATCCATCTTCTGCACCTCCTAATGATTGATGCAAGCATGTGTCCTCAGATGCCGCAAACATCTGCATGCTCAGGACAGTAGATCCCCGTAGGTTGCCACTCTTAATAGACAACATAAACGGAAAAGAATGGCCAAGACAAATTGAGGAAGCTGGAAATATCTTTAATGCTGGTACATAAAAAAAAACATTTAACACAAGAAATCACTATCACTAACAATTCTTAAGACCACTTACATCCACATAGTCTCCAAAACTGTTTCTTTCTGCTCTTCCTTGTTCAATTCATCAGGGTTAATATTCATCAAATTCATCATCCTATCAACAAGACCTGGGATAGCATCTAGTGCCGCACGCATATCTTCCAATTCATATGTCCAGGCATGGTCAATGAGAAAGATGCTGGACAAGAAAAAAATAAAATGAAAGCACAATGAAGCTGATGGTACAGTATATAAATGAAGCACAGACTTATTAAAGAGCACAAGGCCCTTTTACAAAACGAAGCAACACAAAAGCTGATGTATCAACCAAATGGCCTTTATCAAATGCTAAATTTTCCCCCAGTGAAACGTAACTTGCTTTTCACTAATGCTTTTCACCAATATATTCTGGGCTCTTTTAGTAATGATCATAAAGCTTTGGCTTATCTACTCATGTATGCTCTTTGTTATCTATTCCTGTGTCTTTATTCTCTTCTGTGTGTTCCAGTCACATGGATATTTGGTTATATTAGGTTATGTCCAGAGTGTGTTGAAACCAATGCAATCGTCCATTTGTTTAATATCCAACTAACAGTTTCTGTCTTGTACTTTCAAAAGTCATCTGTCCATATTACAAAACATTTTGAACTAAAAACACTTTGACATTGAAGCAAAGTCTTATAAGGTATTTACTATGCAAAGCTGAATAATTTAACAGGTGAGACATACAAGAGCAAACCTTAGTTGCCCACATACAGACAAATATTTGTTTACGGTAAGATCATGCATAATATTGATTAAATAGTACAGACATACTGCATGGAGTCATCAGGTCTTAATGCATGGTAAGAGGTAGACACAACTTTCCAGCCCCCATTGATGCTGTTATTTGCTTTCTCACTGTCTTGCTGCATTTCAAACACCATTCCTGCATCATAGAGCTGTGTGGTTTTAAACAAAATATCCTGTTCAATTTGTGCAAGCATTAACATAGCTCTTAAAAGTATAATCAGTTCAAGAGAGTTCCTTTTAGTCATAATTCTACCCACAAATTTACACAATTTCTTTGCTCAAGTTATAATTTATAGACAAGATTTCACTTGTCAGTTATATATTTATAGTTATATATTAATACAGATTGTATTAACACTTGACAATCCACCAATTACCAATGAGGAAAGAAATTGGCCCTCCTATCTCCTGCACAATCAAACCTAGAAATGTGAAGTAACAGCACTTCATACTCTATAGGTCTGAAAATGCTCGAGACTTTTTTTTTTCATGAGAGCCAGTGTGGTAGTTAGCGCATTTGCTTTGAAGGTTAGTAGTTGTAGTACTATGATAAACAAAAGTTCCCAGTTGTTGAATTTTTTGTTGTTGCAAATAGTGGCTCTCAACGCCAACGCAGCCTCAGTTTTGGTGCCACAGAAACACTGCTCAGTAAAGGTTAATCCTTTTAAATATGTGCTATTGACAAAGATAAATATGGGCCCAACACATTAATCCTTAAATAGACCTCGTGGTAGGAAAAACAAGTCTTTACTTTTAGGAAATATTCATGCTTTCATATGTGAATACTGAAATGATCATACAAAGTAATAAAATAAACAAGCAAGTCAGAGGAAAATTGACTATAGAAATTGGATTGGACTATCTAAAGTTCTATTAATTTACGTTTTTTGGTCGAGAATGTGTGATTGAGAATTATGACTAAAATAATCTCTTGGTGTTTCTAAGCAAAAACCAAAATAACTGCAACAGACAAGAACATAAATGAAGCCATCAAATTACCTTTGATCCTGAAAGAAATTGTATTATCAGTTCTGTGTGATCTCTCTAAAGCTTTTCTTCTAAAAACCCATTGTCAGAAAAGTGCTTAACACTGAGGTTGAAGGTTATACTCAAGGGGATCAGCAGCATTCTGTAAGTTACAGCACCAACGTAGTCAAATGGTTAGAACTCTTTTCAAAATAAACATGGATTACTTCCCGTAAGTGAGCACTCTTCAATTGATCCAGATGTTGGTTCGTGATTTAGGAAAAGTTAGCAATGAACAGTAAACTACCCCCAAATGCTGACATAGTACTGCGAGGTCTCATACTTTATTCCCATTGAAAATCGTGTCATATCCTTTACAGGACGTAGCCATCTATTGTCTATTCCCAGGCGGAAGATGTGTTGGCTGTCCACTCTTGCCGTTAAGCGTAGGGATGGGAGCTTTAAATTTGCGTTCTAGGGCTAGAAGAGTCGCCCTTGTGTTGTATCTGTGTTTATGTAGTGTGGTCTTGGTATTGTCTATCCATCTTTTTCTTGGTCTTCCCTTAGCTCTAGTACCCGATCTCTATTGTATGCTGTTATTGGTGGTTGGTTGTATTTCATTCTCATTAAATGTCCAAACTACTGCATTTGTTGTCTTCAATGTATTCGGTGCATGAAGTTATGCCCATTCTGCTTCTGATGTCCTCATTTCGTAGTCTTTGTCTTTCCTGGTGACTCCCACTGCCTTCCTCAAGCATTTCATTTCACACGTGGTGAGTTTTCTGTGGTGTGTTGCTGTAAGAGACCAAGTTTGGCACTGGTAACAAAGTGTTGGTTACTAAAATACTTTCTATTATCTGTCTTTTCACTTCCATCTTGATCTTTGGGTGTTGTAGTAATGGTGCCAGCTGGTAGGTCACTGCATTTGTTTTTTTGACACCTTGTCTATTTCTCTATCGAGTTTTCCATCCTGTGAAAATGCTGCCTAAATATTTGAATTCAAAAACTTGCTTTACTCTGGTGTTATCTATTTGTATGTTTGCTTGGCTTGGTGTTCTGATTTTCTTGGTCTCTGGGCTTTTGTTTGTTGATTTTCATGTACTTTCTACATGCTATTAGCAGTGAATTCATGTGATGTAGCTGATCATCTTCATAGATTAAACTTTGGTCATCTGCAAAAAGCAATTAGTTGATTTGGTTGTTTAATTGGTCGTCGTGATCATTGTCTATGTCAATAAGGTCTTTTTCACTGTGCCTCTTTCACTACTTTGACGATATATATGTTGAAGAGAAGAGGTGAGAGCACACAACCCTGTCTTACTCCTGATTTTGTTTCGAATGAAGCCATCAACCACAGTAAACGAGTCTATTTTCTAGGCACCACTTATAAGTTCAGTAGTTCGCTATCGTTTTCTGAATGGGGAGGTTTTTACTTGTAAAAACTCACTGAAACGAATTTGCTTTCAAACTTGCCCGCCATGGGGTTTGAACCAGGTATGCTTGAGTTTGTGATCGAGGTCACTATAGCTTGAGCTACAGCACTATAGCTTGAGCTACAGATGCTCACTTTATTATTCCCATACAACATACTTTTGGATTACAGTTCTCTTTATTGTAAATTGAAAGTGGTACTCGTCATGAAGTTGTTAAGCAGTTTGTCTTGTGTTTTGAAGCTTGCAGTGAATTTGGTTCATGAGTACATTTTTTCTAAAATGGAGATCAATAGAATTGTTGCTGAAGCTAGTTTGTGCTTTGCAAAATACTCTCAGCAGTTGGTGTGCAATTTCTATGGAGAGTGACAGTCAAATAGGGGAAAACCCGGTGTAATGAAGTCAATCCACCTTTGAATTTCTTTTACAATAAGTGACATGTATATAGTCAAGCTAGTGCAGTAAATACAAAACTGAAAACTTATCCTGTAATAATGTGACAATTGTACTAAATGCATTCACGTTTTCTTACAGTAAGAAAATGCTCTGACCAGCTATTGTCAAATAAAGTTTATCAAAAAAAAAAATTTACTAGAAGATTTCAACACAAAATAGGTAAAGAATACAAGCATTGCAACAGAACTGAAAAGTCTGCAGGCAATTTTAAATGATAATGGAGAGTAACCAACCTGGTAACCAAATGGATTCAGATAAGCAACACCAAATTCTAGAGACAAATGTAGGATTAAAAAAACCAGAATGAAACAGATGTGTTAGAAATGCAACGTGTTAGAAATGCAACAAGCAGAAATGCAACAAGCAAATGCAACAAGCAGAGGGACATGGAAATGCAACTACTATACCGAGGATGGAATGAATACTTCTGATTGCAAAATCAAACTCACAAAGAGATCCTTTTTTAAAATTAAGACATACCAAGCATTTTTAAGAACTATTAAAAACAAGACGAGATTAAAACTACTGCAGACGAAAGCACAAGATTGGTGATCATTAAAAAAACAAAGGTTCAATAACAGATGCAGGAAGGCAGTTTTAAAGAGAAAAAAGCAAGACAACTTTGAATGACAACAAATATATGAACAACATTATAAAACTGCTGCCAGTAGCTAAAAAAAAAAGTAAAGGCAAAAAAAAAATATATGAACATTCATAACATTGTCAATCAGAAATGCCAACCAACCAATATTAAAACAGAGGACAAAAAAAAAGGAGTTGAATACATCATATTTTTCATACTTCAGTATGATATAAGAAAGAAGGTATCAGATATTAAAATCAGTCATATGAAAATCAATTCCAATTGTTCAGGGATCTGAAACCTAGATACAAGTCAAGGTGAAACTAGTTAAGTTTCAGCCGCTTAAGTCCGTTATTTTTTAAAAGTTTTATTACGAATCGTTGGTCCCAACAAGTATAAAAATAGTGGGGAATTAAGAATGACAAAATAAGACCGCATCGACGCATCGCATGTGGGCGATCAGAAAGCTGAACAAAACTTTTTTTAAACCACCTTTTAATCTTAAGTAAGTCTTAGCACTCTCAAATTTTACTCTTTAGGTCAAGTATATCATGGGTAGAGAGACAAATAGATATATCCAGAAAGAACTCAAAAAAGAAAACATGAGTTCTAAGATTGAAAACAAAGAAAGACCATCATGGAAGGAGGCATACCCGATACCGGCAAAGTCAAAGAGAAGAGGAGGAAAGCCACGGAGAAGAAATGGTTTGAACATGAAAGCTGCAGAGGCAGGACATCTGGCCTATGAAAGAGAGATATTCCGTGACGACTGTTGGGTGGCAAAGCTCTGCTCGGGATAAGTTATTGATGATGATCATGATGTCAAGAGGCTTACCTCAGATTTCAGTTTAGTAAATAAAGTATGCCAATATCTCTGCGGTACGCCTGAAGATGTAAGTTGGTTCTCATGGATTATAAGGAAAGTGTTATAATCTAAGAAGTTTGCGGTCATTTTGTCACTGTACTTTGAGCAATAAATAAGTCTTAACTCATCAGCTCGACTGTGTCTGCTAGACTGACTAGGAAACACGTTTTATATTTGCGGAAGTAAACATGCGCTATGTATAAGCACGTGGCCTGTCGATAACAAGTCACGAAAGTTATTTACACGACTGAACATAACGCTATACCAATTTTTTGTTTTTTATTACCACTAATGACCACGATTTGCACGGTGGCTATTTCTGTTCGTTAGTTTCATAGCAACATCAGAAATTCTCCAGTGATTTTAATGACGAGTATTTGTATACATACTTGCAGGAATGGATGTACAATGAACACTACTAGTTATTTTGTTATCTATGCTAACTTACGAATGCGAACACTGGAAACAAAGACAGTGGAGAATGCATTAAAATTATTTACATTAGTTACTTTAGAAAACTTTCGAATATTGGATGGAAAGATGTCAAGACAAACAAATTCACAAAGAGAAGATACACAACATCAATATTTCTCTACAATAATAAGGGACAAAACGATGGACACACACCTGTCACGTATTTAAGATGCAAACATACTTTCATTACAATTAATTATTTCAATATTATAGATATATATTTTAGCACTAAATGATGGAGACTCCATAGACTGCAATAACGAGTTATATAAAACCCCGGTTGTGGCATATGTCCTCAACTAACTCGTCCAATCTTGATCATGTATGCAACAGCTGTGGTAGGGGATTGTGTTCTATGAGTGAACTGTAGAGTCACCTCCGTACACATCAGATAGGTACAATAACACACGTCTGATGCTGTTGTCATTATCGCTTACGATGGACGGCTATTATTTGTATTTCTATCTATAGCTATTTCTTGCAGCTCCATATCCTGATATAATTATAACATACATGGATGGGTTGGAGGAAAATGCAGTCAAGAATGCAGGAGTGAATGTGGAATACCCCTACAACGATTGGGATCCGGTCAGAGTGTCAACGGCGAAAAATTATGTCATATCTATGATGCAGAAATCCAGACAATCAAAGTATCTACTGAAAAGCTGTTGAACACCAATCCAGATTACAAATACAACCTGTGTTATTCTTGACAGATGGAAAATCAAATCTACAAGCATTTCAGCTCAGAAAATCACAAGTTCTAATAACTGAACTGTAATCAGCGAAAGGTCGCCATGCAGACTGCGTCATTTCACTGTAGAAAACTATGAAATGAAACGACAGGATAAGGAAAGGGCTGCAGGAGAACATCATTATGTACAATTTATGTATCATCAGTCGAAAAAGTCAGCGGCATATTCTCCATCCGCACTCGGCGCACACCTATGCCAGGCCAGAAGGACAATAAAAATAATATAATTATTCTGTTAAGTATTCACAGCAATATTTACTATAAAATATTTATAGAGTAGCTATAAGTATATGTCTATTGTCAAATTTAAACCATCTCTAGGGACGCGTTATCACATGCGGCATGGTGTGTGTTTCTGGCATTTTAGTACTCTTGTCTCCGAAAATCACTTATTGGTTTTCGTCTTTATAATAGCCGTCCATCGCAAGCGATGATGACAACAATCTCAGACGTGTGCTGTTGCACCTCTCTGGTGTGTGCGGAGGTGACTGTAGAGTCAAATCCTAGAACACAATCCCCTACCACAGGTGGGGTATATATGATCAAGGTTAGACATGTGTGTGTTGTCTTTTCGCGTAGCTCGTTTTCACTGTGCCTCAACGGTGCGAATCTGAAACTGTTGCTTGTGCTGTATTTGGATTAAAGTGAGGAAAAGTTGCTCTATTCGTCAACCTTACTCTCTCGTCCAGGACTATCTGTATCCAGGGCACGAAGTCGAGACGACTGGAGATAGTACCAGATGCAGTGGATGACTAGGGCTGTCTAAGTGCTTCGCCGTGCTCTATGCGATCCACACCGCTCTGTTGTGATCCGCCCTTCTAACCGTTGAGCCAGCTAGTGGCCTCATCCACGAAGTCAACCGGATCCAGTCTTTGCATACATTGGCAGACAGTGTCTCCGTCTTGACGCGTTTTCGTCTTCGGAATCTAAGGTCAACTTTTACGTTTTGTGAAGCGGGAGAGATTGGTGGACAGGTGGTGATTTTACATAGAGAATGCGTGCGAGGGCAAATCTTCACTATAAATTGAAGGGATTGGTGTTTAATCCTACTGATATTCCTTAGCATTAAATTTAATTTGTGACATAATATAACATTGTTCTCACATGTTGTGTTTTTAACAAGAGTTTGCCTTTATCTAACAATACTGGAAAGCAAAAGAAACAAGGCGTGTGTAGTCTGATTTCCAAGAATTTTTAACTGAACTCATATGTATTATGCTATCAGGTGCCACTCTAGTGCCATGCCACGCCTTTTTCGAACTGCATTTGTATATTAAGTGGTTGCATCCTTCACGTAGTAACATTCGTCAAAAGTTAATGATACATGCGTGTTTCAGATACAAGGAAGGTTTGGAGATCGCGGTGGGGGTAAAGATTCCTTCAACTATGGAAGTTAGACACCGTTCTTCCGCACCAAAGTTTCTGAATTTGACTATCTCGAGCTGGACTCAAATTCATACAAGTTTTCCGTGACATATGACGTCATGGTAGATAAGGTAAAATCTAAAGTAAACGGATTAGTTTTGGAAAATGACACACACCATCGATCATACACAAGCTGGAGACATTTCATAATAAATGTTTAAGAATGCTGCATATTTTCTGGCGAAATAATCACAATATATATGAGACTGCAGTAAAACTATTTGATTGGCGAAACACGTAATCACAAAGTACTGTAGTTTACATCTCAGAAAGAATAATGACAATCACAATACGGAGAACGACATGGACGACCTCATTCAAATTTACGCGCCGTGTAATCATCATCATCAGGTGCCGTCTCCACATCGAAGGTTGGCTGCAATGAATCTCCAGCATCCTCTGTCTTTCGCCTTGGTGTTGCACACTGCCAGACTGTAACCTGTCCATTTCTTAAAGTTTCCCTCCACTTATCTCTCGGTCTTCCTCTTGCTCTTCTCCCTCAACTTTCCCCTCTAGTAAATGTTTTATCATGGTGTCATGCCTTTTATGTGCCCAAAATACTTTACTTGTCTGAATTTTATTTCTCTAATAATTGTTTCTTCATGCCTAGTTTTCCTAAAACTTGTTTATTTGTCTGTTTTTCTGTCCATGAAACTCTGCTTATTCTTCTATATATCCACATCTCAAATGCATCAATTCTGTCTTCTAACTGCTTGTTCATTGTCCATGTTTCCGAGCCATACATTAATATAGGATATATATAGCATTTGATCATTCTAATTTTTAGCCTGTTTGTGATTTGTTTGGATGTCAGTAACTTTCTCATACTATTGAAATTATCCTTGGCCATTCCTATTCTCTTTTAATTTCAGTTATACATCTGCCATCATCTGTTATCATCTGACCGAGATAGGAGTAGCTTTTTACTTGATGTAGTAATTCTCCTTGTATTTTTATATTCATTTTAGGTTTTTCCATTTCCTTGTTGATTACCATAGTTTTTGTTTTCTGTATGTTAATGTCTAATCCATATTCCTTGCTAGTTCTGTCCAATTGGTCCACTAATTCTTGTAGATCTTGTTCATTTTCTGCTACCAATACTGTGTCATCTGCATATCTTAAGTTATTTATTATTTTTCCATTGATCTTGAGTCCTGGCATTCCTCTAGTTGTTTGAAGATTTTCTCTGTGTAGATGTTAAATAGGCTTGGTGACAGTATGCATCCTTGTCTCACTCCTCTCTTTATGTCTATGTATGGAGAGTAGCTATTTTCATATTTTATTATTGCTGTCTGTTCCCAGTATATGTTACTTATTAGTCTGATATCATCCCCATCTAGGCCTATTTCTTGTAGACATATGATTAGCTTTTCATGTTGGACTCTGTCAAAAGCTATCTATAATCGATGAAACACAAGTAGATGCTTTTGCACTTCTATATACTTGTCAGCGAGTAGTCTTATACAAAGTATTGCCTCTCTTGTTCCTCTGTTTTTTTCTAAAGCCAAACTGTTCTTCTCCTACTTCTATGTCTATCTTGTTTTTAATTCTTTCATGTATGATCTTGAGTAGTATTTTGTTATGTGGCTCATCAGGCTAATTGTCCTATAGTCTGTGCACTCCTGTGCTTATTTTTGGGTAGTGGATGAATACTGATGTCTTCAAGTCTCTTGGTATATATCCTGTGTTATATATATATCATTGCACAAATCTGTAATGGTTGAAATACCAAAATTTCAATACAGCCGTGTAATAGTGCTGACAATATCGAAGAATGCGATGAATTTTATGACGTCATTAGCGATACTATAAATAGAATCAAATCAGGGGAGACTACTTTCATTGGGTGATTTTAATGCACATTTAGGTTCTGATAGGACAGGAGTTGAGTCATATCTAGGACACTTCGGAGACAACACTAGTCAGAGAAATGGAAACGGCATAAGACTTCTGGAATTGTGTAACCAGCATGACCTAATTATTACCAACACACAATTTCAACACCGGCAATCACACATTTATACTTGGTACAAATTGAACAACTTAGACTGCAAGAGCCAAATAGATTTCATTCTAGTCAAAGATCAAAAGAAGGTCAGTGGTAGACGCTAGGCTATACCAAATTTATGCATAGACACGGACCACAAAGCGGTAGTTATGACTATCAGAACACACAAGAAGAGTACCAGAGGGCAACACGCAACTACAAAAGAAATAATCAAAATCAATAAATTAACAGATGTTAACACACAAGAGTCATATCTTCAAAGAGTCACAGATAATTTTGTTAAACTAACTGAAGAAAGCAAGTCAGTAGAAGAAGAATGGACAGTATTTAAGAGAACTTTATTAGAAGCAGCCAAAGAAACATGCGGAACAGCAAAATACAGAGGTACCCGACCAAAAGCACAACTTGGTGGAATGACGAAGTAAAACTAGCGGTAAAGGAGAAAAACACAGATACAACTTATGGGCAAAAACAAACATCAAAACGACCTCACTGAGTATAGAACAGCTAGAAAACAAGCCAAGGAGATAATAAAGAAGTCTAAAATACAAGCATGGCAAGATTATGGCGAAACATTAAATTCAGACTACAAAAATTCAACAAGACATTTTTACAAGAAAATTAAAGCTATGCGGGAAAGACAAGAACAATATGACCCAACTGAAATTATTAACGATGAAAACGGCCAAGCTCTTAATGATCCAAAATGATAATGAACAGATGGCGACAATACTTTAGTGAACTTCTCAACCTACAACAAGAGGACCAACCGAACACTCAAGAACACACAGTAAATGTAACTCAGAAGTAGAACCAAGCATAACACTATCAGAGATCAGAAATGCTGTAAATATGGCCCCACCTAATAAAACACCAGGCCCAGACAATATCCCGGCCGACCTAATCAAAGCAACTAAAGAGGTAGGAATCAGATGGCTCCATAGACTATTCAACCACGTCTGGATCACACAAGAAACACCAGAAGATTGAGGAATGCTCAATTGTTCCCATCTGGAAGAAGAAAGGTAGCAAGAGGACTGTACAAAGTATAGAGGCATAGCGCTACTGAGCCACACTGGGAAAATATTCTGCAAAATACTTGAGAAAGGCTCCGCCACATCATCGAGCCACAGCTTAATGACTCCCAAATGGGATTCAGGAAGAACAAAAGCTGTACAGACGCAATATTCGCCCTCAGACAGTTAGTAGAAAGGACCATCGAATCCGACAAACATTTACACGTTGCATTTGTAGATCAGGAAAAAGCGTTCGACCGCGTAGATAAGCACAAGTTGTGGAAAATACTAACAACCTATGGGTTAATGAACACCTAATCAACCTTTGCAAGAACATTTATACTGACAGCCAATGTACGATTAGAACAATACAGGATTATCAGAAACGTTTCACGTAGGGTCAGGAGTAAGACAAGGTTGCGTACTATCCCCGCTGCTATTCATCACGTACATTGACCACATTTGTAAAATAGCTAACACCAGCGAAGGAAACAACCTCGGAGAACTCTTAAATGAATTTCTTTTGCAGACGATCAGGCAATCATATCAACAACAGAAGAACAGCTACAACAACACATCAACAGACTCCAGTTAGCATGTAACGAATACAACATGAGAATTAACATCGACAAAACAGAAGTAATGACATTCGCCAGAGAGGAAACACTACCAACATCTCCATCGATAATCACCTACTAAATCAAGTAAAGATTTCACATACCTGGGGAGCATTTTTCAGCAAATGGAAGAATAACTAATGAAATTCAACACAGATGCAACAAAGCAAATCAAATGACAGGGCAAATGGCGCCAATTTTAAGATGCAAACACGTCACCATGAACACAAAAAGAGCAATGTTCAACACAATCTTCTCCCCACATTATGTTACCAGTGCCAAACCTGGACGCTGACAACAAACGATAGAAGAAAACTAGTCACAACAGAGATGAAGTGTCTACGCAGAATGCTGGGTGTAACAAGAAGAGACCGGTTGAGAAATGAAGACATCAGGAAAAAGTGGGTACAACATCAGTATAGACTTCATCAAGAAACAACAAATTAAATGGTTCGGTCACGTAAGCAGATTACCATCAGACAGTGCACCCTAAAGAGCAATGCTGCTTCGATACAATGGGTACAAAGCAAAAGGCGGCCACGCAAAAGATGGACCTCAGAGATAACAGAGGCGACGAAAGAGACTATCTACGAAGCGCATACTAGGGCCCGTTTTAGAAATCTCTTCCTGACCTGACGCTGTGAGGCATACAGGATTCGAGAAAGAAAGAAAGAAAGACTGTAGTTTTACAAAAACTACAGTACTTTGTGATTACGTGTTTCGCCATATTTTCTGGCCAAATACGAAAGCAAATTATAAGCTTTTAAAATAAATAAACTGTGCATCATTGGAGACTATCAGTAAAAGACGAAGATATGGATGAAATAGCCTTGTGTGTCGTATGCCAGTAAGGACATTGGGTAGAACAGCTTTCCTTACATGAACATCAGATGGGAAAAGAAGGCTTGGGTGTCCAATGAATACACGGAGAGTAACCGTGAAAGTTGAAAGAATGTGACCTAGTGGAGAAAACAATTAACAGAAAGGCGACAGAATAACAACAATGAAAATCTCACATGGAAGCCTTATGTGACAAACGGAATACAGAAAGGCTCATCAGGTGCAGTGCGCGGTGGCGTAGGCGATCATGAATCTCCACACGTCTCTGTCTCTGGTGTTTACTATCATCTCAGATATCGACTCTATTCCGTGCATTGACGTCAGGCTATCCACAATTTTCTCTCTCTGTTTTCATCTCTCTCGTCTTCCCTCGTTTTTACCAGTTGTTACAATGTGTTCTAAACCTCCATTTCTCGTCACATGCCCGAAAAATGATGACTGCCTCATTCTTATATTGATGATAAGCTTTCTCTGTGTCTTGACCTCATTCAACACCTCTACATTAGTCATTTTACCAGTCCATGGGATTCTCATCATTCTTCTGTAAACCATAACTCTGTGGCCCTCAGAGATTTTTCGATCTGTTTGTTTTGTTGTCCATAACTCGCTTCCGTATGTAAGTATTGGTTAAATGTAGCACTGTATAACTCTCATTCTGATCTCAATTGATAACGATTTGTTGCAAATAATGCTTCTCATTTTCTGGCATTTAGCTTGCCCTATTATGCTCTTTATTTCTGATCCGCATCTGCTATCTGATGTTATCAGGACTCCGAGGTATTTAAATTGTTGAACTTGTCTTAGCTCCGTCCCATTTACTGTAATAGCGTACAGAAAGGATATAGATATATAATAGAAACTGACTTATGGCTTTACTGTCAAAGGATATGGATCTTGATGTATGACAGATGCATCAACGAAAAGATTGGGTCGTACACGTATGTAACCATTACGTAGAATTACATTGTTGCGTGATGCGTTGAAAATATGTATGCATCATTTGAGCGTAGTAATTTTGATATCTATTTTAAGAATTCTAACATAAGCGCGTGCACATGTCGACATTATCAGTTCTGACATCTCTATAATAATTTTCTTTCCCGTGTGGGCTACCAGGACCAAAAATGTCGTAGCTAAGAATAGAATAAATACAGCGCAGAAAATTAAAACAAAACAACGCAATATAATTGACGTATGTGAACTCATGCTGTCCCTATAGCTGTTGAATCTCGTTCATCTATCTAGCAGAAAGTGTCAGTGTTACAGCCCTTGAGCAATAAACTCATGCTGTCCCTATAGCTGTTCAATCTCGTTCATTAAGCTAGCAGAAAGTGTCAGTGTTACAGCCCTTGAGCAATAAACTCATGCTGTCACTATAACTGCTCAATCTCGTTCATCAAGCTAGCAGAAAGTATAAGTGTTACAGCCCTTGAGCAATAAACTCATGCTGTCCCTATAGCTGCTCAATCTCGTTCATCAAGCTAGCAGAAAGTATAAGTGTTACAGCCCTTGAGCAATAAACTCATGCTGTCCCTATAACTGTTCAATCTCGTTCATCAAGCTAGCAGAAAGTGTCAGTGTTACAGCCCTTGAGCAATACATTTGAAAAATATTTCGCAGGAAAAAATGTACAGTAAACCGTTAACTTTATAGCTCTCTGCTAGTGTGAACGGGCGAAACATACACCGGGATGTATGAGCTGTGAAGCAACATGTGGCTACACCCAGTTGACCTAAAACTAAACTTTGGGGAAACCTGACAGACCTGAAGCTGACTGACCAGTTTGTGGTCGACAGTAAACTAAGTGCATGATCATAGATCGCTGAAGAAGAAGAATGGACGTGCTAAAGGATAGTATACTCATCACTGTTATCATAGATAACATTTACAAATGTGTAGAATATGGTGTTTTTAGAGATGATAGAACAGGACCACAGTTTCATGCCAAACATGTCCGGAACAGCTACTAACAAGACTTGTCTGAAAGGTTTACATCTACATCACCATCATCAAATAGCTTGTCCTGAGCAGAACTTTGCCACCCCAACAGTCCTGAATTTCTCTCTATCATAGGCCAGATGTCCTGCCTCTGCGGCTGTCATGTTCAAACCATCAGTCACATCCTGAATCCATCTTCTCCGTGGTCTTCCTCTTCTTCTCTTTGCGGTATGCCTCCTTCCACGATGGTCCTCTCCAGCCCTTCATATCTTTTTATATGTTTAAAATATCTCAATTTTCTCTTTCTTATTTGTAGCATCAGCCAGTTTTCTTTGATTTTGAATTCTTTCTGGATAGATCTATTTGTTCTCTTCTCTGTCCAAGATATACGAAGGACTCTTCTGTAACACTTATATTCAAAAGCACTTATATGTTTTCCACTGCTTTATTAAATGTCCATGCTTCACACCATACGTTGCCACTGGGAATATGCATGCTCTTAGTATTCTGATCTTTGTTTTCTTATCAGTTCCGTTCCATACTGTTTTGAGTTGTTTAATTTTTGTAAAGCCATGTTTGTTCTTCTTTCAATTTCCGTCATTCCATTTCCATCTGTTGTTAGCAGTGAACCAAAATATTCAAAACTGTTTACATTTTCTACTTTCTCGCCGTTGATAAAAATATCATTTGTCATGTCCATTTTATCTGTTGTCATTATTTTGTTTTTACCACATTGAGATATAGATTTTGTTTTTCGCTTTTATCTTTCACTTCTCCTAATAATTTCTCAATCCCTTTTGTGATGTTGACAGTAACACTGTATCATCAGCGTATCTTAGTTCAGGTATTTCTCTTCAATTTCGTTCATCTAGCTAGCAGAAAGTATCAGTGTTACACCTACAACCATTTACAAATCTTTGTTGTTTCCCTGCAATTCTTGCAGTTTTTACTTACAATGTATCCGTATTGATACTTTGGTGTATTCGCATTGGTGCCTGCGAAAAGTTACCAACAACATCAGAAAAGACAGAGTCACCAACATCAGCATAGGAAAGAAAGTTGGCACAGAACCTTGCTTGAATTACATTGAGAAACAAAGAATGAAATAATTTGGCCACTTAATAAAAATGCATCCAAACTCCTCAGTGTAAGTCTTCTACAACAGAACATCAGGAAAGAAGGGGAGAGGAAGACCACGAAAAAGATGTTTGGATGGTATAGCAGAATCCTGTCAAAGAGCAAAAATAACAATCATCAAAGCCTTCAGAACAGCGCAAGAAAAAAACCCAGAAAACCACGACACTGGGCGACAACCCTTAACAGTGTAACGAGAAAAGAAGAAGCAGAAGATAGAGGCTATAAACAATATTATTATTTCGCTCTGTCTATCATGAATATTATATACTAGCATTACCACACATTGGTCAGTACGTGATTACTACATCACTCTGTCTATCATGAATACTATATACTAGCATTAAGGCACATTGGTCAGTACGTGATTACTACATCACTCTGTCTATCATGAATACTATATACTAGCATTACCACACATGGGTCAGTACGTGATTACTACATCACTCTGTCTATCATGAATACTATATACTAGCATTAAGGCACATTGGTCAGTACGTGATTACTACATCACTCTGTCTATCATGAATACTATATACTAGCATTAAGGCACATTGGTCAGTACGTGATTACTACATCACTCTGTCTATCATGAATACTATATACTAGCATTAAGGCACATTGGTCAGTACGTGATTACTACATCACTCTGTCTATCATGAATACTATATACTAGCATTAAGGCACATTGGTCAGTACGTGATTACTACATCACTCTGTCTATCATGAATACTATATACTAGCATTATGACACATTGGTCAGTACGTGATTACTACATCACTCTGTCTATCATGAATACTATATACTAGCATTATGACACATTGGTCAGTACGTGATTACTACATCACTCTGTCTATCATGAATACTATATACTAGCATTATGACACATTGGTCAGTACGTGATTACTACATCACTCTGTCTATCATGAATACTATATACTAGCATTACGACACATTGGTCAGTACGTGATTACTACATCACTCTGTCTATCATGAATACTATATACTAGCATTATGACACATTGGTCAGTACGTGATTACTACATCACTCTGTCTATCATAAATACTATATACTAGCATTACCACACATTGGTCAGTACGTGACAACAGGAATTATTTTCATTGAGACTTGCTTCTTTCGGTGTTGTCTGTTTGGTGCATACGATTTTCAGCACTTTAAACTACCCGTTTCCCTTACATTTCTTGTAAGACATCTTAATACAGAAACCATAAGAGAATGAATGTATACAAGATGTGCATAATGTATGATCCATCATAGAAGTTGAATCATGTAGTGACATTACGATTCTATTGACAATAATTGCATAATAACGAAACAAATGATAGACAAATACATGCACATCTATCAAAAAGTATACACACCAAATCAGATCGAAGAATCGCCCGTATGTTGCCGAGCTCTCAAGGGGAGCAACAAATAGTAACAATACGACTTACAATACATGTCGTAAGAGGAGACTGACGTAAGGACCTAGGAAAGCTACCATAGTAAATAAAACGGCACAAAATTGGGTGTGCTGACCTACTTGTAAGTTCATAACTGGCACAACGTAAATCGCTCTTAGACTTGGATCACATACAAATCACAGAGTGGTTAACAAGTGGTCGATATGGAGCGTTCGAAGAATGAGATCGAAGAATATGCAGAAGGAAATATCTGGATATCTAACAATAGCCTGTCTGATATCATTCTGCTAGAGACTTCAATTACTCACTCTCACTACATTCAGTTTGAAGACCAAATTCTAGGACCGACAAGTACGCATCTTCAATTACATTTTTCTAACGTAATTTCTAACGTGACTTCATGTAAAAAAGTTAATTGCATATCCTTTACAGAACTTTGCGAATCAACCCCAGCTTTTTAACGCTGTTTGTGATTTTTTTTAATAGGCATTATTACGTGCAGTAGTATGTCATTGCTTTCTGAACAGGTAGTGCCATTGTTCTTTTGTAAAAATCCACGAGAAACAATTTACAACCAAATTGTCAGCAGGGTGATTCGAACTCAGAACGTCGGGATAGACGAGGTCACTATTCCCTAAGCCACAGACACCACCTTGTACTTCATGCACTATCCTCTTATATTGTTGATGAAATGTCAAAGACTTGAAACACTCACCATCTATCCTATTTGGATGAAATTTCAAAAGTCTCCTGCACGTAATTTTATTGTTATTTTGATATTTAAATGTACTCACCTTTATTCTAATTTTGATAGTGAAAGTAAGAGAATGGATGCACTCACCTTTATTCTAATTTTGATAGTGAAAGTGAAGAGAATGGATGCACTCACCTGTATTCTTACTTCGATAGTGAAAGTGAAGAGAACGGATGCACTCACCTTGATTCTTACTTTGATAGTGAACTTTAATGAAACTAATGTACTTTCTTCAGTGTTATTCTGATGTTGAATTTAAGAGACAACACAATGACTTGCAATTCTATCTTAAAAATGAAATTACTTAGATTTAAAGCATTTACCAACTACATAAAAAGGCCAGCCTCGCAATATGTGGACATCAGAGACAACAGAGGCGACGAAAGACACTGTTTATGAACCGCACACAAAAGTTCATTCTAATATCTCTTCTTATCCTAACGCTGTGAGACAAAACATGATTAGAGAAGCACACACAAAAACTTGTTCTAGAAATCTCTTCTTATCCTAACGCTGTGAGACAAAACATGATTGGAGAACAGAAAAAGTAAGAAACCAATTACATGAGTATACAGTCATAGACGTCTGTGTTATGTTTTAATTACATGAGTATACAGTCATAGACGTCTGTGTTATGTTTTAATTACATGAGTATACAGTCATAGACGTCTGTGTTATGTTTTAATTACATGAGTATACAGTCATAGACGTCTGTGTTATGTTTTAATTACATGAGTATACAGTCATAGACGTCTGTGTTATGTTTTAATTACATGAGTATACAGTCATAGACGTCTGTGTTATGTTTTAATTACATGAGTATACAGTCATAGACGTCTGTGTTATGTTTTAATTACATGAGTATACAGTCATAGACGTCTGTGTTATGTTTTAATTACATGAGTATACAGTCATAGACGTCTGTGTTATGTTTTAATTACATGAGTATACAGTCATAGACGTCTGTGTTATGTTTTTCCTTACACGAAGAGAGTTCATTTCCCAGCGAAAATAAACAGATGGTGGTTACATATCTGCTGGACCCGTAACTGAGTTTGCAACATGCAGCTTCTAGTCATGCTGTCAAACAGTCCGTCAAGAAGTGAATAATAGAGACAAAGCTCTCAATAAAATCATGGTTCCTACAACACGCAATGTGTCAACATAGTTCATAGTTCATATGTACAGTTTCAATTTCACTGCAACGGGTCACCCCATAATTGCTTCGTTCCTGTGCCAATGAAAATCACATGAAATGCTAACAACTGTCTCCTGTAGTGTGTAAACTAATTCCAGAATGAAACTACCGTACCGCCACAAAAAGCAACCTGCCCCGCATAAATGCATATGACCGTCGCTAAAGTGTCAACACAAAACTGTTCATCACTTGAATTGCAATTCATGTCGAAGGAACATCAATCACGACAAAATCCAGCTTTCTGTACACACAATATCACTGCATAGGGCAGATTGAGTCGGTTCGTCATAACCGCTGTCCGCCATTTTCTGAATACCCACCACAAACGCACGATTGACACAGCGAAAAACATTCAATGTAACATTCATAGCTCACAGCGTTGCTCAAGCACTAACTCAACATGTAGCAAGCTAGTATCCCTTACATCCTGTCCTGCTTGGGATGGTACAGTCTTTTCTGAAGGCGTATATCATTAACGCCATTGTTGCACTCACCTTTATCCACAAACTAACGAGCAATCTTTGCACACTTGCAGAACAGGTTGGTCTCCAGATTAATTCTGCCAAGACCAAAATTATGGACCTCACAAACTCGACAGACAACATCGTAATAAATGGCCAAACACTGGAGCAAGTTGAACATTTTACATATTTGGGTAGTAAAGTGTCAAACAACGGAGACACGATGAAAGAAATAAACTCTCGTATTGCTATAGCAGCTAGTGCCTTCACTAAATTAACGAATATCTGGTAATCTCAAGGCCTTAGTATATGCACAAAAGTTAAATTATTTAGGTCATGTGTGATTCCTATACTGACCTACGGTTGTGAAAGTTGGAAATCAACAAAGAAAATTGATAAGAAACTGGACAGCTTTGAGAATAAATGTCTACGAAAATTATTAAAAGTAAAATGGAGTGATTTCGTTTCTAACAACACAGTGAGAGATAGAACACACCAACAACCCGTATCAAATATTATAAGGAAACGAAGGTGGAAATATTTAGGTCATGTTCTTAGATCAGACGAAAAGAGACTAAATCGACAAGTCCTATGTGGTCACCAGTTGGGAAAAGAAAACGTGGAAGACCAAAGACCACTCTTCGAAGAACCATCCAACAAGAAAGTAAACTATTGGGATGTAAAACCATACAAGATCTCCAACTGCTAGCAAAGAACCGTATCACATGGAGATCTAAAACCTCTGCCCTATGTGCCGCCTATGGCACGAAAGGAACAAACTAACTAACTATTGTTGCACTATATCGCCATTACCTGGCAGGAGTCAGCTCTGATGGCATCCCTCTGACGAATCATATATGATACCATGCTACATTATAACTCCATATGTTGTACTTTAAGAAAGGGCTGTTCTAGTTGTAAAATCTTACAGTGACCTGTCAGTAAAAATTTGTGTTCTGTTGGATAATATGTTTACACTTTGTCCGAAATTTGGATGTACGTCACACATCCCGTAATGGCCTAACGCAGGCACAGCGTACTAACGTTCTCAGTGCAAACCACACATATCACAAGGAAGAGTGGTTGACTTGGTAGATAAAAAGCGAACGCAAGCAAACAGCTTTATCGCAATGATTGTTGTGATAAGCTCTGTAAACAATGCTTTTTTCCCAACCCGAGCAAAGGTGCAGTCATGTCCCTGTTTGTGAAACTTTTTTAAATTTGAGACTGCCAGCAGAAATATCCTTTATCAAAGATTAAGTCTTGCACGTCCAAGGTAATACTTCTTAAAACGAGTTGAAAGATTTAGAACTGGGATGTAGGTCGTCATATTTGTGAAAACCTCAACGTGTGTATTATGTCAATACTCAGCCGGTTCCCGCTATTTCCTTTATTAAGGGAATGTATGTAGCGTCAAGAATTTGTCACAAACTAGTCAAAATAATTTGTCACAAACTAGTCAAAATAATTTGTCACAATCTAGTCAAAATAATTTGTCACAAACTAGTCAAAATAATTTTTCACAATCTAGTCAAAATAATTTGTCACAAACTAGTCAAAATAATTTGTCCCAATCTAGTCAAAATAATTTGTCCCAATCTAGTCAAAATAATTTGTCCCAATCTAGTCAAAATAATTTGTCCCAATCTAGTCAAAATAATTTGTCACAATCTAGTCAAAATAATTTGTCACAATCTAGTCAAAATAATTTGTCACAATCTAGTCAAAATAATTTGTCACAATCTAGTCAAAATAATTTGTCACAATCTAGTCAAAATAATTTTTCAGAGACATATAAGGGGAATATATCAAACGAGATGAGTGCATAGAGACGATAATTTTGGAGGAAATAGTGCCTGGAAGAAGAATGAGAGGAAGACCTAGAAGACGATGGATGCAAGATGTCATTAACGATCTGAGAATGATTGCTGCTGACACCGGTAAACTTGCACAGAACAGATAGTTTACAGGACTGCTGTCATGGGAGCCAAGTTCCAGAAGGAACAAGCTACTTGATGATGATATGGGGAATATGGCATTTCCCGCGCGAAGCCATCTAGTATAGTAAGTTGCTTATTAATAGTTATTCTGGTAGGAAACAAACAAAACAAGAGCACTCTCAAAGCAAACATATTTTGAGATGAAATTCCAGAGACTTCAAGCACTCACTTCATAATTTTTAATGATGAAACTAACATTTTATTTTTCTCATCTTTCTTCTTCTTCTTCTTCTTCGAACGCTCCATATCGACCACTTGTTCAACCACTCTTTGTGATTTATATGTTATCTGAGCCTAAAAGCGATTGTACGTTGTGCCAGTTATGCACAAGTAAGCCAGCACTTCCGATTTCTACGATGACTTTTATTTACTAGGGTAGCTTCCCTAGGCCCTAGGTCCCCTCAGTCGCCTCTTACGACATGCCTTGCAGGTTGCAGTGTTAATATTCTTTTCTCCCTTGCAGCCCCAGCAACATAGGGCTTTTCTCCCTAGCATCCCATTAGCATCTACCTTAATTATTTTGCTCTTCGCTGTCATACATGCTGTGTATCGCCCTGGCACCATAAGGTTTCAGTTACAGATGCAATTTTCCCTTTCTTCCCTAAAGCTACAAGCCAATTATATAGTTTTTAGAAAACTCTATTCTCAAATAGGCATCTATTTTTGTAATGTATATATTTCCATTAGATTTTGTCGTCTTTGGAATTTAGATGAGTCCTGCGATCGATAATGTCTCACAGTCGTTGCCAAACGAAATTTGTCGTTCGTTAGAGTCCACAGAATGAAGTTTGGACGTTCGGTATTGCTTATACTTCAATGAATTGATTTTAATATGTGGATCATTTTGTGTCTTATTATTTTTATGTGATTGTTGAAATTATTTACATTTCGCTTACTTGTGATCTCTTTAAATGATTACATTTCTTCTTGTGATCTCTTTAAATGATTACATTTCTTCTTGTGATCTCTTTAAATGATTACATTTCTTCTTGTGATCTCTTTAAATGATTACATTTCTTTTTGTTGTCTCTTTAAATTATTACATTTCTTTTTGTGATCTCTTTAAATGTTTACATTTATTCTTCTTGTGATCACTTTAAATGTTTACATTTCTTATGATTACTTTAAATGTTTACATTTCTTGTGATCACTTTAAATGTTTACATTTCACCTTCTTGTGTCACTTAACATGTTTACATTTTTTATCTTCTTCTTGAGACCATTTAAAATGTTGACACATTTTCTTCACGAACCTCTCTAATTATCTAGCGGTGCATGCACTCTTACAGTTCTATATAATTTCATGTAGAGAAAACACTGAGAAACTGAGGAGTTATTAGTTTTCTACCAACCAAGATCAATAAATAGACAGTGCACAAGTATTAAGAGCTTCGAAAAACAAATAGACAAACACAGGATCCGAACCACTTACCCTTATTCCTTACGACACCCATTGCCTAGCCTAGCAATACGAGCCTCATTATGAACACAACCAGCGAGCCATTCCAAAACTATTCTCATCTACGAACCAAGACAGACGTGAGAATTAAACTACTTTAGCTGTAGGTTACGAGGGAACTTTTTGTGTCGTTCAGAAGACAGTAATTTTCATGACAGTTTATAAGACAAAGAAACAACTGCAGAAAAATATTCAAAATGGTGCTAAACCATTTTGTTTATCAAGAATTAGGATTCACCATGTCTCTGAGGATACATTTTCTTGAATCTCATTTGAATTTTCCCTTGCAAATTATGGGACAGTGAGTGATGAAATAGGGGGAATGTTTCATCATGATATCGCTGGAATAGAAAAAAGATGTTATTGTAAATGGATTATATTTACACTGTTGTTAAACTTCACACAGGGATGTACCAGACAGTATGAACAAGTCAAAGTAAACATAACGTGATGTGCCCGATTTGTAGTTTTAAAACATGCAAGTCTTTTTATTATTACAAAATTGAGCATTTTGTCCTTTGAAACAAATTTCCAAAACTAGTCAACTATTTCATGATTAAATAAGTATTCAGCATCATCAATTGTATATGGATTTATTCATATTATAAAGACAAAATATACCTGGCCGGAAAATACCGAGCTAAATGATAAGATGGATGGAGGGACCCTCCCTAAAAACAACAGCAGAATTTATGTGGAAATCTGGTACATCAGTCTAAGCGGTGATCGCGATAAATACAAAATATAAACTTTAAAAAAATATTGATAGTCATTTATGATCTACATTAACCAGACTGCAAGAACTCCAAGTCAAGTGTGGTGTAGCTAGACAAGAACGCTATGCTGGTAGCCACAGAAGAATAGTAAACCAACAAAGAATCGGTGTCATTAGTCGCCACACTGCGAGTGAAATACTAAGGGGAGATCGGAGCACTTATGGACTAATTGGTTCAACGTGCAGTGATGATGATCTGACGACTAAACTAAACTAAAATTAAACTATTATCTACATATAAATATCAACAATATAAATTTGTGTTATGTGCATATTTTAAATATTTATCTTTCTCAGCAACGTCAGCCCAGTTTGCTTTTTGAAATGGTCATTTTAGAATCCAGCATCACCAATTATCTATATCATAGGTTTCAAAGTGGGCGGTACCGCCCCTAGTGGGTGCTGAAGCCTTCTGGGGGAGGGAGGTACGATAGGGGATTCAGAAGCATTTAGACGGCGTTCAGGCGTTTAGGGATTACAAGTTTGATCCCATAACTTTAAAAGTGATGTGCCCATTTTCAGCTGAAGGGAATAACAAAAATGCCATTACAGAGATTTTAACTCTTGAATGTTTGTTATTTGTATGCAGCGCACTAATCAATGTTTCACACCTGCTCCATCATTTCTTTACTTAAAATTTGTATTCGGCGCACTAACCACTGTTTCACATCTGCTTCATTTCATCATTTCTTTATCCAAAATTTGTATTCAGCGCACTAACCACTGTTTCCCACCTGATTAATTTCATCATTTCTTTACCCAAAAAGAACAGCAACAGTTGACTGATTTTATTCTACCACACGATCTTTCATTCCTATTCATTTAGTTGTCGTCCTCTTGTAAGCATTTCAGGAAATCTGATCTTCAGAAAACACGCCTAAGTATTCTGCGCACGCATCAGATCTACAATAAGTCTGTTAATCAAGGCTCTCGTTCGATATCGCTATAGAAAGTCGTCTGATGAACTTTGTATTTTTCTGGGAGCCCAAGCTGGCATCGAGACTCTATAATTTACTACGGTCACAGATATATAATAAACATGGGATCTTAGTAGAACAATTTAACTATCGGCGATCCCAACAGTATATATAATAAACATGGGGGACTTTAGTAGAACAATTTCACTATCGGCGACCCCAACAGTTTATATAACAAATAAGACCAACTTTAATATATAAAAAATTTAATAATAGGACCAAGATATTATATAGTTTCTCATGATATCCAGGTCATACTCACCCGGTAGTGTTCATCTGATGTTCGGAGTCTATTTGTCGTCGATAATCGTTATATATGTCAATATCGTACATTGTGATCCATTAGAGAAACTTGACATAAAATATTCCGATTCTTGATATTATTATTTCCATCATTGTGTCCAAATAAAAGAGATATTACGTTGATTCCGTTTTTTTATCAATAAACTCCTCATTAGTTTTCTGGCTGGCGTTTTTTTTCTCTACATTGTCATCTTTTTTGGATCTTATTTGTGTCTCGTGTTATTTGACTTCACTACCAATGACACTGCAGAAACGAGTACTCCAGTGCTATATTTAACCAATACTTATGTATGGCAGCGAATCATGGACAATGAACAAACAATAGGAAGCCACAGAGATATAGTTCAGTAGAATGCTGAAAATGTCCATAGACAGCAAAGAAAACAAATGATAATGTTTTAAATCAAACCTGCACACAAAGAAACCTTTCAAAAGAATACGAACCAGACAATAAATCTTCTTCTGTCATATAATGCCAAGAAACGGTTTAGAACATTTGGGTATAGCAGGTAAAATTCGGTGAAGGAGAGATCGTGGAAGACAGAGGGAGAAGATGGATGGTCTGACATAGTGGTTTGACAAAAGATCGACGTCAGAACAGATTAACTGCACCAAGGAGAGAGAGAGAGAGAGAGAGAGAGAGAGAGTTGGGGAAGACATGATCGCCTACGCCGACAGGCATGGCACTTGATTGATTGATTAGTTGCATGATAAAGAAAATATGGTAGGCACTTCGATTCAAGTCTTGTTTTGTTTTGTAGAACTACCTTAGTTCATGTTTTAACTCAACCCATAATGCTGATCTCTTCAATGGAATAGAAATCTTCGCCAATCATGCCATTACCCACTATAGTGGCTTGTCATATAGAGCACTTTCTTTCAGATTGTACTAAATTTTCCTGTTTCTAGCGTAACTAACAGTGGTAACATAAATATATACATACCTAGTGTATTCGAATCTATCTCTCTCTCTCTTTGTCTCTCCATAAATCCCCTATGCCAACAACCAACTCATGCCAAGTCTTACAATCTTTAGCTATCTCCGGCAGTTTCCTCAAGACCTTCTGTATATTGTAAAATCTGCCTCCAAATCTATTTTCTGTGTATGTATAGGCTCCTCTTTTGCTTTCATGCGGATTGCAGGAAAGGACCCTTCTTGTTATATTTCTCTTGGGCTTTATCCAGTGACGGCTAGTGGTCATTTTTCTTGGTGGTGCGAGACAAACATTTCGGAAAAATTATGTTTTTTTTGGTATTTACTATTATTTGTCTTTTTCGGTAAATTTCCCCTTCGAGAAAAAACCCAAAATGCTTCTGTTCTGCAACAGTTTTATATTAAAGAGAGTTGGAGAGTTATTAAAAATAAAATGGCTATTAAAGAACATAAAATCAAGGACAATTAAATATTTCTGACACATCAAACGACACGAGTGCCTAGCGCAGATTAAAAAAAAATTATCTTGGCATTACTGTGAATTGAACACGCGTCACCCGCATGACAAACCACATTTATATCAATTAGGCCAGGTTGACTATACACACATTAGGTGATTTTGTAATATATAATCCCATTGGTAAACTTGTTAACATTTTACGAAAGTAAATTTTTGTAGACAAAATGCATAGATGCAACAGGAGATTACCTTAAGCTAATCTTATTCTATGGTGGTTAGTTACTTATTTCTATAATTTTATAATAATTTATATATAATTCAGAATTCAATTGATAATTAAACGGACTATTTAATCGAGAGCCCTCGTTTATCTGTGAAATGGGTTGACCGCGTAAGAAAGAATTTAGCTACCGGTTGAATCTTCTTCTTCTTCAAACGCTCCATATCGACCACTTATCAACCACTCTGTGGGATTTGTATGTGATCTGAGCCTAAGAGCGATTGTACGTTGTGTCAGTTATGCACCTACAAGTAGGCCAGCACATCCGGTTTCTGCGCTGCTATTTATTTACAAGGGTAGCATCCCTAGGGCATACACCAGTCGCCTCTTACGACATGCATTGTACGTTGCATTGGTACTATTCTTTGCTTCCCTTGCGGGCCCTGGCACCACACGGGCGACCGGTTGAATGAAAATGACGTAATTATTTTGGCAATCATCATTGCAGATAGAGGTCAAATGTCGGAGATCGCAATGTTACATCGTAGATAGACACCGTTTAAAACTACCCGAAAAATAGTGCGCTGCAATATGCGTGAAGCATTAAATGAAAGACCCTGAATTTCAGACTATATATATATTTTTTTATAACGATATTTTATATATTATTATGATTGTAATATTATTTATATATTGAAGTGTTATATATTCTACTTTCGTAACCTATGTCAAGTTAAAAGTAACATTTATGAGCAAATAATTTCCAAAATAATAAGTACACGTTACTCATTTTTTTTAGTGAAGCCGGGCCTTACTTGTCTTTAATGGCCAAGGGTGTATACTAATTAGGTAGGAAATTTGCAAAATTTCTCCCCATAAGCTCCTCGTCTATAAATCTAAAATACCATCACAGTTCCATTATTCTGTGCTGACACTGGTTGATGAATGCAACTTGATGTTATCGCTTTAGTCGTTCTCCTTTCTTCTTTCGCTTTCTATTAACTTATGATTCAATTACATTCAAATAATTACACAAATTAATGTCAATTATCAAATTTCATTTAAAAAGAGAGTTACAGCTTAATTTGTACATACACCTGGGATTTGAGAAAAAAACAAATACAATTCAATTAATTCTGATACATCCAGTGTTTCGATGCGGTAGTTAATGCTAAATTAATGAACGACATTTTTGAGTAGGCGTATAGTTGCTAGAAAATGATAAAAATAACCGAGCAGTTGACCTATTTAGGTAGCAATTTTGATTGCACAGGAAATGTTAAAAAGAAATTATGATACGATTTAGCAAAGCAAAATCAGCTTTTAAAAGTCTAAATAAAATATGGAACTGCAAATTATATAGTATTAAAACTAAATTACGAATTTTCAATTCAAATGTTATATCAATCCTAACATATGCCAGCGAGAGTTGGAAAATGACTAAAGATATAGAAAGCAAGTTGAATGCATTTGAAAATAGATGTCGGCGAAAAATAATGAATATAAAATGGAACGAATTCAGGAGAAGTGATGAAATCAGAGACATGTCTGGTCAACCACTAGTGACAACTGTTATAAGAAAGAGAAGATGGAGATATATTGGACACACCTTGAGGAGAAATGATCAACGAATATCAAAGCAGGCATTGAAGTGGGATGCAAAGGGTTCAAGAAAGAGAGGTTGACCTAAGGAGACCCTGAAACGAACTTTGCTGAGAGAGGCAAGAGGTATCGGTCTCAGTTCCATGGATGAGATTGAGCGAGTTGCCCAGGATAGATCGGTATGGATACGTTACTTGCAGGCCCTATGTAACGTATAATGGTCCGAGAGGAATTATTGTTATTATTATTATTATAGTTGCTAGAAAACTCAAACACGCACTTCTCTCATGTCAAGGTGCAACCACCTTTCGGACATTTTAGTTGTTAGATTTTGGGATGCTTTTTTTTCTAAATGTTCGTCTCTGTTGTCTGGTGAATATGTTTTACGAGAATTTCATATATATGTCTAGTATTTGTCCGGTAAATATGTTTTACGAGAGTTCCATATACCTGTCTAATATTTGCCCGGTGAATATGCTTTACGAGAGTTTCATATATCTGTCTAGTATTTGTCCGGTGAATACGTTTTACGAGAGTTCCATACACCTGTCTAGTATTTGTCCGGTAAATATGTTTACGAGAGTTCCATACACCTGTCTAGTATTTGTCCAGTAAATATGTTTTCATCATCATCAAGGTGCGTATCCTTTATAGGACGTTGCTCTATTTGCAGCACATCTGAAATTCACTCTCTCTACCCAGTTCACCCACTTCGTTGATCTGAATAATCATTAAAAATGGGATTTCTGCATTTTAATTTATCTTATGCCCATCTTACATGATCTTTTTTTTTTTTAAATCAATTTTCTATTTCATGTATATAATCATTGGAAAATTGACCATGTATGACAGAAATATATATCATTTTACTATGTCAAAGTGAAAATAGAGTATGTATATATATGAGGGATGGGAGAGCGTTGGCAAACTGTTCTAATGGGAAGGGGGCGTTATAAAGTTTATGTCTGCAAAGTGGGCGGTGGGTTACAAAAGTTTGTGTATCTATACTCTAAACAAAAGTTCTCTTCCTCAGCATGGAAGCGATCCAATATTTCAGGACACATTGTTTTCCTTTTGAAATCGGGGGCTCATGTGTGAGGCTTCAGCAAACCCATCTAGTGCATACTATTGAAAATCCGAGTTAAAAATTCTTGTAACGCAATTTCCTTGCTGACTGACAAAAACAATGTTTATTGTTGACTTGTCGCGCATGTGCTGTTGGGGCCGCAAGGAAGAAAAGAATAGTACCACTGTGACCTACAAGGCGACTGATTTAGGGCCTTGGGATACTACATTAATTTTTTTTTAAAAGCATCGTAGTAATTGGATGTGCTGGTCTACTTGTGGGCGCATAACTGGCACAACGTACAATCGCTCTTATGCTAAAGTAAAGTAAAAGTAAAGGAACCCTTTCCTACATTGTGGTATATAGGGCAATACAGTGTCACTTGGGCCTGTATTTTTCATTGACCGTCGACATACGATGTGTCTACCTAAGAGCCGTCGCGGTCGGGAAAAATACCACTCCCACTGCGGGAGTTGAACCCGGACCTTGAGAAGCGAGTTCACTAACAACTACACTACCGCGGCTCTCTGCTCTTATGCTAAGATCACAAACAAATCACACAGAGCGGTTACCAAGTGGTCGATATGGAGCGTTCGAAGTAGCAGAAGAAGAAGAAGAGGTTGACTTGTAATGCGCCTATCATTACGAATAATGGCATCAGCGTGGTTTGGGCTGGAAACCTTTGCGGATCGTCCAGATCGTGGAAGCTCATAGAGCTTCGTTTGTTTTATTTTCATAAACTTAAACTATCTTAACTCAGCAATTTACGGTGCTCCTATCAACTGCATCAACTTCATACACAACACAACACACAAAAGCTTGTGAATGTTCACCACTGTTCTGTTTTTGTTTTCCGAAATGCGAAATTCTATTAATATTCGTTGCTTACAACTCAATTTCTTCGTACACGCCATTTGTAAGGGTTCAAATATAGCTGTTCAAATTAAGTGCAATTTCGTTTGTTGTTCTTGTTCTTCTTCTTCCTTGAACGCTCCATATCGGCCACTTGTTAAATACTATTTGTAATTTGTATGTGATTCGAGCCTAAGAGCGATTTACGTTGTACCAGTTATGCACCTACAAGTAGAATAACACATCCGATTTATGCGACGCTTATTATTTACTAGGGTATAGGTAACCATTTCGAAACAAATAAGAATGTTGAAGCATTCAAATAAGAGTTAGCCCATTTTGTCTACTGCCCGCATGTGCAATTATAAAACGCTGCCCTTTGTCACTTGGTACTTATTTCTTAATACGTTCCATCTGATGACTGTCATTCTTTTTCATTGGTGTGGTGAGCATTAAATCCATGTTTCGTCTAAATACACAATGTCATAATTTTGTCGACGCATTTCTTTAAATTCACGCAAATTGTAAACACTTTTGGTTTTCCGTAAATAACGGCCATATGCATTTTATGCGGTGCAGGTTCCTTTTTGTGGCAGTACGCGGCTGTTTCATTCTGGAATTAGTTCACACAGGAAACATTTCACAGTTGTTAGCATTTCGTGTGATTTTCATTGGCACAGGAACGGAGCAATTATGGGGTGACCCGTTGCAGTGAAGTTGCAACCGTACTTATGAACTATGAACGGGAAAACACTATAAACACTTGGGTATTGAGGTTTTTAAAATTACGCACCAAAAACAACAATAAACCTATTGTAAGCGTTTCAAATGTACTATGTTTGATATGTTTTGTATACCGCATATAAGCTACAGTGAAAACCAGCCGTTTGGTTGCATTGCAATTATTTCCTTGCAATGTCATGACAATCAAAAGAGCACATGCAAAATAGTACCTCTTTACGATAAAGGGTTTCGGATTTACAGCTGTTCAAACATGGGCATAAGATTTGAAATGTACTATATTTTTGGGGAAACTGAGATCGTTAAAAATAGTTATAAATGATGAATAACGAAACAAATACTAGACATGAATGTGAAACTTGAGGAAAATGTAAACCATTGATATCTACATATCAAAATAATTGAGTTTAATTACCGGAGCGCCCGAGTGGTTACCGGGGCCCAAATTTGGGGTGTAAAGAATAGAACCACTGTTACATGCCACGCATGTCGTAAGAGGCAGCTAAGGAGGTTTGGATGAAATCGAATGCACGTGTCCACTAGGAAATGCTAACCTGAAACAAATGCTTGCAGAAAACGGATGCACCAGGATGTAAGGCGCATAACATGGTCAACGACCCTGACAATGAGGAATGGGATAACGGATTCTACGGTCGCCAATCTGCCTCGGAGATATAGCCATGCAGTAAGAATGTCAGACCTACCATCACGAGGGTGGCCAAAACTTACTACGTGAAGAGGTCGGCACAAACGGGAAGCAGAAATCATAGGAATTATATCCTACAAAACTGCCCCCAATATGAAGACTTGAGAAGAAAGAGGTGGCCCACTTACACCAGCGTCCAAAAACAAACTGTATGGCGGGGCTGATAATCTGATGCAGACGGCTGCCTTCATTAGAGAATTCGAAATTCCAATCTAGTAAGAACGCAGAATAAGAAGAATAATTACCGGAAACAGAAGCAACCAGGTAAAGATGTCCTGGAGCAAGTAGAATCGGATTAAAAATGCACGGAATGTGATGCCAAAAAGAAGTAAAACATTGTACCTTCTGGAAATATTAAACACATGTAATGCACAAACAAAAAAAAGCACTGTAGTGTCAGAATAGATTAAGAATACAAACAAGTAAATTAGTTAATTATCAATGTAGAGCGCTCCCATTTATGTGATATGGGCGAGTCTCGTACACTAGAATGAGTGCGAGAATAAGGAGTTAAGTTTGTACATGCCAGACAGTATCGTCTTCGTGGTAGAGAGAGAGGAAAGATATACTAATAAACTTCTCATGGGTACGGTGAGCAAAGTGAAATTTGGGATGACTGCTGCAGCGGAGGACAGAGCACGCATGGAAATCCCCAATGTGCCATGATGTCGATCGCATAGCTAATATAACATAAATTAGTTAATTGGTTACAGGCCCGACGTCATTAAACTCCTGACAGACTCAAAGTAGCTCAACTTGCAAGTACCCCCTGTGGTGCAAATATAAACACGCCCATGCATATCTATATTGGTTACGAACACTCTGAAATGCATTGCAACTAAACACTTGAGGTAACAAGTATTTTATATTATCGATACAAGAGAAGAATGCGGTAAAACTATATAAGTAAAAGTAAAGTAAAGGAACCCTTTCTTACCTCGTGGCATATAGGTCAATACAGTGTTAGGCCTGCATTTTTCATTGACCGTCGGCACACGATGGGTGATGTGGTCAGCATCACGCCGGCCGTCTTTACTTTCCCAGAGCATGTCTGGTACCCAGTTGAGTCTGGGTCGACCTGAGAGCAGTCGCGGTCGGGAAAAATTCCACGCGCATTGCGGAGCTGAACCCAGACCACCAGCCTTGAGAATCGAGTTCACTAACAACTCACTACAGCGGCTCTCAAAAGTAAAGGAACCCTTTCATACCTCGTGGTATATAGGGCAATATAGTGTTAGGCCTGTATTATTCATTGACCATCGGCAAACGATGGGTGATGTGGTCAACATCACGTCGGCCGCCTTTACTTTCCCAGAGCATGTCTGGTACCCAGTTGAGGCTGGGTCGATCTGAGAGCAGTCGCGGTCGGGAAAAATTCCACGCGCATTGCGGGAGCTGAACCCGGACCACCAGCCTTGAGAAGCGAGTTCACAAAACTATATACCAACGACAAAATATGTAAACACGAAGTAAAGTAGTTTGATTGATTGATTGATTGATTGATTGATTGATAGTACCATCATTGCACTTCGGTGAATAACCATATGTGGTCAGGTCTCTTTCGTACGCTGCAGGAAGATCTCAGCGACAACGCACGAACTCCGTATCATCGGCGAGTGTCACCAATGTAATTTTGAAAATGGTGACAATTTCTTCAAGGTTTCTGTTTTAATTTCTGAAACGAATTTGTCCGGACAGCAGCTCTGCAGCCTACACTTATCGATGGTCAACTGTAATGTTTCTTTTACATAACTTGAACAAGGGTTCTACGTTTTATCGTCCGTCTCCTATAGAACTAGAAACTTGATCTCATCTACATTGAGATTAGAGATCTTTGTAAAAATATACCATCTCTATATTACATATTTCATCTCCGTCCTGAGAAAACCCAGCATGCAATCATTTTTACTGAAGACAAGTGAGTGCTGAAAGCATTAGAAACTGGAAATAACCCTCAGTTTATTTTTAATGTCAAGTTTACCTTACAGTGAATATCAGGACACAATGACTTATGGAAAAACGAAAGATCAAGCATCCTTGAAAAGGCAGAAGCAAAAGATCAAGAATACGATATACATATAACACTAATACTTCTCACTTTCTTTCTCTCGCTCTAGTCTGTGACGCCCTTGGTGCTTAGGGTAGCAACAAATGGACGTCGTTAGTCTCTGTTCTTGATCGCCCTCTGTATTATGTTCCAGCTGTGATTCATTACTTTCAGTTCTTTTTCTACTGTTCTCCTCCAGATCGTTTTGGGTCTTCCACGTTTTCGTTCGCCCTCTGGTGCCCATCTCAGTGTAGTTTTCTTAATATAGTTTTAGTCTCAATGCGTATTTAGTCTCTAGTCCGATCAATCTCCAGCTTCTCATTTCGATGATCATAATCATCTTCTCTTGCTCACACAGTGTAAACAGTTCTTGGCTAGAGATAGTATTTGACCAGAACACCCATAAGATTTTTCGCAAAGTTGTCTGGAAGTGGAGAGTTTGAACATATCTTGTTCTCTCCTTATCCATTATTCTAATCCGTACAGTGAAGTTGAAAGCACACAGACGTGGCATATATTAATCTTGGTTCTGAAGCTGTGTTGAACTGACTTCCAGACCGTTTGAAGGGTCATGAATGCACTTCGTGACTTAGTCGACTTTAAATGTAAGATCCAGATCCTCCTTCATACCAATTCCAAGATATGTGAAAGCAGCTGTATTTAGAAAATGTTTTGTCTAGTTTGACTGATGCTGGGGTGGCCATGTTCAGAGCCATTATTTCTGGGTTTTTTCGATTTATTTTTAATCCAACCATCTGGATGTACTAGTTAAGGTGGCACGTCTTTGGCACTTCTTTTCATGGATACTTTCTGTGTGCGAGATACAAGTGTGATATCATCAGCAAAATTTAGGCTTTCCAGGACGTATGTGAGAGTCCATCTGATACTTCTTGCCTTTTGTTCGGTTGTTTTACGCATCACCCAATCTATGACAAGAGAGCCGCGGTAGCTAGTCGTTGAGTGAACTCGCTTCAAAGCTGGTGGTCGGGTTCAACTCCAGGCAGTGTGCGTGAAATTTTCCCTGACGCCGATGGTTCAGGTCGACCCAGCCTCAACTGGGTACCAGACATGCTCTGGGAAAGTAGAGCGGCCGGCGTGATGCTGACCACATCATCCATCAATGAATAATACAGGCCTAACACTGTATTGCCCTAGGCCCTATATACCACAAGGCATGAAAGGGTTCCGTTACCTTTACCTTTTTATAATCTATGACAATGTTGAATTGTAAAGCTGACAGCACACATCCTTGTCGCACGCCTGATTTGACTTAGATTTTCAGCGTAGTAATTTCAAAACTGGATGTGAATTTGCTGTAGCAGCTTTTCATGATGTTTATAAAACACAGTGGAATTTCTATACCATTATTACAAACCAAATGTCGTTACTGCATATAATATCGTTTGTTAGCGCTATGTAGGTCAGGGGTCAACTTATGCCTTTGAAATTTAATGTCCGCATGGCTAGTGTAGTCATCGGGAAACTCTTCAGGTTATGATTTTTTATGTCCTGACAGAAAAAACAACTCCTTGGACTTACATGGGAATGAATCCTGGTCTGCCGAATGGCAGCACGCTAACTAATTTATTCGGTTAGACGCTCCACCTAGCGTTATTTTGTACGACAAAGACATTCGTGGTTTTACTATTATATATCAACGTGGTGAGAAATCCGGCTGGGGTTTCTTGGCTAATGCGCATGGTAGGGTTGTTGTAGAGCGAAGTGGGGCATACAGGACAACTACTTCTAGTATGAGGATGGAGGTTGAGGCCGTTACTGCTGCCCTCCATTGGATTTCTGGGACTTCATTTACTGGGGCAGTTGTTGTATCTGACTCTCAGTCGATGCTTCACAAGATCCAGAAGGGTAGGTTTCGGTATGAGTGGATGTCGTCTATAGAAGTTTCTAACCTCCAGCGGCTTACGTGGATATACTGTCCTGGGCATGCGGGTGTTTACGGTAATGAGAGAGCGGACAGGCTTGCATCAACAGCATCGATTGTTGGGGAGTTGAAGATGGATAAGGGGGATATTCTTCGGTCTCTTCGCGACTGTCTGTTGGATGAGGACACTAAAATCGATGTTGAATCGATCAAGCGATTTAAGCAGTTTGGAGTTACCGTTGTTCAAGTCGAACTGGATGCCTGAGAGGCAGAGTGAAGTGTGTTTAATCAGCGTTCACAGGAACCATCAGTATGCATACTCTTCGATATCTGTTGGGGAGACTGAGCACCTATGGGTTTGCCGTGAGTGCAAATGACGTCATTTAGTAACCAATAACCACATGACTATTATATGTCTTTTCAAAGTAAATAATGATTATTTGTTTATATAGACCTTGCTTTGTCATTCTGTGCGTTGTTCTGTGATATTTCTAGGAGGAAATATTTGGTTTATAAAGTACAGTTTTCTAGGAAATCCAGCTTGTTTCTTTCTCTGTCTTATTTAGTGCACCCGTACTGCGCTGTACGATTATTTTGCTTAAGTTTTTACTTGGGACGAAAAGAAGGGATACTCCACGTCAGTTGCTACAATCGCCAAAGGGGCCCTTTTTGGGTATCTTAATGATGACTCCTTTGTCCCATGCATTAGATATTATTTGATAATTCTATATAGAAATAATACATTATGTTAAATAGATTTTAAAATTAAGAAGTTGCTGATTGAATGGCAAAATAGACAGAGCCATTTTAAAACAAATAACTATCCCACATATAAGAGACACCATAAAATGCTTTGCAATACAAGAACATATCATTATATTCTTCGCTATAGAAAAATGGCTCAGAAAGTAGCACATGACTGCACAACTACACCACATACAAACTAAGATTGTCTTCAATGTCATCTGTGTGACTGATCACAAGAAACGGCCACACCCATCTGTTTCAATACCATGTACTCAGTGATTTACACTTCAAGCTCTTACCCAGAAGCTGAGACCACTCTTTATGCAAATGAACAACAGCTCAAGCAGACGTGTACATTTGTTGACATGGTATCAGATCGCAGCGCATGCTCAGATGACCGGTGGATCGGAAAACCAGAAATAAACTACAGAACCAACGTTAATAAAATCTTTGCCAGTCTCAAAGCAGGTCTATTGTTTTCAACAGAAGGCGAAAGGGATACATATCTTCTTCTTGTTCTTCTGATAGCATCATCAATTTTTGACTGGGATTTTGAATGCTTTGGTATAACCTGATGTCCTGTTTCAGGATATCAGCTTCACCGCATGTACCATACAGTCTCTATTCGAGGATGGTGGGTATAGGTCGTCAATATGTGCTTGATTTCTTCCTCCAGTGGATAGTTTTGAAGTTCTGCAGACATATCCATTAATTCACAATGACAGAGATTTGAGAAGCCTGTCTTAAATTTGGTGTATAACTGATGTCTTATTTGTTGTGTCCTGTTTGAAGCGATGTATGACTACCTCGTCTCATGTGGACGTTGGTATACTAATCTCTGCTATGTGTTTATCGTGGTTATTTTCACTTATCATTGTTTTGTTCTTGATGATAGATTTTACTTCTCGTAGTTGACAGATAGTCTTCTTGTGACGTTCTTCCTCATTCTTGGTACAGCTATCAGTATTTCGTTTCTCCCAACGTTGCAGTTGATGGAGCAAGCTATCAGTTATTTCATTTCCCCCAACGTTGCAGTGTGATGGTATTCACTGAATTACTACTATATGGAGGCAAGCTATCAGTTATTTCGTTTCTCCCAACGTTGCAGTGTGATGGTATTCATTGAATTACTACTATATGGAGGCAAGCTATCAGTTATTTCGTTTCTCCCAACGTTGCAGTGTGATGGTATTCATTGAATTACTATATGGAGGTTATATATAGAGTCATCACCAAGAGATTCCTCACATCGAACTTTTAATAGAGTTTTTCCTTTCTATGTAGTTTATCTTTCTGGACTCTAGCAACCATGTTCTCAAGTCTTAAACATAGATGTCTCATAGTGGACATCTCGAATCAACAAACCCAACAAACCGGTTAACTTACGGACACTGTTGGCTGACCACGTAAAGAGAGCTGGTTCATAAGAGACTACTAATTGCAGCTGTTCACATTCGAAAAAACTATCTGATCCTAGCAAACCGTTAGTGCTCTTACTTTGAAGACTTTGAAGAGAGTTTGATTTCAAACTACATTCATTGCATTTTAATAAAATGCTGTATTGTCATCAAACATGGATTATCTTATAGATTGTATCCATTATTGCATAGTCAACACTCAATATAGGTGTGACAGAGTAAGAATATCAGTCTTTCAAAACAGCAAGCATCTACATTTCGAGGATAGTATGTTAAGATCATCTACTTCCCTGTGGTTTGCCATGAGTTTTGAAGGTTGATTGTTCGAATCGAACCAATAATTCGAACGCGAATACATTTTATTCGGATGTCACTAGGTTGCGCGAAGCTCGACGTTTGATTTTGTCGACCTCTCGACAAGTGGCGCGCAATTTCGCTGAGAAACGATCTACCCGCAGTGTGCGTGTAATTTTTCCCGACCGCAACGGCTCTCAGGTCGACCCAGCCTCAACTGGGTAACAGACATGCTCTGGGAAAGTAAAGGCGGCCGGTGTGATGCTGACCAATAACCCATCGTTGCCGACGGTCAATGAAAATACAGGCTAACACTGTATTGCCTATATACACGAGATATGAAAGGGTTCCTTTACTTTTGTTTGTTTGTTTGTTTGTAAGCGATCTAAGTGGGAATCTTGTCAATGAAGTCAATACTTAACCCCCTTTAGATCTTACATTTAGATCAATCACTAATTATACCATCTTTTTCTCAGTATTCATTCATGACAAAGTTATGTTGATTTTAATGTCATTAACATATGCAATGCTTATGTGCAACAGATGTTCATTGTTTATGGTGATTGGTTCAGAGCTTTTACCGGTAGGACATGTTATATTTTATCCACGGATCATGTGGAGCATAAAATGTACTGGTATGTTTCTAATATGGGACGGATTAGTATTATGCATAAAGCGTTCGCTTACATAATCAAACAAAAGGGGTTCAATCCACACTTGACATACCTTACATGAGGAAAGGAATTGACCCTCCTACCTCCTGCCCACTTGGGTTTAGAAATAAGAAATAACAGTCATTTAATTACCTAATGTCTGAAAGGCTATGCGATATTTTAATATTATTGTTTCTAAGTCATAACATAACGCCCCTCATAATCTGATCTGGATAAGCTCATAGAGGTCGCAGTATAATTTCAACTATTTGTAGATACAGAGTCCATTAATGGGGACAAATAGAATCAAATGATATTAAAGAAGCACACGAAATTCCCAAGTTAGGTTAACTGTGTCATTCTTCTTCATCACTCTTCGCCCCTAGGGAAGCATAGGTCCGCAACCAAGACCTTCCAATCCAACCTATCCAAGGACATCCTTTCCAGATCTCTCCACTCTCTCCCCATTTTCTTGCATTTCGTCTTCAACTCCCGTCTACAGGTGTTCCTGGGTCTTCCCTTACCTCTATTGCCCTGGGGTTCCATCGGAGAGCCTATCTTGTGATGCTGTTAGGGGGTTCTCTTCAGTGTGTGTTGACTGAGCCATAGTTATGAGTAATGTCTGTATGTCTGTACAGTTTGTTCTATCTGGTGTTGATCGATTGATTGACTGATAGAATTATCCTCATAGCACTTCGGAGAATAACCATGTGTGTTACGATCTGTTTCTTACACAGGAAGATCTAATCGACAGTGCACAAATTATGTAGCACCGACAAGGGTCCCCAATGTAACTTTGAAGACAGTTATATCTTTTGTAGCGCCGAGTGGTTACCGGGGCCCAAATTAGGGGTGTAAAGAATAGAACCACTGTTACCTGCCACGCAAGGTCGTAAGAGGCAACTGAGGAGGTTTGGCTGAAATCGGATACAAGTGTCCTAAATGTGTAAAAGTCTATGCGTTTAGGGGTCTACCAAACCAATGTGCAAGTATACAATGTTATTGCAAAGAACAATCGCAAAGAGAAAAATTAGTTTCGTAAATTCTGTATCAGCGCACAGAAAGAAAAGAAGATCTTTTGTATGAACTTTTCTTGCTAGATGATTTCCCTATTGTATTTTGCAGTCGCCATCCAGAACCTTATATTTTAACGAAGTTCTTCCTATTACGAAAAGGTCACGTCACTGTCGAGATATGACAAATACGAACTCGAGACAGCCTAATTGAAATTAAAGTTTAGTTCTAAACCTCATATTTTATCACTAGTTAGCACATCACTAGTTTATACAACCATAGTTTGTAACCACTATAGTTTAGTACAACTCACTTAGTTTAGTAAACACTCACTTAGTTGTACAACTCATTGTTTAGTCAAACACTCACTTAGTTTATACATCACTCTAGTTTAGTACACACTCATAGTTTAGTAAGCACTCATAGTTTAGTAATCACTCACTTAGTTTAGTACATCACTCACTTAGTTTAGTACACACTCACTTAGTTTAGTACAACACTCACTTGTTAGTACATCACTCACTTAGTTTAGTACATCACTCACTTAGTTTAGTACAGCACTCACTTAGTTTAGTACATCACTCACTTAGTTTAGTACAACACTCACTTAGTTTAGTACAACACTCACTTAGTTTAGTACATCACTCACTTAGTTTAGTACAACACTCACTTAGTTTAGTACAACACTCACTTAGTTTAGTACAACTCTCACTTAGTTTAGTACAACACTTCACTAGTTTAGTACAACTAACATCTACTTAGTTTAGTACAACACTCACTTAGTTTAGTACACCACTCACTTAGTTATACAACATCATACATTAGTTTAGTACACTCTCATGATTTAATTTGAACCACTCACAGTATTGTAAAGCACTCATAGTTTAGTACACACTACAGTTTAGTACATCATATTAGTTTATAAGCACTCATTAGTTTAGTAACCACTCATTAGTTTAGTCAACTCTATAATTTAGTACAACACTCAGTTTTTGTACAAACTACTATAAGTTTAGTACAGCTCTCCTTGTTTAAACACCAACTTAGTTGTACACTCCTTAGTTAGTACAACTCACTTAGTTTAGTACACACTCATGGTTTAGTACAACACTCACTTAGTTTAGTACACCACTCACTTAGTTTAGTACACCACTCACTTAGTTTAGTACAGCACTCACTTAGTTTAGTACACCACTCACTTAGTTTAGTACAACACTCACTTAGTTTAGTACAACTCTCACTTAATTTAGTACAACACTCACTTAGTTTAGTACAACTCTCACTTAGTTTAGTACAACTCTCACTTAGTTTAGTACACCACTCACTTAGTTTAGTACAGCACTCACTTAGTTTAGTACAACTCTCACTTAGTTTAGTACACCACTCACTTAGTTTAGTACAGCACTCACTTAGTTTAGTACAACTCTCACTTAGTTTAGTACAGCACTCACTTAGTTTAGTACAACTCTCACTTAGTTTAGTACAACACTCATTTAGTTTAGTACAACACTCTCCTAGTTTAGTACAACCCTCACTTGGTTTAGTACACCCCTCACTTAGTTTAGTACAACACTCACTTAGTTTAGTACAACACTTTCCACAGCAACTAAACATTGTTTACAATAGTTCATGTATACCAGCAGTCCATAAACATATAACATTTACGAGCTACCGCCCGCATGATTAACGTGTGGAAGCCACCCCATTAATTGTAAAGATGAATCGTCCAACTAAAGCATTTATAATATATATATATATATATATATATATATATATATATATATATATATATATATATACATATATTTATATATTTATATATATATATATTATATATGCAGAAACTGCTCTTTATATGTATATATATATATATATATATATATATATATATATATATATAAAGACCAGTTTTGGTCAAATACTATAACAAATGAGGAGCTGTTGAAACGAACAGACTGTGCATCCTTGGAGACCATCATTAAGAGACAAAGATGGAGGTGGTTTGGACAAGTTTGTCGTATGCCAGTGGGGACATTGGCTAGGACAGCTCTCAGATGGACAGCGGATGGGAATAGAAGGCCTGGACGTCCAAAGGAAGCATGGAGAAGAACCGTGGAGAAATAGTTGAAGGAGTGTGGCCTGACGTGGGAGACGATTGGTAGAAAGGCAGCAGAACGGCAACAGTGAAAGTCTCTTGTGGAAGTCTTATGTGTCAATCGGGACATGAAGAGGATATATATATATATATATATAAAGAGCAGTTTACACAGGTACCTGTAAAAAAAAAGACACAGAAGATAATATCAAAATATTTGATCCTATCACATATCTTTATGAGACATGACACTACTAGTGTAATAAAATATACACTAAAACATGTATCTCATGCACGTGGCCCGCTGCTGTATGCGGCCCGTCAAGAATTATCCAACAGTTTGCAAAACAATAGACTTTTTTACAAAATAAAGTAAGAGATAATATGGGACGAACGAAAAAGCATTATGAACAGTCCCATATAATATCATTTGATTACTTTGATAACTTTAGATATCTTTCTTCCCCTTTCAACTCTCAACGGAGCACATATCTTCAACTAACTTTTTCTAGCTCTTCCTCTCTCCTGCCATCAGTTCCAACTCTTTCCATGTTTTACCTATTCTTTCCATAACAGTCTCCAGCTCTCTTCTCCAGGTATGCCTAGGCCTTCACCTATTTTTATGATGGTTTCTTTTATTATCCTCCATATTTCTGATATATATATATAACAGCACTGATTTCACATTTTATTGAAAGATTCTCCTCTTTGTGTTTAAAAAAAAATCTCACTTGACTTCCATATTTTACTTAGTGCAATAAAATGTCCCTTTGCTTTTGCTAATTATCTTGACATCTTTGTTTGTTCTCCCTTCTGTGTCTATGTTGCTACCAAGGTATGTGTATGATTCTACATCTTGTAGAGCTGTTTCCTCCAGTATAATCTGACTTACATTTACTGCATTTATTCTCATGACCGCGGTCTTTTTCCTGTGTATTTTCAAACATAGTTGCTGAGACTTATTATTTAGGATATTTATTTTATCTTTAATCTGTGCGTGACTGTGGGAGAGATCAGAGCCAACTATAAACTTATGGGTCTGTGGACTCAGGTAAGAATTATGGAAATCAGACCACAACTACACCACGTGACCTCACATTCTAGTATTGTTGTATATAGAAGAATTCCTTTTAAAATCAACACAAAATGGTAAACCGAAGTTATATTATACAACAAGTTAAGTTTAACAATAAGGAATATCAATATTATGAATATTTTTACCAATAAATAACCATAGACTCACAGAATTGAGTAAAATTGCGAAAAAGCTTGCAGTGTTCTATCAAACATATATATATATATATATATATATATATATATATATATATATATATATATATATATATATATATTCTAGCCCCCAACTTAAACTAGGTCAGGGGTTTTTGCGTCAGTTATCAGGCCGAGTTAGAGTAGGCTGTGAACAGATCGTCTAACTTTAGACATATGACTGTAATATTAACTAGGCCGGTGTGACATATGAAATACATATAAGAACTGGTGTACATTTATAATTATAGAGTAGTTACTCGTGACTGATAATATATTGTTGGAAAGTATAGAAAGTGATTATGGAGCTCTTTGTCTCAATAAAGTTCGGTGACTGACTCGAAGGGTCGTTATAAAGCAACATTTTTGAATCCTTAGAAAAGAGATTAAATTCTTCATGCAAATAAAGAAAGTAGATGTGCTTCTAATTTTTCTAATTTAAACTGTCGCAATACTTTTTTGTTATAACAGACTTAATGTATAATTTTAGTAGTCTAAACTTACAGTTTCAGGATAAGAACCAATCAATAGCATATAGATACATCAATTTTATGTGTTCTAAAGTCAAAATAACATTGCAGGAGCAGAATATTATAGGAGACAACTTGACCTATATTAAAAACTAAAGTTTTTGAGAAACGTTAAAGTCACATCTTAAAAGAATATGATAAGATCATATTTGAAGTGAGCAGGCAATTTCACTGCTATTGCATAGAATTTAGCATCTATTCATGTTTTTGATTCACACATCAATATTCAATAAACGCTGCCAGCGTAAATGAGCTCATGCACACATAGTAGCTTGCAAGATGAAATACAAGTTATTCATTCAGAGACTCTCATGTTCTAGGGAACGTTTTCCATTTAGATATCGATGTTCTGTTAGCGATTAAGATACAAGTGTTGATGCGCTCATGCACTTACAATAAACATTAAAACCGAAGCATAGGCCGCTCCATGATCTTTACTCTCACTAATTTTTTTTTCTGGTAAGACGTCACTATTTTTTTTTCTTTTTCTGCAGCACGAATTCAAAAATCTTGCTCTTCAGTGCGTTTACATTTCTTATGAGGATTTCCCTGTGGTGTGATTCCATTGCATTACACGTATCATACGTAACTCACAGTATCTGACGAAATAGTGACAATTTACACTGTCAAAAACACAGCTTCTTTCAGATATTGTTATATCTTTAACGTACTTGGTGTATGTGTGTAGCAATGTTATAGATATACATTTTTCTACAACTGTGACAAGAAGTCAACAAATTTGTAAAGCTGTCAACTGGACTAACAGAAGTTTCCACACATAAGAATAGGAAGAAAGTGACATCAAAGTGACGATTCATGAACATGTTCAAAAAGTTTGTCTCTGTGTTTGTCCGTACAATTGAATTTTTACAAACAGCGTTCACATCGCAATAACATTTTCACCGATGTTGTGGCTCAAATATCTCGCTCAACGGCCCCAGATTCAACTATAGAGTTGGCTGTGACGGACCCGATATCAAGACAACAATAGAAACAGCTCGGCACTGTGATGCGAAACATTGTGTCTTTATTGTGCATAATCATGAGATAATTATATAGAGTGTATACGAACGTCCTGAGTATCAAACAAACAAACAAATACATTTTTAATTTAAAAAAAAGGCCACAGTTTTATGCTCCCGGACGAAGACGGGTATTTTGACTCTTATAGTGTAACATAGATATTTAGTTTCCATAATTCTATAGTTTTTTTTTTTTTTTTTACAACAAACTGCAACTAACTGAAGAGGTGCACAGCTGTTTGGTAGTACTCGTATATGGGAGCAGTTTTTTCTCTTCTATGCAGAGAAATGGCATAGTATTACATGCCAGACTAAATTCTAAACATTTGTTAGCAACCTTGAGATTGGCATTTAGTCAGGATGTAAAGACAAACACAGCTGTATTGGTTGCGACAAAACGCTACAAACTGAATGATTAAAAAAAATGTAGGCTACAGTTGAAATGATCTATCAGTTTCTGTGTATTAATTATTGTTGATTTGTCTTTTCTGTTAAGTGTACAATGTTAACAAAAACACATTGTATAATTATTTTTAGTATAGCTATATACAGGGTGTTCAACTTAAAAGCAGCCCTATTGATAAATAGAAATTTGCCAGGTACGTATTGCATCTCCGTGTATTTACTATTTAAACCGGTTCTGACTAGCTTGTCCTACATCACATTTGTTCATCACCCCTTCCCGCACTACAATTACACACCATCACATAACCTTGACCTATACTACGTCATAACTGAACCTTCTCATTTCCATACATATATGCCAGATTAGCTCCATTCATGGGCTGCTTTTAAGTTGAACACCCTGTATATATATCGTATCAATTTATATTAATTTAGCTCCGCCCGAGTGGTTACCGAGGCCCAAATTTTGGGTGTAAAGAATAGAACCACTGTTACCTGCCACACATGTCGTAAGAGGCGAGTAAGGAGGTTAGGCTAAAATCGAATGCACATGTCCTAAAGGTGTAGAAGTCTATCCGTTTACGGGCCTGCCAAACCAATGTGCAACGTATACACGTTCTTGGCAAAGATCAAACATATCACAAAGAGTGATTAAAATTGGTCGTAAAGAACGAACGCAAAGAAGAAGAAGATATTAATTTAATAGAGTACTGGGCATTAGTAATAAGAACTGGAGGTGTGCCCGGTTCTAGGTATTCAGAATCATTTTTGAGAGACCCATTTTCTGTGGGACCACTGTATCAACCATTCCAAATGTTGATGATACTTTTACAATCTTTAAAGTTTACGATCTTACGAGTTGCCATAGGACGCATCGCCGATAAGTATGTTTTCAGCTGTTGAGCTTGTGTTTTCTGCGGGAAGACGAGGCTGATAGCTAGAATATGTCACACCCACGCAGACAGTCAACGAAATGGTTGGCGCAGGTAGGATGTTTACATTTCGCGGACTCCGTTTCAAGTTTTTTACAGACATAACACGGAAGTTTTGACTTGTGTGGAATACAATAGGTTGAGTGTTGGGTTTTTCTGTTACTTGGCACAAGCAGGAAACTTTACATAAGGTAAGAACATTTAATTTACAGAATGACTGAAAATGGGAATCAAAGCTTTTTTTTTTAATCAGAACGTATAGTCTGTAGGAAATAACTTTAAATTTGTTTTCAATGCTAAGTTAAAAAAAATTGTGCTGTGTAACTCAGTGTGTTACGCAATGCCATTGTGTGTAGTCTGCCGGTGTTTGTGTCCGACCGACGACGTTACGGTTAGATTATCTGTATGCAGAACTCTAAGTAGACTTAGAATAGTAGTACTGAGTGTTGTCATATATGATATTTGTGACGACATACATAACTATTAAAACTACTAACTAATCTTTTTAATTCGATTTCCAAGAGCCGAATAATTTAAGTTATCTTTCTTCCGTTCAAACCTTCATGAGAATATGAAAACTTAGTTTTTTCAAAGTCGAAACTTTCTTCCAAGTTACTTATCTTGACTAATTTGTGTTAGTAGTATTATCTTAATAACAGTTGTACTTCCATAAAGGGTACTAAGCTGATCATATATAATTATAGTATGAGAAGATATTAAGTATAGATACATAGTGATAGTGTACTGTAGTTTACGATAAAATGCTTTATAATCTTTTTTGAAGTTTACTGTATTCGCACACTACACTAACACTTTCGGTGAAAATATAGTTAATATACGTTTATAAAATACTCGTTGTTTTCTATAGTTTTTCAAGATCACTCGAACCGTGTTCTGTAATATTTAATATTTTGCACCTCCTCCCACTTCTTAACGATTTGTACAGTTAATGAAATTAGCATGTACTTAATGATAGTACAATATATTATATGACATCAGTTCGTCTTGTTCTTAACTATTGCCGATAATTATTATAATAATAACATCAGCGTGTACTGAGCTATTTCATATGTCAACAGCTTGTACATAATTATTTTCTATAATGACATCAGCGTGTACTGAACTATTCCATATGTCAACAGCTTGTACATAATTATTTTCTATAATGACATCAGCGTGTATTGAACTATTCCTTATAATGTCAACAGCTTGTACATTATTATTTTCTATAATGACATCAGCGTGTACTGAACTATTCCATGTCAACAGCTTGTACATAATTATTTTCTATAATGACATCAGCGTGTACATAACTATTCCATATAATGACAACAGCTTGTACATAACTATTCCCTATAATGACAACAGCTTGTACATAACTATTCCCTATATTGCCATCAGCTTGTACTGAACTTGTCATAACTTTCTCCCATCAGTATTAATTATAGATTAATGTGCCCTTAAATAATGACTGATGGTACAACCAACAGATGTGTTCAGCAGTCCATGTAGTGTGTAGAACATGCTTGAACAGTTTGTTTTAAATGCTGCATATTTCATTTCTATATTTACCAGATGTTCCAAAATGACATTTACAAAACAGTTTGATGTCAATATTGGGTTCACAGTAGTAATACAGAATAATAGTGACAACACAAGACTGACTTAGTCTTTTATTCGACGCTACATATCGACCACTTGTTAACCACTCTGTGTGATTTTTATCTGATCTGAGCCTAAGAGCGATTGTACATTGTGCCAGTTATGCGCCTACAAGTAGGCCAGCACATTCGATTTCTGCTATACTTTTTATTTACTAGGGTAGCTTCCTTAGATCCTACATCAGTCGCCTCTTACGACATGCCTTGTAGGTCTTAGTAGTACTATTATTTGCTTCCCTTGCAGGCCTCGGCACCGAATGACTAAGTGACTTCAGGTTCATTGTTGTACTCAGAGTTGACTCTTGCAGTCTTTCCTTTAAATTTGGGAATCTTGCACAGTTAAAATCTGTTTTAACTGTCACCTAGATATACTAGCAACCAGGGATAATGGGTGCAATTTACAGAAACAACTAAGTATTACATGATAAGGTAGCTGGTCTTAACAGAACCCTACGTGGTGTCCATCACAACCCTATTATAGAGAGCAGTGGACATATTATTTATTCCCAGTAGAGGATTAAGAAAAACACATACCAAAACCCTTTGATAACACAAACATATATATATATATTTATATGTTCTGGTTTTAAAAAAGATACTATTATTAAAGTAAATGTACAGTGAGTACCAGATGTTATGGGAATCAAGATTCATTGAGTTTTTTAGTGTACATTTCAGTGTAACACATTGGTATGCTTTTAATTTTTTTACTTTATTATGAACATGTTAGTATCATTCCATTAACCATCTGGCAACACACATTGACTGTGAACTATATACTTTTATGACCCATTGGATAAGTTTTATGTTATAATTTATGCCATTGGATAAGTTTTATGTTATAATTTATGCCATTGAATATGTTATGTGTTATAATTTATGCTATTGGATATGTTTTATGTTATAATTTATGCTATTGGATATGTTTTATGTTATAATTTATGCTATTGGATATGTTTTATGTTATAATTTATGCTATTGGATATGTTCTGTGTTATAATTTATGCCATTGGATATGTTTTATGTTATAATTTATGCCATTGGATATGTTTTATGTTATAATTTATGCCATTGGATATGTTCTGTGTTATAATTTTATGCCTTTGAATATATTTTGTGTTATAATTTTATACCTTTTAATATGTTTTCTGTTATAATTTTATGCCTTTGGATATGTTTTCTGTTATAGTTTTTTCCCTTTGGATATGTTTCTTTATAGTTTTGTTCCTTTGGATATGTTTTGTGTTATAATTTTATTCCTTTGAATATGTTTGGTTATTATAATTTTATTCTTTTGGATATGTTTTGTGTTATAATTTTATGCATTTGAATATATTTTGTTGTTATAATTTTATCCAACATACCTGGTAATGATGAGGCCAACAGATTAGCAGAAGTAAAGAACTCATTTTCATACCATGTGGTATATTGTGGAATATGATGTTAGACCATGCAGTTTTCCTTGATCAACTTCACACAATGGGTGATGAATTAGGTGCTTTGTGCAGTAATCTTGTCAAGTGTCATCATTTTGTTGAGAGTGGCCGAGCCATATGGGGAAAACCCATTGCAATGAAGTCAATCCTTCATCTTCAGATCACTCTATAATATGACCTACTTCATTTGTACTCTTTAAGGAAACTCCATTTCTGGTTATCAGGTTATATCTGGAGAGAGTGGAACATCTGACTGAATGTATTAGGCGTGGCTCCCATGCAGGAGACCTGGGTTCAATCCCGGTAAGGCCAAGGTTTTTCTGTCGATGGCATAAAGAAAACATCCTAACCTGAATAGTTTTGTGGCGACTGCACTAGCTATGCGGCCATTAATTTCCACATCCTCATGTCCCTCTTGTCCTACACAGTCTAAAAAAAAAAAAGTGATATTACAGGCAGTAACAACAGTTTTGTTTTATGTGGAGAGAATAATTTTTACATGGGTATGTTAGCAGAAGTAGAACATTCTAAACATCAGAAAAGTTATATATATATTACCAGCACAATTAAATAAAAAAAAAAGTAATATTACAGGCAGTAACAACAGTTTTGTTTTATGTGGAGAGAATAATTTTTACATGGGTATGTTAGCAGAAGTAGAACATTCTAAACATCAGAAAAGTGATATATATATTACCAGCACAATTAAATAAAAAAAAGTTAATTGTATTCTAACATTGCTCATGTCACAGCAGATTGAGAAACCATCTGTTCAATAAGCTAATTATAGACACTTTAGTATGATTATGGCACAGATAAATTGATAGCTAAACATCTGTTGCTAAGGTATTCAAGATATTAAACATAAGAGACCTTCATGAGTGCCATTCCGTTGTATGTTCTTTGGAAACTAACAGCATACGGTTGACCACTGATATATTTAATAAAACTGTTATGGAAGATTGTATGCAGAGGAAGAGAAATATGTCTAACTGAAATGTTAGTCCCTCATAGGGAGGTTGTAGTAAAATAGGAAATATAATTTCACCATTGCTTCACATTCTTATGATATGTTAACAAAATCTACATTAATTAAGTTTTGATTTGTCATAGCTGATTGTATATGTAGGTGGGCTTTGATATGTTTAAGCTAAGTGTATAGTTAGGAGGGGGACTTTGATTTGTTGAAGTTCATTGCATAGGAAGATGGGCTTTGATTTGTTGAAGCTCATTGCATAGGAAGATGGGTTTTGATTTGTTGTAGCGAAGTCTATAGTAAGGTGGGCTTTGATTTGTTAAAGTGAAGTCTATAGTAAGGTGGGCTTTGATTTGTTAAAGTGAAGTCTATAGTAAGGTGGGCTTTGATTTGTTGAAGTGAAGTCTATAGTAAGGTGGGCTTTGATTTGTTAAAGTGAAGTCTATAAGGTGAGCTTTGATTTGTTAAAGTGAAGTCTATAGTAAGGTGGGCTTTGATTTGTTAAAGTGAAGTCTATAGTAAGGTGGGCTTTGATTTGTTAAAGTGAAGTCTATAGTAAGGTGGGCTTTGATTTGTTCAAGTGAAGTCTATAGTAAGGTGGGCTTTGATTTGTTAAGTAAGTCTATAGTAAGGTGGGCTTTGATTTATTAAAGTGAAGTCTATAGTAAGGTGGGCTTTGATTTATTAAAGTGAAGTCTATAGTAAGGTGGGCTTTGATTTGTTAAAGTGAAGTCTATAGTAAGGTGGGCTTTGATTTGTTAAAGTGAAGTCTATAGTAAGGTGGGCTTTGATTTATTAAAGTGAAGTCTATAGTAAGGTGGGCTTTGATTTGTTAAAGTGAAGTCTATAGTAAGGTGGGCTTTGATTTGTTGAAGCAGTGTCTATAGACAGGTTGGTTTTGTATGATCACATATTTCCGTTTATGTGAGAAACTCATAGATATAAATACAACACATATGATTAATTCAGTAACATATAATGTCATAGTGGTTTGACGTGTTGACACCTGACAGTATTAGATATTGTACTTTTGCAGTACTCATCACTTAACTTGTCAATACTGGAACTTGACTCCCATGACAGCAGCACTGAAAAACTCTCTATTCTGTGCAAGATGTCTAGCATTAGCAGCAGTCATTCTCAGATCGTCAATGACATCCTACACACATCGTCGTCTAGGTCTTCCTCACACTCTTCTTGCAGGCACCATTCCTTCTAGAATTATCTTCTCCAGACACTCATGTCATTTAATGTGTCCAAAATAGTTAATTTTTTTCATGTTTTTATGTTCTTTAATACCCAACTCTCTTTAATATCTAGCTGTTGCAGAACAGAAGCATTTGTTTTTTTCTCTGTCCATGATGTTATCAATATTCTCTCCTTACATATCTTGTTATATGTGATTCCGGCATTGCAATGTGGCATATCTAGAATGTAATTTGAATTATCGATTTAATTTTTGTATTCGCTCAGTTCACCAGATTTTGGCAGTTTGTTGTATTGCATCTTGCAATGTTTTCTGTGTCTTGCAATGGTGTCATACTCTGTCTATCTCTTGATGTTATCTAGTCTTACTTGTCTATCTATTGATGTTGCCTACTCTGTCTACCCATATTTGTCTATCTGAGGATGTTGCCTACTCTGTCTACTCATATTTGTTTAACTATTGATGTTGCCTACTCTGTCTACTCATATTTGTTTAACTATTGATGTTGCCTACTCTGTCTACTATTATTTGTTTAACTATTGATGTTGCCTACTCTGTCTACTATTATTTGTTTAACTATTGATGTTGCCTACTCTGTCTACTATTATTGGTTTAACTATTGATGTTGCCTACTCTGTCTACTATTATTGGTTTAACTATTGATGTTGCCTACTCTTTCTACTATTATTGGTTTAACTATTGATGTTGCCTACTCTGTCTACTATTATTGGTTTAACTATTGATGTTGCCTACTCTGTCTACTATTATTGGTTTAACTATTGATGTTGCCTACTCTGTCTACTATTATTGGTTTAACTATTGATGTTGCCTATTTTCCTAAAATCTGTGTCTGGCCCCACCAAGAAAACTGACCACGAGCCGCCACTGATAGAGACAGATAGAGAAATAAATAGACTGATAGCATAGAGGAGTGACATGAAAATCTTGGCATTATCCATTACAGTTCGTCACCATCAACCCCAGTTATTGTTATTGTTGTAGTCGAACCCCAGGAAGATATGAGTTTTCACTCTTTTTCCTATAGTTCGTTGGGGGAGAGTAAACGAGCCGTTGAGTGTTCTAGACACCACTTATACGTTCAGTAGTTTACCATTGCTTTCTCAACGGCGTGGTCTATTTTTACCGTTCATAAAATCCACGGGATCTAAATAGTTTCCAAAGTGACCACCGCTGAGTTTGAACCAGGTACTCATGGCCTGTGATTGAGCTGACTACCGCTAAGCCACAGAGGAGTTGACATGTCTAAATGATATTTAGAAGAAAATTGACAACAAGCAGACACCTGCCTGAAGCTCACACAAAGATTATCCCTATGGCATCCGTATTAAGAGGTCAAATAATAATAACAATATTTAAACATAGTTATTCTCATTGTTATGTTATTTTGTTATATTGTGTGGATATGAATACCTGTCTCATGTTGCATGTTGTAATGTGAAAGGAAGATCTTATAATGAGCTCTGAACTGTTCAGTGCATGTCATTGATAGCATATTTACAACCTAATGGTATTTCCATTATTGACCCGTGGCAGATGTCATTTGGGAGGATGTTTTTATAATTTTTTAATAGAAGATCTAAGTGCATGGTTTTATTTATTTTGTGTGGGTCTAATTTTAATTAGGAAATTGATTTTAGTTGTTTGAATGAGCAAATTTATAACTTTCAATTTGAGAAACTCTCTCAATATTATGCTATCAGTACCAAACGTGAACGCTGACATCAAACTATAGATGGCTAGTAGTCACGACAGAGATCAAGTGTCTACGCAGAATGTTAGTAATATCAAGTAGAGACCGGTTTAGAAATGAAAACATCAGAAAGATAGTGGGCACAACATCAGTACTGAACTTCATCAAGAAACAGCAAATTAAATTGTTCGGCCACATAAGCAAATTATCAATAGACAGTTCGCCTCAAAGGGCAATGCTGCCCGTCTGCCCAGCGTGTTCGTAGCGCGTTGGACTACGGGTGACTATCCCTCTGTGTGTGCGGGTTCAATTCCGCGGGATGGTAGAAAAAGCCACAGATTCCCCATATTAACGGTGTTCGTGGCACCGAACCGAAGGGTTACGATGTCCATGGCACCGAGCCGAAGAGCTGAAAAGCTCAAGTGCTTCTGGATCGAAAAAAGAAAAAAAAAGGGCAATGCTACTCCTGTGCAGTGGATTCAAAGAAAAATGCAGTCCATGCAAAATGTGGACACCAGAGATAACAGAGGCAGCGAAAAACACTGTTTATGAAGAGCGCACAAAAACTCGTTCTAGAAATCTCTTCCTATCCTAACGCTGTGAAACAAAACATGATTCGAGAAAGAATTTAAGAAACACTACAACCCCCTCCCTCCTTCTCTTCCCCCAAAATTATCAGGAACTAGCAATATCAAATATATTCACATTCAGGAAAAGTATGGTAACAACATATAAGGGAGCCAGTGAGGAGGATATCAATCAAATAAAAATGACTTACAAAAATGTAAACAATATATGAGATCTTCCCGGCAGGCATACAACAACCTAATTAAGGATATGTGATAGTTGTGTACTTTCAGTACTTTTGTATGAATCTGAATGCTGGAGAACAATAGGAAAGGATATATCGAGATTTTCATAATTTCATACAAGTGAGGGAAGTTTGCAGAATATTTTACCACAAGAAGAAACTTTCATGACCTGATCAACGTGTGCAGTCATGAGTAAATACACATTTTCATAAATAGCAGACACTGAAGCTAGATCATTCATACAGAGATCATGAAACCATTAGACACACTTGTCATTTATTGAACATTGTAGCCATGGCGATGCAGATCAAAGACAGCTTGGTGGATAACAAGGAAGACAGAGATTCACATTATGGGTCAAACTTGGTGAAATCTGCGGAGGATAGCTACCGACCAGGCAAGATGAAGAGATTTAGTTAGTGCCCTTCAATACCATTCTTCCTCTTTGCTCTAATCCTGTTTTGTCTCACAGCGTCAGGATAAGAAGAGATTTCTAGAACGGGATTTTGTGTTAGTTAGTTAGTTAGTTTGCTCCTTTCATACCAAAGGCGGCACATAGGGCAGAGGTTTTAGATCTCCATGTGATGCGGTTCGTTGCTAGCAGTTGGAGATCTTGTATGGTTCTACATCCCAATAGTTTACTTTCTTGTTGGATGGTTCTTCGAAGAGTGGTCTTAGGTCTTCCACGTTTTCTTTTCCCAACTGGTGACCACATAAAGGACTTGTCGATTTAGTCTCTTTTCGTCTGATCTAAGAACATGACCTAAATATTTCCACCTTCGTTTCCTTATAATATTTGATACGGGTTGTTGGTGTGTTCTATCTCTCACTGTGTTGTTAGAAACGAAATCACTCCATTTTACTTTTAATAATTTTCGTAGACATTTATTCTCAAAGCTGTCCAGTTTCTTATCAATTTTCTTTGTTGATTTCAACTTTCACAACGTAGGTCAGTACAGAATCACATGACCTAAATAATTTAACTTTGTGCATATACTAAGGTCTTGAGATTGCCAGATATTCGTTAATTTAGTGAAGGCACTAGCTGCTATAGCAATACGAGAGTTTATTTCTTTCATCGTGTCTTTTGTGTGCGCTACTATAATCCTGTTTTGTCTCACAGCGTCCGGGTAAGAAGAGATTTTTAGAACGGGCTTTAGTGTGGCTTCAAAAATAGTGCTTTTCACTGTCTCTTTTATTTCTGAGATCCATCAAATTGGGAAAGAGTGAGTAGCTGAACTATTATGATGATGTTTCTCATAGCACAAGACATTTAAGAATGGCATTTGTTTGTTAAAAACCTGTTCCCAGGAGGGAACTGAAAGGATTATTATTTATTTTTAACCAAGCAATCTGTGTAATGACGGTGTGAACATGCGGCTCTTGCCTCCTAGGCTTAAAACATGTCCATTAGTGACACGTATCCGAGAAAAACGCTATAAAAAATGTATCAAATAAAGAGCCTCTTTTTTTTGTCATGTGCTAAATTGGGGAAAACTGCGTTTAAGTCCGTATCTTTCATTCACCGACGTCACTCAATGTGTGATGTTGTCAACACTACACCGGTTGTCTTTACTTCTCAATGTTTCTCTGGTTTCTCATGGAATATCTTCCATTTCATTCCGATGTCAATTGGTGTTGATATCTGTTTTGCAATGTCTCCAACAGCGTCCAGCTATCAACCGTACCAGTTAAATGTTGGTTGATGATTGATTGATAGAACCATCATTATTGCACTTCGGTGAGTAATCATGTGTGTTCCGATCTCTTTCTTACACAGGAAGAACTCAGCTGCAGTGCACGAACTCCGTAGCACCGGCGAGGATCCCCGGTGTCATTTAGTAGATGAGGAACATATTTTATAGGAATTTTATTTTTAAATATTTCGAATGAATTTTGCCCGGCAGCGGCTTTCCAACTTGCTCTTCTCGATTTCGAAATGCCAAGGGTTCTTTTACCTGCTCAACATGAACACGGGACCTACATTTTATCTTCCGACTCCAATAGGACTAGGAACTCGATCTCACCTACACTGAGATCAAGGATCTCTGGAAAAATATCCATGAGGGAGCGAACCGGGAACCTTTGGACCGAGAGGCGAGCGTCTAATCTCTACAACACAGCGTTAATCTCTACAACACAGCGTTAATCTCTACAACACAGCGTTAATCTCTACAACACAGCTCAATCTCTACAACACAGCGTCTAATCTCTACAACACATCGTCTAATCTCTACAACACAGCGTCTAATCTCTACAACACAGCGTTTCTCTTGTACTGAACTGAAGCTGGGTCGATCTGAAAGCCGTTTTAGTCAAGGACAAAAATGTCACCCCAATTGTTGAATTCAATCGTGGGACTACTCGTCTAAAAAGCAAGTGAACTAAACACTTCACTGTCGCGTATGTCCAGCTTTCTTATATACACTGTTTATTCGGATTAGCTGGTACCCAGTTTTACCGGTGCAACGTGTGATTCAAGTAAGCATCAGTTACATTTATTGAACAAGAAGGTATATAATAGAAATGTTGTCTAGGAATGAACATACCGGTTTTTTAGTCTTCTATCTGGACTAGATATAACACGGTTTCTCGTAAACTAAACTAATCTAATACTATGTTATGCAATCGACGTTCATAGCACATTGGGCATTTCCATGCATGCTCTGTCCTCCACTGCAGCAGTCATCCTAAAGTCCATTTGCTCACCGTACCCACGAGAAGTTGATTAGTATACCTTCTCTCTCTATCACGAAGACGGCACTGTCTGACATGTCCAAACGTAACTCCTAATTCTCGAATTCGTTCCAATGTCCATATCCCATAAATGAAAGCTTACTGCATTTATGACATCGGCTCTGTGCATAATTTAATTTAATTAAGTCGTAATTTAATTATTATTATATTCTTCTCATACCGTTAGACGTTACATAGGACTTGCAAGTAATTTCTCCATACCGCTCTATCCGGAACAACTCTCGCAATCTCTTCTATGGAATTCAGTTTGCTATTTCTAGCCTCTCTCTGTAAAGTTCGTTGCAGTGTTTCCCTATATCGTCCCTTCTTTCTTGAATCCTATGTCTTCAACCTCAGTGCCTGTCTTGTGATTCTTAGATAATTTACTTATCAGATATGCCTCAACATATCTCCATCTTCTCTTTCTTATAACACTTGTTACTAGTGGTTGACAGGGAGATTCTCTGACTGCACCCGTTATCAGGTCATGAGGTTTCTTCTTTGGTAAAATATTATAAACCTTCCTCACTTGTAAAAATAAAAATGGCCCTTTCTCTGTTTCAGTACTATTTGAATCGACCCTACTGAGGTTTTTGTTTGTTAAAAACATAAACAGCAATATTTAATATACAAAGTTAATTGCATATCCTGTACAGGACTTGCGATCAGCCACTTTTAAACGCTTGTTTTCTGGCATTAACGTTCAGTAATTTGCATTGCTCAACGTAAAATCACTTTGTAATCAACAATTTGCCAATTTCCGGCGTGATTCGAACTCAGAACGTCGGGGTTAATAGACTAATAATAACAATTCAACTTCAATTAGGTGGTGACAATAATATAAATCAGTGCTACCCAACGTTTCTATATATTGGGGCGCATCTGACTAATGACTATGGAGGGGCGACCGCCATGGAGCAATATCAACTAATAATAAAAAGTTATATTAATAGTAACATGACTGAAAAATATTAACATATGAAAACTTGATCCTGACCAGTGGCGGCTCGTGATAATTTTTGTTAGTGGGACCAGACATAAATTTTCGAAAAAATCATGGTTTCGGTTAGGAGATATTATAATGTATCAAATAATAAATACACGTTACACCTTATTTTTTGGGGGGGCCCAGCCCACTGGCCCTTAATGACGAGCCGCCACTGATCCTGACTACACATTTGATACAATATTCTAACAACTGAATCATACTGTTATTATGAAACACATTAAACAAATTGAAATTTTAATGAACGTTAAAACCGGAAAAATATAATAGTGTACCATGGATGTATCACGAGATCGCTGTGGTTGTCCGCATTGAACAACGCTGATATAAATGTATCGGTTCCGGAACCCTTATTTCTAGATGTGGCCTGCGGAAAGTAGTTTGTCCAACCCTGAATTAGATCCTTTTAAAAACAAATATGACGCGAGCACGCTAGTCTGATAAAATATAAATCTAATTTAAATTATGCCGTAGTAGAGATATAGAGGATATTATTTGCCGGACGATAGTGATTGCACGTGTCATTTAATTGTGCTTTTATCATAGCTGTTGGGAAACACAAAGAATCGTGTAACGAATGCTCTAAATATAGACTGCCACTCACAGCAACATAGTTGCAAGGTTATATATGGTTGGATGCCCGTGAGTTGCCGGGGCTCGCAAGGGAGCAAAGAATAGTAACACTGCGACCTGCAAGGCATGCTGTACGAGGTGACTTAGGTAGGGGTCTGGGAAGCTACCCTAGTAAATAAAAAGCATCGCAGAAATCGACTGTGCTGGTGTACTTGTAGGTGCATAACTGGCACAACGTACAACAGTCGCACTTAGGCACAGATCACATACAGATGCATACAAATGCGTAGGGAGGCAGCAGTAGTAGAGACAGTGGAAAGATATAAAAGACTTAGTAGAAACCATCCTAACAGACAATTAGTAGACAACTGGCGACCACAGCACAGACTGAAGCAAAAAACAATCCTGGACGTGGCATTAGGCCTGCAAGAAAAATATCACATGCCGGAGAACAGAGAAGAGACACAAATTGTACACACAGAAGTCCCTCCAAATTGTAGTCTCGCTGTCCAAAAATAAACACCACACTTACCAAAGACATCACCAAGACCAGGCCCAGTAGATCTCTGGATGATGGCCCAAGATACCATCCTATCTTTCCCAGATAAATGGATACATGTATAAACAGATGGCTCAGCCTTCATGGGGACTATTAATGCTGGATACGGTTCACGAATAGAATACCCAGACAAAACGTGCGATGAGTTGCAAAATGCATGTGGCAAGTACTGTTCTAATTTTGTTTTGAGGCTGAGACCATTGCCATTGAAGCCTCAGTGCACCATCTTACAAACATATTCCAGCTCCATCCCGAAAAAACCCAGCACACAGTTATCTTTACTGAAGGTAAGTCTGTGCTACAGGCACTAGAAAATGCAAACCCTGAGAGCCCAGCGTGCCAGTCCCTGGCTCTATCCATCAGTTCATTCATCAACACCTTTGCCGTCAAGCTTACCTTACAGTGGATACCAGGACACAGCAACATATAGGGCAATGAAAGAGCAGACATCCTTGCAAAGGCATGAGCAAATAGTCAACAACATGACAGACCAATAACTCTGCAGACTGCTAAACAAATAATAAGAAGTAAAAAAAAGGAGGAGTGGATGAATGAGTGGGCAATGGGCAAAACAGGCAGAGCCCTCTTTAAACACATGACCACTCCAAATCCCAAAGATGCCATAAATGACCTCACACGACAAGAACAAGTCATTATTTTCCGCCTTAGGACACAACATGTGCCCCTGAATGCTCACCTACACCGCATCCAACCAAAGATTGCCCCACAATGTCAACTGTGTGACTGTTCAGAAGAAACTGTCACATACCATCTCTTCCAGTGCCCTACACTCAGTGACCTACGCCACAAGTACTTACCTCTATACCCAGATGTTGAAAACTCTCTCTATGCTAACACACCACAACTCAGACAGACCTGTAAATTCACTGCCATGGCCTCAAGTCGAAGGGCAAATGCTCAGATGACTGCTGGATCGGAAAATTAAAGAGTAAAGTATCACATAGAGATCACAATGAGTGTTTAACAAGTGCTCGATATGGAGCGTTGGAAGAAGACGTATATATTTTCAATACACGTATCGTTGTTGTATGATTGTAAATGAAATAGGTTACATTCAGAAGACAGTTCAAAACAGACAGATCGCTGGATACAAGCTGACGTGAAGCTCATACGACGCATTAATACACAGCATCTAGTTGAAACCGGAGTAAAGCAAGGCTGTATTCTATCTCCGCTATTGTTTGGAGTGGCCATTGACTGTGTGATGCGAAAATGTTGCAGGGGCGAAACTGGAATCTATTGGGTAGAAAATAGTCAACTAGAAGATATGGATTTTTGCAGATGATATTGCCTTGTTAAGTAGAAACAACCAAGATATGCAAAGAAAAACAGACAACTTGTCATCTATAGCATCACAAGTTGGACTGCAGATAAGCTATGAAAAAACAAATATAATGAAGACACCTATGGCAAGTAATGCAGATATCACACTGGAATCTAAAATGATAAAAATAACAGAGCAGTTCACCTATTTAGGTAGCAATTTTGATTGCACAGGAAATGTTAAAAAAAATTATGATACGAATTGGCAAAGCAACATCAGCTTTTAAAAGTCTAAATAAAATATGGAACTGCAAGTTATATACACCTGTAGTATTAAAACTAAATTACGAATTTTCAATTCAAATGTTGTATCAATCCTAACATATGCTAGCGAGAGTTGGAAAATGACTAAAGATATAGAAAGCAAGTTGAATGCATTTGAAAATAGATGTCTGCGAAAAATAATGAATATAAAATGTAATGAATTCAGGAGAAGTGATGAAATCAGAGATATGTCTGGTCAACCACTAGTGACAACTGTTATAAGAAAGAGAAGATGGAGATATGTTGGCACACCTTGAGGAGAAATGATCAACGAATATCAAAGCAGGCATTGAAGTGGGATGCAAAGGGTTCAAGAAAGAGAGGTCGACCTAGAGAGACCCTGAAACGAACTTTGCCGAGAGAGGCAGGAAATATCGGTCTCAGTTCCATGGAGGAGATTGAGTGAGTTGCCCAGGATAGAGCGGTATGGAGAAATTACTTGCAGGCCCAATGTAACGTATAACGGTACGAAAGGAATTATTATTATTATTATTATTTATCTACGTTAAAGGATCAAGAAGAAAGCAAACATACAAATACAAGATGAATGGAAAGTTTATATTGAAGACTATGCAATGATACAGTAAGCATTTGATGATAAGAAAGTAGAAACTGGGTTAATAAAGATAAACTTGATAATTACATGTTGAGTTAGGAAATATTTATACATATGGTTTCCTAGCAAGATGAGATGAATGAAGAAAGGAATGTTGTGTAATAAGGTCAAATGTCAGGTGGTAAGTGTGTGACTATATTTAGCAGGTTGTTTTCTTAAAAACGCTCGTATTTTGGGCTAGGCGATGGGAGCCGTAAAAATAAAGGTCGGGGTTCGAATCCTGTGTTTGGTAATTTGTTTGTTCCGGAAGCCCTTATACTTATTCACAGTCTATTTATGAATGATATTCATTATCTCTGGGGCTTTCCCTTGGGGAGGGGGTTTCAATCTCCATATTCACAGTCTATTTATGAATGATATTCATTATCTCTGGTGTGCTTCCCTTGGGGAGGGGGTTTCAACTCCATATTCACAGTCTATTTATGAATGATATTCATTATCTCTGGGGATTTCCTTGGGGAGGGTTTCAATCTCCATATTCACAGTCTATTTATGAATGATATTCATTATCTCTGGGGCTTCCCTGGGGGAAGGGGGTTTAAATCTCCATATTCACAGTCTATTTATGAATGATATTCATTATCTCTGGGTGCTTCCCTGCTGGGAGGAGGAGGGGGTTTCATCTCCATATTCACAGTCTATTTATGAATGATATTCATTATCTCTGGGTGCTTCCCCTGCTGGGGGAGGGGGGTTTCAAACTCCATATTCACAGTCTATTTATAAATGATATTCATTATCTCCTTCGGGAGGCAATCTCCTCCAGCTGGGGAAATGGTGGGGGGTTTCAACTCCATATTCACAGTCTATTTATGAATGATATTCATTATCTCTGGTGCTTCCTTGGAGGGGAGGGGTTTCAACTCCATATTCACAGTCTATTTATGAATGATATTCATTATCTCTGGGTGCTTCCTGCTGGGGAGGGTTTCAAACTCCATATTCACAGTCTATTTATAATGATATTCATTATCTCTGGGGCTTCCCTGCTGGGGAGGTAGTTTCAATCTCTCTATTTCACAGTCTATTTATAATATATTCATTTCTCTGTGCTTCTGGGTTTACATCTCTATTACATCTATTTATGAATGACTATTCATTATCTCTGGTCTTTCCCTAGGGTTTCAATTCTCATATTACAGTCTATTTATGAAATATTCATTATCTCTTGTGCTTCTTGGAGATGGAGTTTCAACTTCTATTTCGACATCTTTTATGAATGATATTCATTATCTCTGATGCTTTCCTTACTCTGGGGAGGGGTTTCAATCTCCATTTAAGTCATTTATGAATGATATTCATTATCTCTGAGTGCTTCTGCTGGGAGGGGGTTTCAATCTCCATATTCACGTCTCATTTAGAATGATTCATTATCTCTGGGTGCTTCCTGCTGGAGGGTTTCAATCTCATATTCACAGTCTATTTATGAATGATATTACTTATCTCTGTGTTCCTATCTGGGGGTTTCAAAACTCCATATTCACTATCTTCATTTAAATATATTTCATTATCTCTGTATTCTTACTGTTTCAAACTCCTTATTTTTCTGACTATCTTTATACATTACTTTAAAACTCCTTATTTTTTCTGACTATCTTTATACATTACTTTAAAACTCCTTATTTTTTCTGACTATCTTTATACATTACTTTAAAACTTCTTATTTCTTCTGACTATCTTTATCATTACTTTAAAACTCTTATTTCTTCTGACTATCTTTATGCATTACTTTGGATCTTACGAGCATTATGTGCTTAAAATGCTGACCGCCGGACAACGAAAATGGCAAATGATGATGTTTTAAAAGATGCTTGCGCACAGCGAAACCTGATTAAGAGAATATGAATGAGACAATTAATTTTCTTTGGGCACACATTATGCGATGTACGGAAGCCTACACATCTGAGGTGATCATACTGGATCAGATCAGATCTGGAGAAAAGCGTGGGAGAGCTTTGGTAATACTGAGTAAATGGGTGATATGGACAAACACATGTATATACATTATTGCATAAGTTAGGAATAACAATGATTAAATAAGAAAATGGATAAGACACGACGTTTCGACCATATTATGCGAAGAATAGGTTTGTAACATTTGGTAGCAACTGGTAATCGCGCATGTGGTGCCGGGGCCCGCAAGGGAAGCAAATAATAGTACAACTGCGACCTACAAGACATGTCTTAAGAGGCGACTGATGTAGTCCCTAGGGAAGCTACCGTAGTAAATAAGAAGCATAGCAGAAATCGGATGTGTTGGCCTACTTGTAAGCGCATAACTGGCAGAATGTAAATCGCTCTTAGGCTCAGATTACATACACATCACACAGAGTGGCTAACAAGTGGTCGATATGGAGCGTTCGAAGAAGAAGATAGCAACGGGTAAAATACAAGGAAGTTTGAGGAAGAAACTGTTCAAAGACTTGACATCATGGTTCCACTACAAATCGCCATCACAACTCACAAACTGCACCAAACGATATATATATATAGAGAGAGAGAGATAGAGAGAGAGAGAGAGAGAGGAGATACGCGATTGCCTTCGCTAGCAGCTATGACACTTGATTGATTAATTCGAGCGCGTAGCTGACGGTACTTGTGTGACTAAGGTAGAAATCATCTCTAGCAGTCCATTCCAATGCTTTTCTATATAAGAGGCTCATCTGACTAATGACTGCGGGGCCGTGGGCGCACTGTAGCAGTTGCAACAATAATAATAAAAATAATAATAACAATAATAAATTCTTACTAATCGTAGCATAAATAAAATAATAACAAACGAAAACGTAATTATGACTAAAGTTTTAATGAAGAAATACTGTTCTTGTGAGAAGAAAAAAACCAGACATGCTCTTTAATGAAACATACTTTTTTTTTCTCTTGGAATTCTGATTAATTATATTAAAGCCGGCGGAGTAAATATGATGCCAGTGATGAACCAGACGAGCCTCATGCTGCCAGCGGACACCGCTTTGAACAGCACTGATCTATAGGGTATAGGGTAGTTAACGTTAGTTCTGTTCTTTGTTTGGTATTTCTGCCCCCTGATGGTCTCAGATACTTGTGTGGTAATAGTTTGTTAGTTTAACTACTTATCTCGGTGTTTCCCCGAATGTTCTCAGAACTCGCAACGCCGGGATCGCGAGAGAGAAAGAACTCTCACCTATACAGTGCATAACAAAGGATGACTTCAAATCAAGACCAGTGGAGGAGACATGGTTTTTCCCCCCTGTGTGATACCACTGATAGATTTGATGGAAGGTGAATAAGGAAGTCAAAAGAAGAAGAATGTATCTGATCAGTAGAGGGTGTAGAGACAGATAAAATTTGAGAAATAATGTAGCGAGAAATGTTGAACAGTTGACTAGTTATACAGAAATAATGTAGCGAGAAATTTGAACAGTTGACTAGTTATACAGAAATAATAGGAGAAATGTTGAACAGTTGACTAGTTATACAGAAATAATGAAGTGAGAAATGTTGAACAGTTGACTAGTTATACAGAAATAATGAAGTGAGAAATGTTGAACAGTTGACTAGTTATACAGAAATAATGAAGTGAGAAATGTTGAACAGTTGACTAGTTATACAGAAATAATGAAGTGAGAAATGTTGAACAGTTGACTAGTTATACAGAAATAATGAAGTGAGAAAGGTTGAACAGTTGACTAGTTATACAGAAATAATGAAGTGAGCAATGTTGAACAGTTGACTAGTTATACAGAAATAATGAAGTGAGAAATGTTGAACAGTTGACTAGTTATACAGAAATAATGAAGTGAGAAATGTTGAACAGTTGACTAGTTATACAGAAATAATGAAACAACAAGGACATTAAGATGGGGAAAGATAATTATTATATTTCTACCTTCTCTTTTTTTTGGTAAGTTTTATTTTAAGGAAATTCCGGCGCTGATTTAGAACTATTACTCCTTTCTGCTTGCTGTTTAAAGTTACATTTCTCCTTCTTTATTATAATAACGTGCCCGCCTGCCCAGCGTGTTCGTAGCGCGTTGAACTGCGGGTGACAAGCCCTCTGTGAGTGCGGGTTCAATTCCGCGGGCTGGCAGAAAAAGCCACAGATTTCCCAGATTCACGGTGTTCGTGGCACCGAACCGAAGGGTTACGATGTCCATGGCACGAGCCGAAGAGCTGAAAGCTCAAGTGCTTCTGGATCGGAAAGAAACAATTATAATAACGCAATTAGTAATTTTTAAAAAAACTTTCCTATACATTTTCACAATCCCCAATATTGCATCGGTGTTCCTCACTGTAGCGGTTTGGACATTTAATGGGAATGGAATACAACCAACCACCAATAACAACATACAATAAAAATAGATCATTTACTAGAGCCAAAGGAAGACCAAGAAAATATGGATAGACAATATCAAGACCACACTAGATAAAATACGGATATAACAGAACAAGGGCGACTCATCTGGCCCTGGAACGCAGGTTAAAGCTCCCATCCCTACGCTTAACGGCAAGAGTGGACAACTAATTCAATCATCTACCTGGGGAAAGACAATAGACCCTCACTTGTGCTACGTATGTAGTTCGTACACCAACGCTGATATCCTCATGTATCAGAAAGAGATCGAAACACATGGTTTACACTGAATGATTGCTGTGATGATTGTCAAATTAATCAATCAATCACTGTGAAATTATAGATCTACCTTCAATGTAAACTGATAACTGAGGAAATAATACATTGAGAGATAACTGGAATTGATGGATATAGAGAAACCGATAACACAGAATATAATAACAATGAGGAGAATGGCAAGTAACATGATGCAGGAATTGGGGGAAAAAATGAAGGATGTCTGTCAAACGTGATTTATGATGAAACAAGTTAAGAATAGTCGCGTTTTGTAAAATGTGGGTTATACTGACAGGATGCTGTTTCTCATATTACGTGATCTTCATTTTAATAATGTATCTAATCTTCGACGATCTCTAGTCATACACTTAATCCACTGTGGATCGTAAATTGGACTGTCAGCTTGAGGTTTTCAAGTCGTCTGGGTGTGGCCACATGTTGCTTCTCAGCTCTCCCAGGAGAGGGCAGTCTTGCAGAACATGTCTGCTCCACCTGTTGATACTGGCAGAGAGCTGTATGGCTTAGTTCTAGTCTATATGTGTCTGTTGAATATGCAGTGTCCGGTAAGTAGGCGAAATATAATGAATGACCAGGTCTGTTCTGCTGAACTAGTCGGTACGACTCAGTGATAGAATGTAAAATTCAATGCCTAATTTTTAGTGTTCAGTTTCTGATACCCTCGATTCCCTACTCAACCCTGCCTAACCAGCCTGAACGTGGGATCTCTAACTTTAGTAGACAAGTCAGAATCGTCTCGGAGGTTCTTCGTAAATGCTCTGCCGCTGCCACTTTTAGAAAAAGAAAAACACTTATATGGGCGTTCTGGGTGGATTCTAATCTGTTTTCCAGGTTTTATTTTTTCTCTCGAGCAGCCTATTAGTCGCCGCCTTTGACCTGTTACGAAGTGGTCGTTAATTATCTGGATTAGTTTATGCCAGTAAAACGGTGTCAATAAAGTGCAGGTGAACGACAGTGCTGATCCAGACAAAGAAATCTTTCTTCAGATTACTAACTTGCTGGATGTAACTTGCTGGATGTAATTGTCTTTAATCTGTCATTATTTTGATAGTGTCTGTTACTGATCTGGCGCGGTTAAGTGATTAGAAGTGGTTAAACGTCTGTTTTTTTTCAACTTAGGGGGTCTCTGTGGCTAAGTGGTTAAACCCTTTGGGAGTCTCTGTGGCTAAGTGGTTAAACCCTTTGGGAGTCTCTGTGGCTAAGTGGTTAAACCCTTTGGGAGTCTCTGTGGCTAAGTGGTTAAACCCTTTGGGAGTCTCTGTGGCTAAGTGGTTAAACCCTTTGGGAGTCTGTGGCTAAGTGGTTAAACCCTTTGGGAGTCTCTGTGGCTAAGTGGTTAAACCCTTTGGGAGTCTCTGTGGCTAAGTGGTTAAACCCTTTGGGAGTCTGTGGCTAAGTGGTTAAACCCTTAGGGAGTCTCTGTGGCTAAGTGGTTAAACCCTTAGGGAGTCTCTGTGGCTAAATGGTTAAACCCTTTGGGAGTCTCTGTGGCTAAGTGGTTAAACCCTTGAGGAGTCTCTGTGGCTAAGTGGTTAAACCTTAGGAGTCTCTGTGGCTAAGTGGTTAAACCTTGGGAGTCTCTGTGGCTAAGTGGTTAAACCCTAGGAGTCTCTGTGGCTAGTGGTTACACCTTAGGGAGTCTCTGTGGCTAAGTGGTTAAACCCTTTGGGAGTCTCTGTGGCTAAGTGGTTAAACCCTTAGGGAGTCTCTGTGGCTAAGTGGTTAAACCCTTAGGAGTCGCTGTGGCTAAGTGGTTAAACCCTTAGGAGTCTCTGTGGCTAAGTGGTTAACCCTTAGGAGTCTCTGTGGCTAAGTGGTTAAACCCTTTGGGAGTCTCTGTGGCTAAGTGGTTAAACCCTTTGGGAGTCTCTGTGGCTAAGTGGTTAAACCCTTTGGAGTCTCTGTGGCTAAGTGGTTAAACCCTTTGGGAGTCTCTGTGGCTAAGTGGTTAAACCCTTAGGGAGTCTCTGTGGCTAAATGGTTAAACCCTTTGGGAGTCTCTGTGGCTAAGTGGTTAAACCCTTTGTCTTGCGTTCGGAAGGTCGTGGTTTCTGAATACGAACATTGTCGTTTAGCGTCGCGTGGTTTTTCCCTCTGGAGATCCCTATTAATATTGCTGAAGCCACGGAGTTCGTGCTTTATGCAATACTCATGGCATATTGCTTGTTATTTCTGCGGAGATGGACTGACGGAGTTGGTGCTTTATGCAGTACTCATGGCATATTGCTTGTTATTTCTGCGGAGATGGACTGACGGAGTTGGTGCTTTATGCAGTACTCATGGCATATTGCTTGTTATTTCTGCGGAGATGGACTGACGGAGTTGGTGCTTTATGCAGTACTCATGGCATATTGCTTGTTATTTCTGCGGAGATGGACTGACGGAGTTGGTGCTTTATGCAGTACTCATGGCATATTGCTTGTTATTTCTGCGGAGATGGACTGACGGAGTTGGTGCTTTATGCAGTACTCATGGCATATTGCTTGTTATTTCTGCGGAGATGGACTGACGGAGTTGGTGCTTTATGCAGTACTCATGGCATATTGCTTGTTATTTCTGCGGAGATGGACTGACGGAGTTGGTGCTTTATGCAGTACTCATGGCATATTGCTTGTTATTTCTGCGGAGATGGACTGACGGAGTTGGTGCTTTATGCAGTACTCATGGCATATTGCTTGTTATTTCTGCGGAGATGGACTGACGGAGTTGGTGCTTTATGCAATACTCATGGCATATTGCTTGTTATTTCTGCGGAGATGGACTGACGGAGTTGGTGCTTTATGCAGTACTCATGACATATTGCTTGTTATTTCTGCGGAGATGGACTGACGGAGTTGGTGCTTTATGCAGTACTCATGACATATTGCTTGTTATTTCTGCGGAGATGGACTGACGGAGTTGGTGCTTTATGCAATACTCATGGCATATTGCTTGTTATTTCTGCGGAGATGGACTGACGGAGTTGGTGCTTTATGCAATACTCATGGCATATTGCTTGTTATTTCTGCGGAGATGGACTGACGGAGTTGGTGCTTTATGCAGTACTCATGGCATATTGCTTGTTATTTCTGCGGAGATGGACTGACGGAGTTGGTGCTTTATGCAGTACTCATGGCATATTGCTTGTTATTTCTGCGGAGATGGACTGACGGAGTTGGTGCTTTATGCAGTACTCATGACATATTGCTTGTTATTTCTGCGGAGATGGACTGACGGAGTTCGTGCTTTATGCAATACTCATGGCATATTGCTTGTTATTTCTGCGGAGATGGACTGACGGAGTTGGTGCTTTATGCAGTACTCATGGCATATTGCTTGTTATTCTGCGGAGATGGACTGACGGATTGGTGCTTTTGCAGTACTCATGGCATATTGCTTGTTATTTCTGCGGAGATGGACTGACGAGTTGTGCTTATGCAGTACTCATGGCATATTGCTTGTTATTTCTGCGGAGATGGACTGACGGAGTTGGTGCTTTATGCAGTACTCATGGCATATTGCTTGTTATTTCTGCGGAGATGGACTGACGGAGTTGGTGCTTTATGCAGTACTCATGGCATATTGCTTGTTATTTCTGCGGAGATGGACTGACGGAGTTGGTGCTTTATGCAGTACTCATGGCATATTGCTTGTTATTTCTGCGGAGATGGACTGACGGAGTTGGTGCTTTATGCAGTACTCATGGCATATTGCTTGTTATTTCTGCGGAGATGGACTGACGGAGTTGGTGCTTTATGCAGTACTCATGGCATATTGCTTGTTATTTCTGCGGAGATGGACTGACGGAGTTGGTGCTTTATGCAGTACTCATGGCATATTGCTTGTTATTTCTGCGGAGATGGACTGACGGAGTTGGTGCTTTATGCAGTACTCATGGCATATTGCTTGTTATTTCTGCGGAGATGGACTGACGGAGTTGGTGCTTTATGCAGTACTCATGACATATTGCTTGTTATTTCTGCGGAGATGGACTGACGGAGTTGGTGCTTTATGCAGTACTCATGGCATATTGCTTGTTATTTCTGCGGAGATGGACTGACGGAGTTGGTGCTTTATGCAGTACTCATGGCATATTGCTTGTTATTTCTGCGGAGATGGACTGACGGAGTTGGTGCTTTATGCAGTACTCATGACATATTGCTTGTTATTTCTGCGGAGATGGACTGACGGAGTTGGTGCTTTATGCAGTACTCATGACATATTGCTTGTTATTTCTGCGGAGATGGACTGACGGAGTTGGTGCTTTATGCAGTACTCATGGCATATTGCTTGTTATTTCTGCGGAGATGGACTGACGGAGTTGGTACTTTATGCAGTACTCATGGCATATTGCTTGTTATTTCTGCGGAGATGGACTGACGAGTTGGTGTTTATGCAGTACTCATGCATATTGCTTGTTATTTCTGCAGATGGACTGAGCGAGTTGGTGCTTTATGCAGTACTCATGGATATTGCTTGTTATTTCTGCGAGATGACTGACGGAGTTGGTGCTTTATGCAGTACCATGGCATATTGCTTGTTATTTCGGGAGATGGACATGGATTGGTGCTTTATGCAGACTCTGGCATATTGCTTGTTATTTCTGCGGAGATGGACTGACGGAGTTGGTGCTTTATGCAGTACTCATGGCATATTGCTTGTTATTTCTGCGGAGATGGACTGACGGAGTTGGTGCTTTATGCAGTACTCATGACATATTGCTTGTTATTTCTGCGGAGATGGCCTGACGGAGTTGGTGCTTTATGCAGTACTCATGACATATTGCTTGTTATTTCTGCGGAGATGGACTGACGGAGTTGGTGCTTTATGCAGTACTCATGGCATATTGCTTGTTATTTCTGCGGAGATGGACTGACGGAGTTGGTGCTTTATGCAGTACTCATGACATATTGCTTGTTATTTCTGCGGAGATGGACTGACGGAGTTGGTGCTTTATGCAGTACTCATGACATATTGCTTGTTATTTCTGCGGAGATGGACTGACGGAGTTGGTGCTTTATGCAGTACTCATGACATATTGCTTGTTATTTCTGCGGAGATGGACTGACGGATTTGGGTGCTTATGCAGTACTCATGGCATATTGCTTGTTATTTCTGCGGAGATGGACTGAACTATATGGGAAAACCCACTAGTCACTCTTACGACTGTAAGCCCCCCTTTCTAAATAAAATTATCTGCGTTTCGTCTGTCCTATCTCCAGCACAAGTAGCCCAGCCATCCTTGACGGTATTGTCAGAGGAGAGTGAACATGCTGAAATCCGTATTTCAACACCTGGTTGTATTTTACTCTGTGTTTATTAAGATATTAATTATTTACAATCTTTGAAGTATAGAGATTGATAAGGCATGTTTGACAAGGCCTGGTTCACATGAAAGGCTGTAAATGTTGCCAAGAGATACAGAATGCTAAATTAATGACAGCAGGAAAATGTTATAGGACATCTTTCCTAGAATATATGGTATGCTTATACAACACAGTGAATACGATGGTAGAAGCCGAGGTCAGTGAAGGAGAGTTGACCAGCATCCAGTACTCCACCACAACAAGGTGCACAAACATAGCCATAGATGTGATGATGGTTAAAGGCTAGTTTAATTGTTAAGCGTCTGTGTGTTACCGGGCTCTGCAAGGAGCAAATAATAGTACCACTACGCATATCGTAAGAGGCGACTGAGGTACAAGCCTAGGGAGCTACCTAGTAAATAAAAAGCGTCACAGAAATCGGATGTGCTGGCTTACTTGTATGCGCATATTTGCACAACGTACAATCGCTCTTAGGCTTAGATCACATACACATCACAGAGTGATTAACAAGTGGTCGATATGGAGCGTTCGAAGAAGATGTAGTCTTCTTCTAAATTCTTCACTTCTAATTTTACCTCTCGCTATTACTTATGTTGTTATGGATTTCTGCTCACAAATATTCGAGGTGTATAAACCACCACTATTCTACCACTACCAGATAAACTAACACCCAGGTCTGATAGTCAACATATAAGAAATGACTCGTACGTACCACGAGTAGTTAGGCTCAGAACACATACTGGTCAAGATGCTGCTGCACTTCCTTGTACACATACTGGTCAAGATGTTGCTGCACTTCCTTGTACACATACTGGTCAAGATGTTGCTGCACTTCCTCATACACCCACTGGTCAAGATGCTGCTGCACTACCTCATACACATACTGGTCAAGATGCTGCTGCACTTCCTTGTACACATACTGGTCAAGATGCTGCTTCACTTCCTTGTACACATACTGGTCAAGATGCTGCTGCACTTCCTCATACACATACTGGTCAAGATGCTGCTGCACTTCCTCGTAGTAAATTCCAGCCAGATACAAATGTATCTGGTTAACCAAGGAACGATCTACATAATCTTGACTGTGAGGATACCTTATGAAGATCCATGCCTGCTTTGTTAGGAAGGAACCAGCTCTTTTATCTTCTCCATGCCTTTATAAGAGAGTCACATCAAGATTTGGTATTTTATTTTAAAACTACCCATCTCGAGACACACTTGTCACATCAAGTTAAGCACCGTTTTGAGAATTGAGTGTAAGCTCCGTAAATCTAACCCATCAAAAATAGTCACCAGGAGAACCACCAATATCTGCTTTTAAAGTGCAGACTTTCATATCGAACAAGAGTGCAAAATCATACTCACCTTGAGAACCGAAAACAACAACAAAGAAGAAATTGTACTTAGATTGCTAATTCGATAAAAGACGAGAGCACGTTCTGTTCACAGCCGACTTCTACAAGATACCTTTACCCATACAATCTAAATATAACCAGCTGTGATATTTCAACATCATAGACAACCTCTTCAACATCAGATGTCTTTGTTGCCATGTAGGCTTATACGATTCTAATCGTGTTGCTTACAGATAACCCGGAAGTCATATCGGACTCTACATACTTTAGTTGAATGCATTTTGTTTACACACAGAGTAAGGCTAAACAAAAAGGATATTGTGTAGTAGTGTTGCAGTGTTGCAGTTTACACTTGTGTGTTGTAAATAGTAGGAAAGCGAAACAATTTTTTGGCGTACAAAAAGAATTCTTTGTCTTTCTCTGTCGTTAGTGTCGTAGCAGGTTTAACTGAAAAAAAATTGAAAGTCATTATAAGTCCTATTTATGAACAATAGTTTAGTTTTGATATATATATATACATACAGTGGCGGCTCGTCATTAAGGGCCAGTGGGCCCCACCAAAAATAATGTATAACGTGTATTTATTAGTTAATAAATTAAAATATAACCTAACCCCAAACCATGATTTTCCCCGAAAACTTGAGTCTGGCCCCACTAACAAAAAGGATCACGAGCCGCCACTGTATATATATATATATAAACTTTGGGAATCTTTGAACAGTAAATATGCAGGTTACTTTTATAGACAAGATTAAACCTGTACCGAGTCGCCGATAGTGATGTTTGAATGCACTAATTTGTGGGCCGTGAAAATTCCGGGTGCGAGTCTACATTAGGCTATAAATTGTTTGTGTACACACGGTACGCAGTTGAACTTGTTCCTTGACTTGGAGACTACAAGTACTTCTGAAGTCGGAGTAGGGAGCGTCTGAATGGCGAGGGACACTGTTGATAAGAAAAGCAAGCCTTCTCGCAAAAAATCAGTGAGATGTGCCATATTAGGAGCGATGGCTACGCATGAATTCATATCGAGTGAACGAATACAAAGAAAGAATACACGTGTACATGAAAAGATTCAGTAAAGTTGAACATGTCTAAAATATATATTCAAAAAACATTCACATTTGTTAGATTGAACGTTACTGTAGACTACATGTTTCCTTATTGTTGCTGAGGAGATCAATAAGCACAGAAAACACATGATCTCGGTTTTTTCTTTAACAGTTACAAATTAATAAATACATTCTTACGATATATCATGCATTCTTTTGGTTTCATTTGGTTGACACGTTCTTCAAGTGTTTCTCCTGATCCATTTTTTATTCTTGATTTGGTTAATGTCTACAAATCGACTTCACTTAATTTTACTTCCTGTTCCACTGATGTTGTTGTCAATGTTTTCATTTACCTTACTTTTCGTTTCTTACTCGTGTGAGTTCCAGTCAAACGCCAGTCTTGTAGCATTGCTTGTTTTCTCTTACCTTACTTTTCGTTTCTTACTTGTGTGAGTTCCAGTCAAACGCCTGTCTTGTAGCATTGCTTGTTTTCTCTTACCTTACTTTTCGTTTCTTACTTGTGTGAGTTCCAGTCAAACGACTGTCTTGTAGCATTGCTTGTTTTCTCTTACCTTACTTTGTCTTACTTGTGAGTTCAGTCAAGCCAGTCTTAGCATTGCTGTTTCAAGTATGTCATATTCATCATACTGAATGCATGTCGTATATTTTCAGTCGCATCTGTTATTCTGCTTACAATTACTGTAGTACTAGTCATCTATATAAAATGTAAAGGAACTGAATACATTGTGTACCAATTTTAATTTTGTATTTATTATGTTATTGTTTTTGGTATTCACTGGAGAGATGAAGACATGTTGGGTATACTCTGAGAAGAAATGATCAAATAATCACAAATAACACTGAACTCAGAGACAAATGTTTCAAGGAAGTAAGGAGGCATTAACGAGACCATTAAACGAACTTTACTGAGAGATGCTAGAAGTCTCCGCCCGAGTGGTTACCAGGGCAAAAATTGGGGTGTAAAGAATAGAACCACTGTTACCTGCCACGCATGTTGTAAGAGGGCTAAGGAGGTTGGGGTGGGGCTAGCTACCCACCCTGTAAAGAACACTAGATTGCTACAGAAACCACAACCAGGGAGATTCATAGCTCGCGCTACCCGAGGAATAAGAAGAACTCCACAAGTAGGGACTCATGAAGCAACCCGGTGAAATCTGAAAGGAAATCAGGCTGCCGACTCACCTTCTTTCAACCCGGAAGATCTCCAGGATTGGCACATGGAATATCCGCACGATGTTCGAACAGGCTCTCCTATGGAAACCCCCGGGGCAATAGAGGTAGGGGAAGACACAGGAACACCCGGAGACGGGAATTGGAGATGGAAGGCAAGAAAATGGGGAGAGAGTGAAGCGGTCTGGAAAGGATGGCCTTGGATAGGCGGGCTTGGAAGGCCTTGGTTGCGGATCTATGCTTCGCTAGAGGCGAAGGGTGAAGAAGAAGAAGCGAGAAGTCTCGGACTGAGTTTCGGAGAAGAGATTGAATGAGTTATCCAGGATAGATCGGTATGGGGACATTGCTTGCATGCCTTATGTAACTTATAACCGTATGGGAGCAAATACAATATAATAGAATATAATTTCGAACTAACATAGAGTTTGCTAGATTCAGATACCAATCGTACATAAGACCAACATATCTTTGGTAATATTATTGGCCACCTTTTTTCTTCTGTGTCACTGTATGATCTGGAACGTGGCCCCCTGCAACATTAGGACAAATAGCTTAGATGCGAAATCCAAAACGCCTGTTTAATGGGGGCTGGTTTTTGTATATGTTTGATAGAACACTGTGTTGTGTTTTTGAAATTTTTCAATTCTATGAGTCCTGGTTACTTATTGAGAAAATATTAATACTGATATTCTTTAGTGTTAAACTAACTTGTTACTAATAAACCTTGATTTACCTGACTTTGTTTTCTGCCGTCATGTCTCAAAAACATTAGGTTAGCTGGTGTCGATATGTCTATTAAAACGGTATTATTTATTGGTGCTAATTTGAAGAGATATTCTGTTGCTTTGTTGCATGTTAATTTATCTCTAGAATATCATCAGATATATTTTTATGTTAATTTATTTCTGTAGAATATCATCAGATATATTTGTTGCATGTTAATTTATTTCTGTAAATATCATCAGATATATTTGGGGATTGTACTCAATACATTTGAAGAACATTATAGGTCAGATACATTTGGAAGGGAAAATTAGTAGTGTCGATACATTTGGAAGGGAAACATTAGTAGGTCAGATACATTTGGAAGGAAACATTAGTAGGCTTTTAGAAACATTTGGAATGTAAACATTAGTAGGTCAGATACATTTGGAAGGAAACTTTAGTAGGTCAGATACATTTGGAATGGAAACTTAGTAGGTCGATACATTTGGAATGAAACATTAGTAGGTCAGATACATTTGGAGGAAACATTATAGCAGATACATTTTGGAGAAACATTAGTAGATCAGAAAATTTGAATGAAACATTAGTAGGTCAGATACATTTGAATGGAAACATTAGTAGGTCAGATACATTTGGAATGGAAACATTAGTAGGTCAGATACATTTGGAATGGAAACATTAGTAGGTCAGATACATTTGGAATGGAAACATTAGTAGGTCAGATACATTTGGAAGGGAAACATTAGTAGGCTAGATACATTTGGAAGAGAAACATTAGTAGGTCAGATACATTTGGAATGGAAACATTAGTAGGCTAGATACATTTGGAAGAGAAACATTAGTAGGTCAGATACATTTGGAAGGGAAACATTAGTAGGCTAGATACATTTGGAAGGGAAACATTAGTAGGTCAGATACATTTGGAAGGGAAACATTAGTAGATCAGATACATTTGGAATGGAAACATTAGTAGGTCAGATACATTTGGAAGGGAAACATTAGTAGGCTAGATACATTTGGAATGGAAACATTAGTAGGTCAGATACATTTGGAATGGAAACATTAGTAGGTCAGATACATTTGGAAGGGAAACATTAGTAGGCTAGATACATTTGGAAGGAAACATTAGTAGGTCAGATACATTTGAAGGGAAACATTAGGAGGTCAGATACATTTGGAAGGAAACATTAGTAGGCTAGATACATTTGAAAGGAAACATTAGTAGGTCAGATACATTTGGAATGGAAACATTAGTAGATCAGATACATTTGGAAGGGAAACATTAGTAGGCTAGATACATTTGGAATGGAAACATTAGTAGGTCAGATACATTTGGAATGGAAACATTAGTAGATCAGATACATTTGGAAGGGAAACATTAGTAGGTCAGATACATTTGGAAGGGAACATTAGGAAACATTAGTAGGTCAGATACATTTGGAAGGAAACATTATAGGCCAGATACATTTGGAAGGAAACATTAGTAGTCAGATACATTTTGAATGGAAACATTAGTAGGCTAGATACATTTGGAATGGAAACATTAGTAGGTCAGATACATTTGGAAGGAAACATTAGTAGGCAGATACATTTGGAAGGAAACATTAATAGGCCAGATACATTTGGAATGGAAACATTAGTAGGTCAGATACATTTGGAATGGAAACATTAGTAGGCCAGATACATTTGGAAGAGAAACATTAGTAGATCAGATACATTTGGAATGGAAACATTAGTAGGTCAGATACATTTGGAATGGAAACATTAGTAGGTCAGATACATTTGGAATGGAAACATTAGTAGGTCAGATACATTTGGAAGTGAAACATTAGTAGGTCAGATACATTTGGAATGGAAACATTAGTAGGTCAGATACATTTGGAAGTGAAACATTAGTAGGTCAGATACATTTGGAAGGGAAACATTAGTAGGCTAGATACATTTGGAATGGAAACATTAGTAGGTCAGATACATTTGGAAGGGAAACATTAGTAGGCTAGATACATTTGGAAGGAAACATTAGTAGGTCAGATACATTTGGAAGGGAGCAATACATTTGGAGGAATAATTAGAGGTCAGATACATTTGGAAGGGAAACATTAGTAGGTCAGATACATTTGGAAGGAAACATTAGTAGGCAGATAATTTGGAAGTAAACATTAGTAGGTCAGATACATTTGGAATGGAAACATTAGTAGGTCAGATACATTTGGAATGGAAACATTAGTAGGTCAGATACATTTGGAATGGAAACATTAGTAGGTCAGATACATTTGGAATGGAAACATTAGTAGGTCAGATACATTTGGAAGGAAACATTAGTAGGCAGATACATTTGGAAGGAAACATTAATAGGCCAGATACATTTGGAAGGAAACATTAGTAGACAGATACATTTGGAAGGAAACATTAGTAGGCAGATACATTTGGAATGGAAACATTAGAGGTCAGATACATTTGGAAGGAAACTTATAGTCATACATTGGAAGTTAAACATTATAGTCAGATCTTCTTTTCTAGCATTTGAAGAGAAACATTAGGAGCGACATGAGTAATATTTGGAAGGGAAACATTAGAGGTCAGATACATTTGGAAGGAAACATTAGAGGCTGCATTGATATAGTTTGGAAGGGAAACATTAGGAGGTTAGATACATTTGGAAGGGAAACATTAGTAGGTCAGATACATTTGGAAGGAAACATTAGTAGGTAGAACCAGTATCAGATACTTTGGAATGGAAACATTAGTAGGTCAGATACATTTGGAATGGAAACATTAGTAGGCTAGATACATTTGGAAGGGAAACATTAGTAGGCAGATACATTTGGAAGGGAAACTATTAGATAAGGGCATAGATACATTTGGAAGGGAAACATTAGTAGTCCAGATACATTTGAAAGGAACATTAGTAGGCCAGATACATTTGGAAGGGAAACATTAGTAGGCTAGATACATTTGGAAGGGAAACATTAGTAGATCAGATACATTTGGAAGGGAAACATTAGTAGGCTAGATACATTTGGAATGGAAACATTAGTAGGTCAGATACATTTGGAAGGGAAACATTAGAAAGGCTAGAATACATTTGGAAGGGAAATCATTAGTAGGCTTAGATACATTTGGAAGGGATACATTAGGAGGTCAGATACATTTGGAAGGGAAACTTTAGGTTAGATATATTCTTTTTCTTCTTCACATTTCAACTCCCAACGGAGCACAGGTCTTCAACAAACCTCTTCCAGCTCTTCTTCTCTCCTGCCATCCCTTGCAATTCCTTCCATGTTTTACCTATCCTTTTAATTCCTAATATTAGCAATAATTTTAATGTTCCATATGTTATCTTACACAGAAAGGAGATATGAGAAAAATGAATATTTTTATGTTTATAAAACAACTTCCCAATAACAAACACCAAATGTAAAAAAAAAACCACCCTAGAGGAACACGAATACATGAACCTGATCAGATGGAACGACTTGGAATCAAATAGAGTAAATTCTAATGCAATAAAAATGTAGATCAGGAATGTCATCAACAAGAACAATAACAAGACTTCCAGGAACAGATCGTTAGCTACTAGTTGCAGATCTTAGAATAAAGATAACGAAAGTGTGTCAAGAAACATGATCAATACATTTAGATTGAAGTACCATTCCATTTGAATATAACATCGAAGAATATTCTTCTTCTTCTGCATTCTCACTAGATTGAGATTTCGGATTCTCTAATAAAGGCAGCCCTCTGCATCAGATTGCCAGCCACGCCATACAGTTTGTCTTGGACGCTGGTGTAAGTGGGCCATCTTTTTATCGAAAAATATAACACAGAACAAATTCGAGATGATGTTGGTTGCTCAAGAAGACATGCCACTTAACAATCAAGTGAATTCAGACGGTGATTACATGCAATCCATGTCAGAAATAGAAATACCATAACAAAAGGCAAAGAAATACTGGACATATAGAATAAGTATTATAGATAAAGATGCCACTAAAAACCTAAAAATGATGACGGAAAATGAAGCAGAATCTATGTTAGAAGAAGTGCGTTCAGCAATAAAAAACATGAAGAAACCGAAGACACCAGGTTACAATAATATATACACTTAATCAATTCAAGCAGGAGGGGAGACCGACGTTCATATTTGTCGTATAATATGCTTGAAAATCTGGAATATTACAGTCTGGTCCAAGACATGAACTAGATCAATATACATCATTATCACAGAGAAAGGATATTTTAAGTTGTGTAACAACTATTGTACTATTTCTTTTTAAATTTGTGCTAGCAAAGTAGATTATTATGAAGAGAATATAAATTTAGAATATGAAGCACATGAATTTCAGACAGAGTTCAGACACGACAGAGGTACCAGCGATCACCTTTTTAATATGAGAAATATAAAGAAATGCTTAGAATACAGTGTAAATTCCCAGACCTATTTTATAGAATACACACAAGGCCTTCGACTGTATACAACAGCATAAATTGTAGACCAACATGCCGGACATGAGGTTTCAATCATAGTTGACCCACCCAATAGAAACACTATATCATCAACTGTAGCTTAAACGGTAGTAAGCTCGATCTGGCACAGAGCCCAAGCGTACCTGGTTCAAACTCCGCGGCGAGCAATTTGGAAGCAAATTTGTTAGCGTGGAATTTTACGAACGGTAAAAATAGACCTCACCGTTCAGAAATCAATAATAAACTACTGAACATGTAAGTGGTGTCTAGAAAAAATCAACAACTCATTAACTGTGGTTGATAGCCAAGTCTTGTAAAGGATATACCACGATTTTCATTTTCATATAATGGACATGCCCGTATGGTGCCGGGGCCCGCAAGGAAGCAAAGAATAGTACCACTGCAACCTACAAGGCATGTCGTAAGATGATGTAGGACCTAGGGAAGCTACCCTATTAATTAAAAAAGCATCGCAGAAATCGAATGTGCTGGCCAACTTGTATGCGCATAACTTGCATAACGTAGAATTGCTCTTAGGTTGAGATCACATACAAATCACACAGAACGGTTAAGTAACAAATGGTCGATATGGAGCGTTCGAAGAAGAAGAATATCTTGAACAACAAGCTGATGTAAAAGTAGCTGGTGAAATATCAGAATGAGTCCAGATACAAAGGGGAGAAAGACAAGGTTGCATTCTCTACCCGTATTTATTAAACAGCTATGTAGCAGCCATAATGAAGAATATCAGAGACGACCAAACTATAAACATCCGTTTCCAATGGATATAGGATTTTGGAAATATGATTCCAAAGCTAAGATTCTCAGATTACAAAGCTCTCCTTTCAACGGATGGGAAGAGCTAATTAAGTTTGTTAAAAAAACACATTGAAGATTATAATCTTGTATTTCCTAAATGTAATGAAAATTAAGATTATGGTCATCGTGTGTCCGTAATTGACAACGGAGATGGAGATTGTATAAAATAGATCAGAAGGAGACTGGTCATTGCCATTTCAGAGAATGGTTAGTACGAAGAAACTGTGACATAACATGAGGACATGCAATTTTCCTGTGGTAACATGTGAATATAAACCATTGACAATAGCACAAGCATTCAAGAACAACGTCGAATGTTTTTAATAACGGCAAAACACGTAATAACAAAGGGCTGTAGTTATACAAAAACAATAACAATACACAGCAAAGTTTTGACCAAAAGGCATTTAACAAGTAAAGAGTACAACAGAAGTGAGAAATTCACTTCATACACAGCATACTACATATAGAATCAGACAACACATTTCTAACGGCCCTAAAAATGAAAATCTGTGACTAAAAACGAATAACGAAATAAATGCCAAAAAAAAGTACATGTGGAAAAAAGAATATTAACAATAAAAATTAAATATATATATATATATATCTTATAATATATTCCTTAGTGTCTGGTGTGAGTCCCCTATACACGGCTTCAGTTTACATCCAATATTCACCATTTTTTCTGTAAAGTTTTATCATCAACAGTTTAGATCAGTAAAAGAAACAGTTTCAAAATCGGATCAATATTAGGTTTAAAATAAAATAAAATCATATTCTTGATGTCCAATCCGACATTTAAGTCCGCAATATTGGTTACAAAAAATACGTGCGGTTAAGTAAGCTTACAGTCAAAGAGATATAATCCAAAGATTGCCAGATGGCCTCTACAACATAGGCATGGATTACGTCCTATAATGTACAACCACATTACCACTGGCATATACATCTAACGATATTTTCAATCTTTGGAGACCTTATGTGTTAGCTCATTCAAGGGAGATCTTTTCAGGAGACCTGTAGTCCGAATGACTTGCCCTGAAGCCATTTTTTTTTTTTTTTTTTTTTTCCCTTCGTCCGCTTTCAACTCAGACGAAGTTTCATCTCTGAAACTGATTTTTGCGTGAAAATCTGTTTTCCAATTTCTTACAATGGCAGCGTGCACATTGTAAATTACTACACTGGCAGCCGTGTGCTCAATGTACTCGTAATTAGTATTCCTCGCCATACAGGCAGATTTTCTCCAACTTCAGAGGTACTCACGTTATCGTCCTGAGTAAGACCAGGGGACTCGAACAAATGCCGGACAGTAGGTTCGAACCCGAGCTATGAGACAGTCTCACAGCTAGCAGGCCGAGCTACTATCAACTACTCTAGGCAGTCCCCCGCCCTGAAGCCAGTGACATTTAGTGAAGTTCTACTTCTCTAATTGATTTCCTGCCGTTTTGTGCTTGTGGCGAGGTCGTTCCTTTGCATCGTATAATAAACACGCGATCGTATTTGATCTTTCTAATGCCGATCTTATTTACAAAAAATAACGTAGTTGCGTTGCGTTTTTCCGTTTTCGTTGATTTGCGCAGAATGTATAATTTTCATATGATTACAGCTTAATTTTTTCTGTTTCAAACTACACTATAGAAATTTTAAAATAATTAGGAAGAATGCGAAGACGCTACTTTGATTAGACGTGAAGCATTACAAGAACCACTTGATCCGTTAAAATCGTTTAACGACGACATAGCGATTCAAACTACTTCTTAAAAAATATTAGAAAATACAATTCATGCTATTAGATAACATCTTTTGGAAAGGCTTACCCAACTTCTCATCAAGGATTAATAACAACTTTCACCGTGCGGAGCCGGGTTAATTAGCTAAATTAGCTAGTATATATATATATATATATATATATATATATATATATATATATATATATATATATATATATATATATATAACATATATACATTTAAAATATGACATATAGCTACACAGTTTTACTGCGGTCTTCATTTGTATCAATGTTGTTAATACAAATTGCTGTAGAAAATGCTTAGAATTCAATGTGCAGATAAAGAAGAAACATATAAAGATCCAATAAGATCTGAACATCGAGGAACATTGGTTCATAAACAATATGATGTTCCGGAATCTGAAATATTTTGTTCACTTTAAACGTCACAGTGCGTATTGGAAAAAGAAGTACTAAAGGGCTTTGTCTCTGGAAGACGAGACACGGGCAGCCAAGATGAAGATGGAAATAAGACATTAAAGAAACTTTGAACACGACGATGGAGAAAGCCGGAGAACTGGCTAGAGATTGAGAATTAAAAAAACAATCGAGCCGTAATTGAAGCGACATTATATAAAGAGTATGCTAAATGATGCCAGTTAATATAACTTTGGTTACTGTTCTTATTTGTTCCTTAACTGGTCTACAAGGTGTGTTCTGCGTCTGGCTCTGCATCCAGCAGAGTTGGGGTCGCCTAATCTTTCGTAAGATGGGCGGGAAGTGGAAATTAGTAGCCTGTTTATGACCCGCAGAACTCACAAGCCAACCTCACCTCGAAGTGATGTAGACCGGGGATTTTTGACTTCGAGGTCCAAGTCCAACTTGTTCCTGGCGCGCCTATGGGGTATATATCCCTCCTACCCTAGACCATTATTTGTGGGTCCTAATTAGAGAGGCGAACCCGAATAAAACGCATACAGAAACTGAATGTGCTAGACTATAGGTCTGTAGGCGCCCCACTGGCAGAATGAACTCACAATATAAACATCAAATCACATACAGACAACAAAGAGTGGTCTAACAAGTGGCTGATGTAGAGCGAACGTAGAAGAAGCTCATTACCTCATTTAATGAAATACCAATTTTCATCTGTGTTGACTGGAGAGTTGACGGTTCTAGAATTTGAACACTGCTAAGTTTATGTATTATTTCTTCTTCTTTTTCTTCCAACCCTCCATACCGACCACTTGTTAACCACTCTTTGTGATTTGTATGTGATCCGAACCTAAGAGCGATTGTACGTTGTGCCAGTTATGCGCCTACAAATAGGCCAGCATATCCGATTTCTGCTATGCTTTTTATTTACTTCGGTAGCTTTCCTAGACCCCTACCTCAATCGTCTCTTACGACATGCCTTGTAGGTCGCAGTGTTACTATTCTCCCCTTGCTACCTCAATCGTCTCTTACGACATGCCTTGTAGGTCGCAGTGTTACTATTCTCCCCTTGCTCACCCCGGCAAAACACGGGCAGTATTAACTGAGCGTGAAAATACTTCAAGCAGAGAGCTTGACGCTGATATTAAAATGATAGGTAAAACATGGAAAGAATTGGAAGGATGGCAGGAGAGAGGAAGAGCTGGAAGAAGTTTGTTGAAGACATGTGCTCCGTTCCGAGCTGAAAGATGAAGAAGAAACTACTTCAGAACTCTGAATCCGAATACGGTGACACTTTACTATCCCTTTGTCTGCACTGCCCATTAGCATTTTGCTCACGCTCGTCCGGCGTGTAATGTATCTTTGTGAACAGCTGTCGATACAGCTGATACCAAAGATGAGCAATCTGCGTAAAGAAATCAATTATCAATTAATTGATATTGTGTGCATTTACTTAAGATACATAATTATACAGCTTACATTGTTTATATATATATATATTCATCTCCTACCGTTATACGTTACATAGGACCTGCAATTAATTTCTCCATACCGTTCTGTCCTGGAAAACTCGCTCAATCTCCTCCATGGAACTCTACCGATATTTCTTGCCTCTCTCAGCAACGTTCGTTTCAGGATATCTCTAGTGCGTCCTCTCTTTCTCGAACCATTTATCTCCCATTTCAATGCCTGTTTTGGTATTTGATCATTTCTTCTGATGGTATGCCAAACATATCTCCCATCTTCTCCTTCTGATAACAGTTGTTACTAGTAGTTGACCAGATATTTTTCTGATTTCATCACTTCTCCTGAATTCGTTCTATTTTATGTTCATTATTTATTCCATTGTTAATGAAGTATTTTGGACATATAAAGAGATAACAAAGTGCTGGAGAAGACTGACATGGAAAGAGGCACATATAAAGAGATAACAAAGTGCTGGAGAAGACTGACATGGAAAGAGGCATCCCGGCATATAGGAGAAGACGATGACCAAGAAGATGGATTCAGGATGTAACTGATGGTTTGAACATGACGGGGGCAGCGGAGTGACATCTGGTCTATGAGAGAGAAAGAGAGAAATTCAGAAGGACTGTTGAAGGTGGCAAGGTTCTGCTCAGGACAATCTATTTGATTATGATATTGTCGTGGCTTCCGATAACATACGTCTCGAAGGCTCAGGTAAAAATTCTAAGAAATAAGACCATAACTGTCGCGTGATCTCATTGTGGTTGTATATATATTTTTTTCCCGATCCAGATGCACTCGAGCTTTCAGCTCTTCGGTTCGGTGCCACGAACACCGTAAATCTGAAGAACCTGTGGCTTTTCTGCCAGCCCGCGGAATTGAACCCTCACTCACAGAGGGCTTATCACCCGTCGTCCAACGCGCTACGAACACGCTGGTTGTATATAGACTCATTCATTTTAAAAACAACTCAACACGTTAAATCAAGGTTATTTTATGTTACAAATAAAGTTGAACACTAAGGAATATCACTATTAATAACATTTTTCTATTAATAACATTTTTCATCAATACATAACCACGAACGCATAGATTGAGTACAATTGCAAAAGAGTACAGTGTTCTATCAAACATATACAAAACCAGCCCCCATTAAACAGGAATTTTCGATTTCTCTTCATTTCTGAGCTAGTCGACTGTATGTTGCCGTTGTACGGATATTGTTAATATATATATATATATATCATGAAGTCAATCCTTCGGCTGTAAAACGCTTTAGCTAGTTGATCTGAGCTAGTCGACCGTATGTTGTCGGTGGCCACTGATATTGTTAATATATATATATATATATCATGAAGTCAATCGGTTGGCCTTAAAACGCTTTAGCTAGTTGAAAAGATATTATCTTAATCATTTCTAGCCAGTGCGAAGTCTGAATATTACAACTTGTATTTTATCTATTAATCTGATAATAGACATTGCCTGTCTGATGGTCACTTGATAGTCTATTCTCTTCTCAGTGGAAAATGTTAGTCAGTGCAACGTATCACGACCTGTTACTCAGGAGCGTTCAGAATGCAAATGACTGTCGTCGTGTCCTGTACCGTACTCAGGTCATGTCACTGCACCATTTTCAATTGTGTGAAGTTGCAAACACACGTTTTTTTTTTCTCTTGGAAGACAAGAAACACACGTTGTAATTGCGAAGATCCTTGACACTTGTGCGTTGTTTACGAGGAAAATCTTATAACGTATGATTTTTCAAATGTGGTTGTAAATAAGAAACGAAAATGGGGATGGTTTTAAGTGATTAAAGCGCTTGCTTATATACGCTGTTAGAGCATTAGCCTAGTGAAGTTGTTGAAACTCTTGCGTTGTACAAGTTGTAAAGCCGCTGGCCTAACTAGATGAATAGAGCAATAGTGTAAAGTTATTAGAGCACTGTCGTTGTCAGATGATTAGATCGCTAGAGTAGAAATGTATGTTAATTTTTATGATCAACAAATAAACAATGTACAGGTATTAAGAGCTTCCGAAAAACAAATAGACAAACACAGGATTCGAACCACTTACCGTCATTTCTTACGACACCCATCGCCTAGCCTAGCACTACGAGCGTCCTTACGAACACAGCCAGCGAGCCATTCCCGTTAATTTAAACAAAAACAACGTTAATGTATTCTAGTTGTAGAATCGCTAGTGTAGTAATCAGGTTGTTGAATGTGGCGTAGTCGTTAGAGCGTTGGTGTAGTCCATTTGATGAATCCCTGGCGTAGGCTAGTCGTTAGAGCGTTGGTGTAGTCAATTTGATGAATCCCTGGCGTAGGCTAGTCGTTAGAGCGTTGGTGTAGTCCATTTGATGAATCCCTGGCGTAGGCTAGTCGTTAGAGCGTTGGTGTAGTCCATTTGATGAATCCCTGGCGTAGGCTAGTCGTTAGAGCGTTGGTGTAGTCCATTTGATGAATCCCTGGCGTAGGCTAGTCGTTAGAGCGTTGGTGTAGTCCATTTGATGAATCCCTGGCGTAGGCTAGTCGTTAGAATGTTGGTGTAGTCCATTTGATGAATCCCTGGCGTAGGCTAGTCGTTAGAGCGTTGGTGTAGTCCATTTGATGAATCCCTGGCGTAGGCTAGTCGTTAGAGCGTTGGTGTAGTCCATTTGATAAATCCCTGGCGTAGGCTAGTCGTTAGAGCGTTGGTGTAGTCAATTTGATGAATCCCTGGCGTAGGCTAGTCGTTAGAGCGTTGGTGTAGTCAATTTGATGAATCTGGCGTAGGCTAGTCGTTAGAGCGTTGGGTAGTCCATTTGATGAATCCTGGCTGGCTAGTCGTTAGAGCGTTGGTGTAGTCCATTTGATGAATCCCGGCGTAGCTAGTCGTTAGAGCGTTGGTAGTCCATTTGATGAATCCTGGCGTAGCAGTCGTTAGAGCGTTGGTGTAGTCCATTTGATGAATCCCTGGCGTAGGCTAGTCGTTAGAATGTTGGTGTAGTCCATTGATGAATCCTGGCGTAGGCAGTCGTTAGAGCGTTGGTGTAGTCCATTTGATGAATCCCTGGCGTAGGCTAGTCGTTAGAGCGTTGGTGTAGTCCATTTGATAAATCCCTGGCGTAGGCTAGTCGTTAGAGCGTTGGTGTAGTCCATTTGATGAATCCCTGGCGTAGGCTAGTCGTTAGAGCGTTGGTGTAGTCAATTTGATGAATCCCTGGCGTAGGCTAGTCGTTAGAGCGTTGGTGTAGTCCATTTGATGAATCCCTGGCGTAGGCTAGTCGTTAGAGCGTTGGTGTAGTCCATTTGATGAATCCCTGGCGTAGGCTAGTCGTTAGAGCGTTGGTGTAGTCCATTTGATGAATCCCTGGCGTAGGCTAGTCGTTAGAGCGTTGGTGTAGTCCATTTGATGAATCCCTGGCGTAGGCTAGTCGTTAGAGCGTTGGTGTAGTCCATTTGATGAATCCCTGGCGTATTCGTTAGTGCTTTCGCGTAGTCAGTTAGTTGAATCTGGCGTTTTCGTTAGAGCGTTGGTGTAAAGTTGTTGAATGTGGCGTTTTCGTTAGAGCGTTGGTGTAAAGTTGTTGAATCTGGCGTATTCGTTAGAGCGTTGGTGTAGTCAAGTTGTTGAATGTGGCGTAGTCGTTAGAGCGTTGGTGTAGTCAAGTTGTTGAATGTGGCGTAGTTGTTAGAGCGTTGGTGTAGTCAAGTTGTTGAATGTGGCGTAGTCGTTAGAGCGTTGGTGTAAAGTTGTTGAATGTGGCGTAGTCGTTAGAGCGTTGGTGTAAAGTTGTTGAATCTGGCGTTTTCGTTAGAGCGTTGGTGTAAAGTTGTTGAATGTGGCGTTTTCGTTAGAGCGTTGGTGTAAAGTTGTTGAATCTGGCGTATTCGTTAGAGCGTTGGTGTAGTCAAGTTGTTGAATGTGGCGTAGTCGTTAGAGCGTTGGTGTAGTCAAGTTGTTGAATGTGGCGTAGTTGTTAGAGCGTTGGTGTAGTCAAGTTGTTGAATGTGGCGTAGTCGTTAGAGCGTTGGTGTAAAGTTGTTGAATGTGGCGTAGTCGTTAGAGCGTTGGTGTAAAGTTGTTGAATCTGGCGTATTCGTTAGAGCGTTGGCGTAGTCAAGTTGTTAAAGCGTTATCAATTTGTTAGAGTGTTGATATAGTCAAATTGTAATAGTGTTGGTGTATCCAGTGTTAAAGTGGTTGTGTAAGCGAGTTATTAGCCTGCTAGCTTCTTCTTCTTCACCCTTCGCCCTAGGAAGCATAGGTCCGCATCCAAGATCTTCCAAACCCGCTTATCCAAGTATATCTTTTTCATATCTCTCCACTCTCTCCCCATTTCCTTGCATTCCGTCTCCAGCTCCCGTCTCCAAGTGTTCCTGTGTCTTCCCTTACCCTATTGAACTCTTGCAGGGTCCTTCTTCTTCCTCAGGTGGCAAGCTATGAATTTCCTTGGTTGTGGTTTCTGTAGCAATCTAGTGTTATTTACGGGGTGGGATAGCTAACTCCACGCCCAACCTCCTTAGCCGCCTCTTACGACATGCGTGGCAGGTAACAGTGGTTCTATTATTTACTCCACAGTTTGGGCCCTTACAACCACTCGGGCGAGGGTGCGAGCTTAGTTATGTTTGATCTAAAATATAAATCGAAACCGCTTGGTTATTTAGGAATGATTCGATCGAACCAGCTGATATTGTCTATTGATCTCGATGAGTAATACAGGGTGTTCAAGATAATTGCAGCCCCATTGGCAAATCGAAAGCTGCCAGATAACCTATCGCGTTGTGCTATTTACTATTTAAACCGGTTCTGACTAGCTCGTCCTACGTCACATTTGTTCATCGCCCCTTTCCGCACTACAATTACACACCATCACACAACCGTGACCTATACTACGTCATAACTGAACCTTCCCATGTTCATACATATATGCCAGATTAGCTCCATTCATAGGCTGCTTTTAAGTTGAACACCCTATAGTATTTTGCTAGGAAGGAAACTGATTGCAACCTTACTGCAACAATACTGCAACAAACTTAAGATGATCTAATACTGGAAAGCAGTAGGCTGAACGTTTCGCATGCGCCTGTCCTACAATAGTAAGGGTCTAACGGGGCGCAACGTTATAGTCGTTCTTAGCAATGATCGATTATATATCACAATAAGAATGATCAAATTAGTCGTGAATAACGAACGCTAACAAACAATAAACTGTGGAGCAGTGCTGTTCAACGTTGTTATATATTAGGGTGCCCGCCTGCCCAGCGTGCTCGTATCGCGTTGGACGGTGGGTGCCCCCTGTGAGTGCGGTTCAATTCCGCTGGCTGGCAGAAAAGCCACAGGTTCTCCAGATTTATGGTGTTCTTGACACCGAACCGAATGGTTACGATGTCTATGGCACCGAGCCGAAGAGCTGAAAACTCAAGTGCAGGATCGATATATATATATATATATATATATATATATATATATATATAATTAGGCGCATCTGACTGATGGTTTTGGAGGCGAGGGTGCCATGTGATAATTGCAATAATAATAATAATAATAGCAAAAGTAATGTTAATTTAGTTGAGATGCGAACTCTTTCTCCAGTGAAAAAGCAAAGTGTGAGGTTGGGAGGGCAGTAGAATGGTTACAAAAGTGTGAGGTTGGGAGGGCAGTAGAATGGTTACAAAAGAAAACAAAATTGCAAAAGCAGGAAGATCGTGTTCATGAGAGTGATACGAAAAATATAACAATCGTGGTTTTTGTTGTTTTGAAATCTTTTAAATTGAAGTCAGTGAGTTCGTCAATGGTCGAAACATGAGACAACAAAACAAGAGAACTCAGACCTTCATAAATGGATGTTACGAGAATAGATGACTAGATGGTAATACGATTACAAGAAGAACAAAAACTAGAGATCGGAGAAATAGCAAGAAAGACGTTGAGGATAGACGCACATTAAGAAGAAGACACAAGCATGCCTGTTTTCCGCTAAAGTTAGTAGAGGTAGACATACGGAGAAGATGGGAATGTATTAAAAGAAAAGAAAAATGGAGAATTGGGAGCAGTGAGGAAGGCTGGAAGAAGTTTGGAAGACTTGTGTCGTTGGAGCGAAAGTAAGAAGAAATCTGATTAACGTTAAAGCGGCAAAATTGCGCTGTTGCCCGACACCAGGTTGAACATCGCTGCTGTGAGTTCAAATAGCTGAGAGCACAAGAGAGCGTTGCACAGTCAGGATGGAGCACAAATGTACAGCTAAAACTCTGACCGGCTGATACTGGACTTTTGGGTCAGAGTCACAGCTGCTCTTGATTGATTGGACCATCATCACTGTGCTGGAGTCATTTAGTAGGAAGATATCAGCGGCAGACAAACTTCGAGCAACGCGAGGTTCCTGATGTAATTTAGAAAATGGTGAAAAATTTGTAGAATTGTATTATTTAATCTTCAATGATGGCAGGACAGGACTTACCCTGCTGATTTGTACGGCAGAAGACTTCAGTGCTCCTCGTTTGACGTGCAAGGACAGGACTTCCACTGCTTTCCGTTTGTACTGGCACAGGACAGCGACTTTCCAGCCTGCCTCTCGATTTGTACTGTGCCCGGTCAGCGACTTTCCAGCCTGTTTCTCGATTTTGCTGTGCCAGGACAGCGCTTCCTAGCCTGGCTTCTCGATTGACTGTGCCAGGACGCGCTTTCCAGCCTGCTCTTCTCGATTTTGTAAAATGTGCCAGCAGACTCTTCCAGCCTGCTCTTCGATTTCTGTACTGTGCCCGGTCAGCGACTTTCAGCCTGCTCTTCTCGATTTTGATGTGCCCGGTCAGCGACTTTCGCCTGCCTCTCGATTTTACTGTGCCAGGACAGCGACTTTCAGCCTGCTCTTCTCGATTTGTACTGTGCCAGACAGCGACTTTCCAGCCTGTCTTTATCTGATTTTGTATGTGCCTGGTCAACGACTTTCCAGCCTGCTCTTCTCAATTTGTATGTGCCCGGTCAGCGACTTTCCAGCCTGCTCTTCTCGATTTTGTACTGTCCCTAGGACAGCGACTTTCCAGCCTGCTCTTCTCGATTTTGTACTGTGCCCGGGCAGCGACTTTCCAGCCTGCTCTTCTCGATTTTGTACTGTGCCAGGACAGCGACTTTCCAGCCTGCTCTTCTCGATTTTGTACTGTGCCAGGACAGCGACTTTCCAGCCTGCTCTTCTCGATTTTGTACTGTGCCCGGTCAGCGACTTTCCAGCCTGCTCTTCTCGATTTTGACTGTCCAGGACAGCACTTTCCAGCCTGGCTCTTCTCGATTTTGATCTGTCCCGGTCAGCGACTTCCAGCCTGCTCTCGATTTTACTGCCCGGTCAGCGACTTCAGCCTGCTCTTCTCGATTCTTGACTGTGCCCGGTCAGCGATTCCATCCTGCTCTTCTCGATTTTGTACTATGCCCGGTCAGCGACTTTCCAGCCTGCTCTTCTCGATTTTGTACTGTGCCCGGTCAGCGACTTTCCAGCCTGCTCTTCTCGATTTTGTACTGTGCCCGGTCAGCGACTTTCCATCCTGCTCTTCTCGATTTTGTACTGTGCCCGGTCAGCGACTTTCCAGCCTGCTCTTCTCGATTTTGTACTGTGCCCGGTCAGCGACTTTCCAGCCTGCTCTTCTCGATTTTGTACTGTGCCCGGTCAGCGACTTTCCATCCTGCTCTTCTCGATTTTGTACTGTGCCCGGTCAGCGACTTTCCATCCTGCTCTTCTCGATTTTGTACTGTGCCAGGACAGCGACTTTCCAGCCTGCTCTTCTCGATTTTGTACTGTGCCAGGACAGCGACTTTCCAGCCTGCTCTTCTCGATTTTGTACTGTGCCAGGACAGCGACTTTCCAGCCTGCTCTTCTCGATTTTGTACTGTGCCAGGACAGCGACTTTCCAGCCTGCTCTTCTCGATTTTGTACTGTGCCAGGACAGCGACTTTCCAGCCTGCTCTTCTCGATTTTGTACTGTGCCCGGTCAGCGACTTTCCAGCCTGCTCTTCTCGATTTTGTACTGTGCCCGGACAGCGACTTTCCAGCCTGCTCTTCTCGATGTTTGAACTGCCAAGAGTTCTTTTACATGCTCAACTTGAGCATGGGACCTACGTTTTATCGTCCGTCTCCGATAGGCATAGGAACTCAATCTTACCTACACTGAGATCAGGGCTCTCTGGAAAAAATATCCCTATGACTCCACGAGGTAACGAACCGAGTACTTTTGGAAAGAAAGGCCAGCACCTAACCTCTAGAGCCACAGTGACTCCTTCCCTCGCCCACTTAACCACTCGTATACCTGCCT